>PVKZ01002549.1:0-213345 GCA_004027375.1 Macroglossus sobrinus | reverse complement strand
GGTGGGTTGTGCAAGCGGGGATACAGAAGCAGAAAGCGTACTGTTAAAATGTTAGGTTCCCATGGGTAACTGTTAGGTTCCCATGGGCAACTGTTAGGTTTCCAGGAGTAATAGTCAAACAATAAATTTTCAAGCAAGCAGGTGTTCAGAAGCGAGACATGGCGATTAGCATGTAGGCTCTTAACCTTAACCCATTACTACATCTTTGTGACCCTTTCAGTAGTACGTCAGCACACCTAAGCTGGCAGGGGGAAAGGAGGAGACATCTGCAGAAAGTCCCAGACGAGAATGTGGGCAGGAGTGAAAGCAGAGCAGCCCCTCTGCCCACAGATGAATGAAAAATGGGTATTTATCACATGAGTTCCTGAGGTGATGGAAAGACGGATTGATTCAACAAATGTGGGAGAAGTCTGCCCCATCCCCAACTCCCAGTCCAACTCCCCAGAGTGAAGCACAGTTTCTGGCAGAAAAAAAAAAAATCCTTTTTGAAATTGCTTGTGGGTTTGGTGCGGCCTGTTGCTTTACACATATCTTCCTCCTTTGTCTTTTTGGAAGGTGTTTTTGTGAAGAGGGCAGTCATATGTAGTTTAGCATCTGTTAACTTGATCATAATGTTTAAATACTGAACAATAGGATGTGTAGGCCTCCAGCTGTACTCTTATCTAGGAACAGGCTTATGAGAGGTAGCCTGATACCCACAGCAGCCTATGAGGGAGGGGCTGTCGTGAAGTTCATTTCACAGATGGAGAAACGGAGGTGGCTTAACATGTGACAGTCACATGTATTTGTCACCAACTATGTGCTAAGAACTGGGGATGTAATTGTGAGCGAGAGGGAAAAAAAATAATAGCCCCTTCTTTACCTTTAAATGGGGCGGTTCATCATCCTAGATAATTTTGGGGCATTCCATGTACACCTATTGACCAAATATAATTATTAATAGCTCCCCCTTTTCATTTTCAAGCGTCATGGTTTGGACAATAAATTATACCATGACCCTACTTTTAGATCCTACTGTGTAGTAGGAGAGATAGAAATTAATCAAAGAATGACACAGTAAGTGAATAACTGCAGCTGTGATCAAAGCAAAGCAGAGACAAGATGATGGGTAAAGCAAATTTGGGGATTTGTCATTTCTAAGGAGGTGACAACAAAGAAACAGTGATGATGAGGATGGGGCGATTAAGAGGGCTGAGCATTCCAGGCTTTGGAAGATCAAAGGGAAAATGAAACTTCTGTATTGTGTTTTAAACTTGTCCTTGCTACAATCATCATTTAACTTGACTTCTATTGTTGTTAACAAACAAGTGTTTTTAAGCTAACTGCAAGAGAATCTGGGGAGTTTTTATACTGGCTGAATTCATTATAAGAAGATTAAAGAAAGGCAGTTGATGAGTTAAATACTTAAAAATGTTAATGTTCTAAGACACATGGGGAGTAAATTTAATTTGCTTTCTTATCAAGAAGGTACATGAGTAATACAGTCCTAAGATTAAAGGCAATAAAATTATTCATTGACGTTTCAGTAAATACTCATAAGGGCTCATCAACTTGAGTCTCACAAGATACAAAATAGATAAAATTTTAACAAGACTTCACCCTCCCTGGCTAATTCTTCGTATCATTAAGGAACCTGATGTGCCAAATATTTACCAAAAGCTGGCTGAATGTTTTGTAATTTGCAAAGCTAACGAACAAAGATCCTGATTTTAAGGTTCTTCTGTTTAAAACGTGTACACAGTGTGTACGAAGTCCCCTTGAGGGCAGGGAAGTCAAAGCATCTTCAAGGGCATCAAGAAGAGCTGGTTGGCTGGAGGATTCAGGAGGAAGGTCTTCGAAGGGAGTGAGGTGAGGCTGGGGTTGAGGCAGCCTGGTGAGGAGCTTGGGACTCATCCAAAGAGTCAGGAGAAGCCACAGAAAAATGTGACTCAGTTTTGAGAGTGACCTTCAGGAAAGACCTAATTGGACCTGAACTTTGGCCTAATGGGGGCCAGGATACATGCTATGAGGTCACTGAGGAGGTGGGAGCAAACCCCAGGTGTAAGGAGATGGTGGCAGGACAAGTGTGGAGAGAAAATAAATAGCAGCAGTCTAATTCCCAAGGTATTTAGGAGGTAACAAGAAAATGACTTAGGGGTAAAGTGCTGTTCATTTTCTCACTTGGTGTTTATTGAGCACCTGCTATGTGCTGGGCATTGTTTTGGGTGCAGGAAATGAGAAAGGAGAGAAGACAGGTTGATCAAGGATGGTGCTCAGATGTATGGTTTTTGTAACTGGAAGATAAGCATATCATTCCCTTAGACAGGGACTCCTAGAGGAAGGTCGAGTTTGAAGGAGCAAAGCATGAACCACTGGGGGAATTCTACATTTCAAATGCCTGTGAAACATCCAAGTAATATCAAGCAGGCAGGTGAACACACAGATCCAGAATTCAACTGAGAGCTCTAGCTGGACATTAAAATCTGGAACTCATGTATATTTCTGTGCTTACTGAAGCCATTACCTCAGTCAGATGACCTGGCAGAAAAAGTGTAACAATCAAAAAAAGAAAAGATCAGCCAGAAGGAACAGAAGGAAAATTAAGACAGTTCTATGACACAAAAACTAACAAAAGTGTTTAAAAAAAAAAGGTGGTCAACCATGTCAAGAGTTAACCAACTGCCCAAGGTTGTCCAACTAATAAGTGGTGGAATTAAAATTTAAAAGCAGCTCTGACAATTTAATAAATGGTGCCGGGACATATGGTTAATCATATGAAAAAAACTTAGACCCGTACTTCACACCATTGCCATAATTCTAGCTGAGGTAAAGGACTAAAAGTGAGGAATGAGACATAATTTCTACCAAAGAAGCCCATGTGTGAGTGAGTACTTCCCAAATCTGTACCCAAGTACCCACATATGACAGAACATTCCCTACAGAGCCTGAAGGCCTTGGGAAGCCTGTACATTTGCCGCAAGTGAGAAATTTCTCTGAAGTTGGCACATTTGCACACAATGGTGTGAATGGAGTGTGTTATGCCAGAGCTCCCATATATATATATGTACGAAATCTAATTATCCTTTTTATGTATGGCTTTGCTTCACTCATTAGTCATCTGGTACACAACATATTTATTTATTAGATATGTAAAGAAATTGTAGAAGCAATACAAAGTGAAGCTATTTAACCACAGCTACTTAGCGCAATAAACATGTTAAATGTAGCCCTTTGAATCTTCTAATGAACATTTCTCAATAGGGGCTTTTAGGTCCTGCAATTTTCATTCAATTCAAGCATTACCTTTAATCTTACCAAAATATTACCAAATTTCTAAGAGGGAAAAATTTGTTTGAAGCAACATAAAGTTGCACATGTTTTGAAAAGTTCCAGTAACTCAGTTATTTAAATTTCCAAGCATCAGTCATAGTAAAAATAAAGATTAAATTTTCATTATAGAAATCTAGCATGATAATTTTAAAGATATATGCCAGTCCTCCACACCTGTGCCCACGCTGCTCACCTAAATATTTTAGTCAACCCCATTTCACTTTTTTGATTTGTCTGTTTCCACACTTCTCACTTCATTATTTCGGTTGCCCACTTTTGAAGTCTAAATTGGTTTTTGAAATGGTAAAGCAGAATGTCTTGGTTTGTCCTTTCTCCCTTCATTTAGACACATAACTCCAGTTTTCCTCCCTTGGAAAACTTACCATACCTCAATACACCATATGCTCTTAGTGCAAATGTCAATCACAGTGCTCTGTAGTCCATCCTTGGCCGAGGGGACATGTATGTCTTCACCCAGGCTGATCAGATGCTCTGCCTCAGATGCTTGATCCTTGTGCTTTAAGTACATAATCTCAGGTGTCTTAGTGGCACTGTTTCCCCAAAGAAGCAGTGTTCTGTGTTTCTGATCAAGATGGCTAACGCTTATCTTTAGCCTCTATCCAACTTTCCTTTGTGAAAGCCACCAAATATTCTTCTGAAAAGTTCTTTTGAGTATGCTTCCAATGAAATAAACATTCCAAGTACAGTTGGGAATGACCAATTCAGTCCATTTCCGAGAATAGGGGCCTTATCATCCCATCTACAGAAAGAGTGTGCATTTTAGCTCCTAAAGTACCAAAGAAAGTATGAGATACAAATTTTCCACTTATACAAAACTTAATCAAGTATTATATTTTGTTATACTTTCTTCTTTTCAAAGTAGATGCTCATTTGAATTGAGGGGAGGAATATTGTCTGTGTCTTTGTTTATACATCGTCTGACCATCTAAAAGATCAGCGTAGTCAAGTTTAAGGACTCTGAAAGGTATAACTGCTTTTGTAATATGTCCCAAACTATAAGCATTGATATGTAAAGAACATAGAGAAAAACACATGGAATCCTATATGCAATAATTAAGAGGAATAAATGAAGCACTTTTTCATATGTGATTGCTATATTTGTAAATGTCAAACATATCATAGCTAGTAATAACAATAAAAATAGTCATAATAAATGTAGGTTTGTAAACTGGGTGTCGTTCTAATAAGTTAAGTACTTTGCAGTTATCAATTTGCTCGAAATTTCACATACCATAAGAGGTGCAGTAAGACTTATCCTGATATATAACATTGAAGATTCTAAAGCTTAGAGAGGTTAGTAAAGATCAAAGATGTGTCTGGAACCCAGGCCTGTCTGATACCAAATTCAGGGAATTTGAACCATTTATTATTACATTAAATGTTTAGGCACCTGCTTTTTCTCTACTTTTCTATTAAGGTAATTTTTCATTTGAATTGTGCCATTGGTAAATCATCTCAGTTCTAACACTTTTTAGTAAATGTACTGGATAAAATTTCTCTTTACCTCTTGCTCTTTAATCTCATGTATATCATAGCATTTATGGAATGTCATCTAATAGGAGTCTTTCTTTAGTTAAACTGAGACCCTGGACTGGCTACAGTATCCAACTGCCTTCTGCATTTTAATAAAACATAAACATAGCAATTTCTCTCAGGGAATCTTGATAGAAAGCATATACTGTAAATCAGTGAGAACAGCCTTTGAAAACTGAAAGTGGCTGCATTAAAATGATTCCTCTTCAATTGTTTGTGTGCAGTGAATATCTTCAAGATATTACAGAGGAGTCTAATTAGGTACAAAATACCAAGAGGGAGGAAAAAAGGAACAATAATGGTTAATTGGACTTATCAAAGTTCCTAGGAATGAAAAATGAATTAGCTTTAGAAGGTGACTTGTGTTTGGAATGATGATTAAAACGAATGAGAAGAGGACAAAAAGGCATAGATGATAGAGGCTCTGTTCATCCCTCTGGCGACCAAATCAAAACTGTGATGAAAACAAGAAGTGGCAAGGAAAAGGATCTAGAGGAACAAGCCATACAACTACGGAGAAATCCAAGAAAGCGCCCAACAACAGTAGAAGGCAGAAAGGGGCGGAAAGGGGCGAGCACGCAGGGTTGCCCCGTCTGGAGCACCTGGGATGGAGGTGTTGGTGGCGCTGCAGCAGATGCCTCTTAAATGGGCCACCTCCGCAAGTGGATGTTCACAGGGACGGACCTGATTGCTCTTAGCACCAGTACCCACTTGGCTGCATGCAAGGTGCACCAGGGACTTCCAATGAGACATTCAGAGTAAAGGCCGACATGAGACTTACACTGTACAGAGGTGCTGGCGTTATCCGCTGCTCCTTGTCGATCCCTGCCCACTCCCAGGATGCCAGACACAGCGCCGCCATTGCTGTGACGTCATCAAACTGGATCCTAGAGGTTGCTCCACCCAGAGGATACCCTGAACCAATGACAACATTGTAATTGTTGGAAGATTCCAACTTTGCTTCTGAAACTACAGTTATCAGGTCACTTCTTAGAATACTGCTGCTGCCCATTTAAAGCATCTGTATATCACTTAGCATAAAGGATGACTACGGAGCATGGTTTCTAAATAGAAGCTTCCAGAGTGGAAGCGGCTCTTTTCAAAGCCTTTGCCTCAAACATTACTTGTCAGAGTGGTCTACCTTCTGAATTAAGCATATTTGGATCCCAACCTAAATGCTCCATCAGTTTGTGGAAAGTTACCCAACTTTACCTATCTTCATTTTTACATCAATACAATCAGGAACAACTGCAAATATCTTGTAATTAGATGTTTTATTGATTTGTTTGTTTGCTTATTTAAAAAAATTCTATAGGCTAACATAAGTAAAAAATTTTTACAGTTCTCAGAAAGCAATCAGGATAAAGAAATGGCAATGATTGTTTTTAATGAAGTATAGATATTAATATTTCTCAAAGGCCCTAGAAGAACAAAAGAGGTGATGCTTAAAAGTCAAGTTTAATCTTTTTTTATCTCACACAGAAAATTAGGGGTAATATGACATACGTAAATGATCCTTCAGGTTTGATAATGTTGGCCAAATAGTGGCTTTCAAAAGTCCTTTCTACATTCTGGACACTGTTTCTCCACGTATACAAACATCCATTGTAATATTTGCTTTGAGCTTATTGCTTGTCTTTGAAGAGCTTATAGTATCTTTGTCACAGGAGCCTATCATTCTATCAGTCATTTTTCTTTTGAATGGGAGACTTCTGTTAGCGTTATTTAATGAATGGCCTGCCCCTGAAGAAGGGTGAATCAGAATCTTCTAGGGATTCTGACACATACTCTTTGCAAGCTGACAAGAGGAGCTATGGCCCCACAGTGAGCATCTGGTGACTAATATCACTGATGACGGGTTGGAGGATAAATGTTAAAACCACAGTTATATAATCAAGAAATATAAATACAGTGACACAGATCTTGGCTCCTGAATGTGAATATGAGCTCCGCATTCAAACCAAATGAGGAAAAATGGATACCACTGAAGAATAACAACTTTGAAAATAACGGTTTTTATGTTCTAACAGGACTGATGATGTTCCTCCCCACCTTTGGAATTTTTCTTTAACTGTGCTAAAATATACATCACAACTGAATCAAGAAGAATTAGAAAATCTAAACAGACTAATCAGCAGTATGGGAAATGAAACAATCATCAGAAACCTAGCAAAAAGTAAAAGTCCAGAAACAGATGGCTTCACCAGTGAATTCTACCAAACATTCAAAGAAGATTTAATGCCTGTTCTCCTCAAACTCTTCCAAAAAATTGAAAGGAGGCAATACTTTCCAACTCTTTTTATGAGGCCAATATAACCCTGATACCAAAACCTGGTAAGGATAACACACGCACGCACACACACACACACACACACCAACGACAGATCAATATCTGTCATGAACACAGACGTAAAAATTCTAAAAGATATACTAGTGAACTAAATACAGCAACATACTGAAAAGATAAATCACGATCAAGTGGACTGCATTCCAGGGGCAAAGGGATGGTTCAACAGACACAAATCAATTAATGTGATACACCATGTAAACAAATTAAAAAATAAGAATCATATGATCATATTGATAGATGCAGAAAAATCCTTTGACAAGATATGGCATCCATTGATGTTGAAAACACTGAACAAAATCGGTATAGAAAGGAAATACCTGAATATAATAAAGGCTATATGTGACAAGCCCTCCGCCAACATTATACCAAATGGTGAAAAACTAAAAACCTTCCCTCTAAGATCAGAAACAAGGCAAGACTGTCCACTAGCACCACTATTATTCAATATAACATTGGAGGTTCTAGTGAGTGCAAGCAGGCAAGGAAGTTATAAAAGGCATCCAAATAGAAAACGAAGAAGTCAAACTGTCACTCTTTGTGGATGATAAGATTCTCTACATCAAAAAACCCTAAAGACTCCACAAGAACACTCCTAGACAATAAGCAAATACAGTAAAGTTTCTGAATACAAAATGAATGTTCAAAAATTCATAGCGTTCCTATACTATAATAACGAAGGGTCAGAAAAAAACGTGGAAAAATCATTCCTTTTGCAATTGCAACAAAGAGAATAAAATACCTAGGAATGGATATAATAAAACATGTGAAGGATCTATATAATGAAAACTATAAGAAGACCCTATTAAAAGAAATCTAAGAAGATATTCCATGTTCTTTGATTGGAAGAATTAACAAAGTTCAAATGACCTTATTACCTAGAGCAAACAACCACTGTTAGAGGATACAAATTTTCTTAGTGGCAAAAGTATGTAAATATGTAAGGTTAACAATGTAGAGAGCAATAAAATTTGCTTCTTGACAGAGATTTGGGCTTCTAAGGGCTCCTAATCCCCAGCCCTGGCCTGATGATGTGAGCACATTCATGTGTTTCCCCAGTATAGCATCTTATCTTAGGCCAGACTCATGCCTGGCTCATGTCAAAAATGGTGCTGATAGCAAACTCTTAACCCAAGTTTACAGTGTCAGGGAAGTAGAAATTTCCTCTACCTTTCCAGGTTCTTGCTGGTCTAAGAATTAAATTGACATGAAAGAAATTAACAGAAGAAAATCAAATTTGATTACATATGTACATAAGACTCATAGATATGGGACCTAAAAAAATGACCAAAGCAGACAGTTTTTGTACTTTTTAGGGGATGAAACAATAAATTGACTAGAAATTAACAGGATAAAGAAATTTGAGTGTATGCTTCATTAGTAAGGAATAAGTAGAGTTTGGGCTTGTAGTATAAATTAGTAAAAAGAACAAAGTTTGTTAATACAGGCTTCTCAGCCCTGAATTCTCTCTCTCGCATGCTAAAGATGTTTCTTTTTTCTTCTGGTGCACTGAAAGTATCTTTCTTCTTTCAGAGAGACATAGGGTAATTGGGGTGCCATTTTTTTTGCACTTGCTGCTTTTTACATAACTTTAATTCACAATATCAATATGCGACTTTGGCATATTTTGGGGGGCCCACATTAAGCTCCGTTAATACTGTGCCAGGTACTCTAAATACTTCTCAGGAAGTTAACCAATTTATACCCCTCAAAAACCTCATGAAGTAGCTACTATGATTATTCTCAAATTACAGTTGAGAACGCTGAGTCACAGAAACAACAGGTAAGCTGCCCAAGGTGTACAACCTAGTCATTGGTGAAGCCAGGATTCACAGCTATGCTCTCTGGCCTGGAGACTATGCTCTAGGCCTCCCAGGTGGAAGAACATTGGGTTGGGAGTTAAATCACTCGGATTCAGGCCCAGACCTGCTCTTAACTCTCCATAGGATGCTATATTTTATTACTCTGGGCCACAGTTGTCTTCTATTATGCAAATATTACTTTAGAACTAGGAACCCTTGAAAGTCTATACCATTTCTGATAATGTGTATGTTATTTACTTTTGGAAAATAATAGCATGGGGAAAAATGACAAAGGCCCTAAAAATACTATCATATTTGAGAGCTACATTTTAAACTTCAAAGTGTCTAGATTACTTAATCTTGAAATCCAAAGCATCATTTATGTATCACAGGTTTTGTGGTCTATGTCACTTGAAGCTTGTACAATATTTCATAAAGTTTTCTTCCTAGTTGCTCTATATAATGGAGATATAAACAAGTACTAGTCTGAATTAAGGTCTTATAAAATAGTAATTTTTATTCCTTTTTGGTACTATGGGACACCCAGCTTTATACAAACACTTCTCATTGTTTCAACAAAGTGATATCTGATAGGAGATCTTACCTAACCATGATTTTCTTCATGATTGCCATGTCATCTGACCTCATAGTTTGTACCTTGGACAAAGTGAATATGCACAGGTGCCTGAGGGTTCATTATCTTCTGGGCTATGACCTTATAACTGAACTATTATGTGTCTCATTGGGCACTGAAACACATTATACTGTTATCATATATCTGTGTGCCAATTTTCTCCACTAGAATTCAAATTTAATCTAAGCAGGTGCCATGTTACCCCATAAACATAACATTTCAAACTAAATTCATTTTGTATTTTATTGTATGTCCATTTATTTTTACATATAGCCATGCCTTTTAACCTGTTTAATCAAGACTTTCCATGTAATACTCAAATTAATTATTTATTTTCAGATAAGTAAAGTATTCTTTCAATTACTTTCTTGGGCCTAATCACAACATCAAGAGTAACATGACCTATCATTTCACTAGAAATGTCCCTTTTTATCAAAATTAGGAGCTTAGATTTGATAATATCTTTGTGAAAGTTACGTATCATCAGTTTTTTTCCATATATTTTACCCCATTGGAAAAACCAAATGTCAAGAAAATTGTTTTTCCCTAACAATTGATATAGTTTTGTTACATGGTCACAGCCTATGTTGTAGCTAATAATGTTTTCCTTTTGATCCACTGGAGCCTCAGAGTCAAATATTACAAATTTTACAAACTGAGTGCAACACACATGTATCGTGATAACTTTTTCTCTGGTTTAATTTTGATTGCTTAAAATACAAATGAAACTTTTTTCCCCAAGTTTATATATATATATATATATATATATATATATATATATATATATATATATATATAGAGAGAGAGAGAGAGAGAGAGAGAGAGAGAGAGAGAATGAGAAAAGTTCAGGCCCTTGAAAGTAGATGAAAAGTGGCTCACCTACAAGTAAAAAGTCTGAGGACTTTTTTTATGGATTTTAAGCCATTGGACATGATACATTAAGAAAAATAGTTTATTATTCAGTGAGTGGCCAAATCATTTTTTCTTTTCTAAATTCACTGGCAGTGCATATATTTCAAAGTCTGATCACACTCTAGTAGCATT
The DNA here is from genome assembly GCA_004027375.1 of Macroglossus sobrinus. NCBI lineage: Eukaryota > Metazoa > Chordata > Mammalia > Chiroptera > Pteropodidae > Macroglossus > Macroglossus sobrinus. The sequence goes on along the minus strand of PVKZ01002549.1, from coordinate 202,655 downwards.
AGACATTTATTTAATACCTGCATGTCTTTCAGATGATTAAATGTGTAACAATCCAAAGCATGATATGGAATATTATCTTGTGAGTCAAGACTGAATTTTTGTAGCAGATTTTATATGTTGTAGAGCAGTGATAATTTTGTGTACTTTCCTAGGTTATGTTTCAACTGTATTTAGCATCATCTGGTAGAGATCTATCTGGAATATTGACACTCAATTTAAAGATCTCAGAATTTTTTTGACATTGAGGAGTGCATTGAACGACACAATTCCAAAGATATTTCATGCAAATGAGAAATACATTTTTGTCTGAAAATGTCCTGTAATTTCTTAAACTTCCAGATCACTTTGTGTTTTACTGACCTGACACTATGACACAAATTTAAGCAAAATGATTAAAATGAGCCTTGTAAAAAAATTTATTCATACTTCTCTAAATATATTTTTATTTGAATTGCCTATTTATATTGCCAATAAAAAGAATAAAGTGCTAGATTTATTTAAAATGTATTATGAAAAAAATTAATTCCAAATAGACCATGAAAAGTGGGTGACTCCCTAGTAGTTCTAATTAATAAATGAAACCAGTGAGCCTGGAGCTAGATTATGTATATAACAAAAGTATAATTTACATTGGTTAGTTTGTAAGTCACACTGTATATCTGTAAACTTCAAACAGACTAATTTTCTTTTTCAAAACGGGCAAAGAAATGTCTTGCTTTACTATTCTAATGAATAGGAAAAAATAAAACTCTGTAGATTAAGTAGATCCTGAAACTTGATATGGTAACTATATTACCTTATGTAAATTTACAGCTCTTTTGTATTTGTTTCACTTATTTGTGTTGTGACCAATATTGAATAGACCAAACCAAGTATGCTCTCAAAGGATGTTTATTAGCCGGTGGCTGTCCTTGCTAGGAGCAGCCCCAAACAAAAATCATGGCCAGCTTATATACAATTGATTGTTTCTCATGCCATGCAAGTGAACAGGGCGACACAAGCGAAAATTGACAGTTGGCGTATAAGCTCATTGTTACATTGTTACAAATTTCATGATTAACAAGAGGTGGTTAAGGGTTCTGGGAACTAGGCCTTTTTGCTTTAGTTAAACATTACTAAAGTATAGACTTCCTTTGTCTGGTTTTCAGGTTTTTTAATTAACTCTTTCCTTATCACATTTCAGCAGGCTGTCACATTTGTTCCCAGGATTTTTTTTCCTAGATGATCAAGGCTTTTTATAATCCCAGTAACATATAAAAAGACAAAGTCAATGAAATTCATAGTAATTTGAAATACTCTATTACCACCTGAATCTAATAGACCAAAGATATACTACAACTTTAAAATCAAAGATCTCTGGAGTATATAAGGAACCCCAATACACTGATGAATAAAGAAAAATAAAAGATCAAGACCAAAAAGAAAAAGAAAAAAAACCTCAAACAAAAACAACAACAAAAAAACAGGAATAAGATTGGAATATGCACTGATTAAAGAGGATATAAATATATATATTTGTGTATATGTATATATGAAAGCATTTAACTTTATTAACTCCTAAGGAATTGTAAAATAAACCCCAAGAAACCACCACATGTTCGTCAGAGGGTTAAAATAAAAAAGAAAGACAAAACCAAATTCAAACAGCTGAAGTTCTCAGATATTGCTGATGAGATATAAATTAGTACTACATTTTGGAAAAAAGTATGGCATCATCTTTTAAGTGAACATATGCATATCCCCTTAACTCAGAATTTCTACTAGGAATCAACAGTACATAGGGAACATTAATCATAATATATTTGTGCAATAGAATTCTATAGAGCACTGAAAATGAATATGACTTCCTGAAATGATTTGGGTGGATTTTAGAAATATAATGTGAGCAAATGAATTCAGAAAAACAAATCCAAATTTCCTAAGTCAATTTATATTGAGTTCTAAAACAGGAAATACTAATCCAATCAAAATCATTGTTATTTTGTGTGGGAGACTGATAACACTCTATTTATTGATCTAGATGTTAATTAACTATAGAGATAGAATTTAAAAAATAAAATTATCAAAATGTTTATAAAGCTCTAAATCTATAGAAACAAAGAGAAAGTTAGTCAACATTATGGTGATTTTAAGCTTTTCATGGGAGTTCTAATAAAATAATTCTGACAAAAGTGGAGGAGTTTATATTTCTATTAGGTTTTTGTTTACTTAATATTAAGGAATTACCTATTTTTAAAGCTTGTTGAAACAATAGTTTATTATGATTTCTAACAAGAAAGCATAATTTAAGAAGATGGAGCACTCTATTATTGGTAGCAGAGATTGAGAGATGACAGTAATCAAGTATGTTAGGTTAGATCTGGAAGATGGGATTGAAAGAGACAATGCAAGTTAGGATGTGAAAGCACATGGGTTTATCTGGTTCTAGGTTTCAGAATCCAGAACTGTAAGCCACAGAGTGGGCTGAGAATAAATAAGCAAATAAGTAAATAAATAAGGAACATCTGTAGGCAGGAAATCAATGGTAGTCCTGCTTCTGTCAATTACTAAGGGAACTAGGGAACATTTCATTTAAGACAATATTGATTAAAGCTTAATTAAATGTTATAAATTTACTAAATCTCAAGATCATAAAGAATAAGGTTAATGAATTCAAAATATAAAAACCATCAAAACAACATTTTAACATTTAAATCTACATTTTTCTCTTTTCTGTGATGATGAAGACAAACCTACAACCTAGACAAGGCCAATGACAATAGACAGAACCCAATGACAGGCAGTGTCCAGTGGCCTGGTCATGGTCCGGGAGATATGAGTCTGTTCAGTCACTCCACGGACCCCCAACGACTGGTCAACAGAAAGGTACCTTTTTGTCCAGCCGCTGAGGCCTCAGAGATTCCCAGCAGGATCAGGAACAAAGAGTGCGTCCTAAAGGTTGCGTCCGTGACAATTGCATTGATCCCGTCACGGCATTCAAGGGCCTTGGAACGTCTCAGGGTGGCCACCCCTTTGAATCTGTAACAGGGACAGCAACCACTTTGGAGGCCGGTCCCGTCTTAGATCTCAGGGCCACTCCCTGAGATCTCGCTGGGGCCTCCAAATGTTGTAGCCGCCAGCCCCCAATAGGTACACAGATCTCCGGAAATCAGTGAGTTATAGGAAACACACCCTCTATTCAGCCAGCTGGGTCTGCCAGGGGTATGCAGACCAAAATCAAGCAGCCCCAAAATGTAGAGGTATAGGGTTTTTAAGCCCTAAACCCCTATTCTTCATCCTGTTTGAACACACAAGTCTATTTTTCTTCTTTTTACTAGCTGTCAAACTACAGGTCAGTTGTGCAAGCAGGGGTACAGAAGCAGAAAGCTTATTGTTGGAGCGTTATGTTCCTATGGGTGATAGCCAAGCAGTAATTTTCCAGCCAGCACATATGCTCTTGTATAATAGCAGCTTGCAAAAATAAAATTGCACCACTACTCCATCAGTGATTAGTTTTCCTTATCCCACCTTTGTCTTTTTCTTTTCGGCATCTCCCACTGTTCCTGCTCAGGCATCAAGGAGGCTGTGCTGGATGCAGCAGCCAGGTAATGCAGACTTTCTCAGGACGAATCCTGCAGAGCCTCTGACCTACTGCCAGTGTCCTGAATGAGTGTCCGCAGGTCAGAAAGCCTGAGCGTGGGTCCTTCAAAGGGGCACTGAGGGTTTTAATCTCTTTCTATCTCACCCAGATGGCTGGAATCCCCTCCAGTTTCTATCAGAATTACTGGAATCTCCTCTTCCTTGGGCTGGGACCCTGTGCTGGAGTGCCCCCAGATGAGATCAGGATCCTCCTCTCCCTCAGGAGAGCCTCTGCAGCCTCACTCTCCCTCTTGCTGAGTGAGGTGCTGGTCTAGCCTGATTTGCGACTTTGCCCCTCCTACCAGCTTCAGTGTGGCTCCTCGTTTATCTTATCAGAAGTACCTGTTAAGATCAGCTGGACTTCAGGTGATTGTCCACTTTATTTTATAATTTGGTTATGAGTTCTATGTGACCCTGGGAGGTGAACCCTGCTTTTATCTAGTCTGCCATCTTCTGCCAAAGTTACTTAGTTGTTTTTTTTTTCCAGAAAGAACTGTACTAATGCTGTCTATGAAAACAATACAGATAGATATAGTAGATAGATATAGTAAAACATGCCATTTTTCAAAGAAAAAATATTATTAGAAAGTTCTGAACAGCAGAAAATTTATCTTTTAAGATTATAAAATTTATCTTTTAAGATTATAAAATTATCTGTAAAAAAGTTGAGAAATAAAGCCGTTCTTTCTCTGGCTTTAATGAATCAGAGCATGACATATCTCTTTTGGCTCCTCCTGAGCATATTAATGTTATGTTATGTTAATAATCATAATGAAAACTAGGGATAACTAATGAGCAAAAGGAAAGAACTTAATGAAAATGTGTAAGCTCACATATATTTATTTGATTAGCACTATATGCAATTAAAACATTGAATTCTCTTTCAATATGCCAGTTGATGGAGCAGCACCAGTAGGATAAGAATAGAAACAACTCAATTTCCTGTCAGAGTTTGTGCTCTGCTTTGTCCTAAAAGAGAGATGTGGGGATCAAGCTACTTGCCTTAATTTAATGCCTACTGGACTCTGCTAGTATCTGCATAGAGGGGAAAACATGAAAATATTAATTGCAATGTCAAATGAAATCTATTATTTCAGTACAGGTGTCATGTCACTGTGAAGCAAGGAGCCTGGAAAAATCTTTACCCCACCACATACTTCTCTCAGTATAATCACTTTATTGACAAATCCTTCATGGGCCTTGGAGTCGAAGATTATAGGGTCTGCTCACGAACGATGTGATTTGGGGTCATTTACCAAGTCTTCTCTGGTTCAGAAGTGGCTTTTGTTCTTTCCATCTCCCTGAGTTAAGAAAAGTGAATGATACTCTATTCAGAAAGTGCTTAGCCCAGTGCAGGTCACTGGGTACACACTTAGATTATCTCTTATGTTTTCACAAATCTTTCTTGAATAAAATCTTATATTTATTACTCCTTTTTAGTCCTGACACTCAATCTGCATTTAATCATCATGATCACTGTCAATGATGGTTTTTCATTGTCTGAAGAATTAGATTAGAGCAGGCTGGCCAAAAGCAATGAAACAGGTTGGCCAATGCTGTTTTTTGGCCAAAACAAATAAACATTAGCAATTTTATTAAATATAAATGTTACCTATCTTTCAAGCTTTGGTAATGTTGCTGTTATTTCGGGAGGTTTTACAACAATTTATAGGTTGTATGGATCCTTTAACAATATTTCTATTTTAAAAAATACTACTACTTGATTATCACAATTTTTAATCCTATTCTAGTGTTTTGTTTGAAATAAAGAAAATTCTCAATGCCTAGTTAATAACTGAAAATAGTAGCTTTTGAAGCCATAAAAATGGTATACTCCTATATAATTCCACATATAAAAAATAGACCTACATCTGTTTTATATATGCACTTTAAATACAAAAAAATATATGTAAAGATTAATGACTATAATAGAGTTTTTAACACTTTTAGTTAATTTGCATTTTCTGATATTTCTGTATTAAGCAAGAAGTAATAAAATACTTATATATTAGACACATCATACAAGACTGTTGGATGAACCTATTATGGTAATCACTTCACAATATTTGTAAATCAATCCATCTCCCTATATGCTTTAAATTTATACATTGATGTATATAAGTTATTTCTCAATCAATTTAGAAAAAAGACTATTGGCTCTTTAAGTCGTTACAACTTTTTGTCTTTACAATTAACAAAGAGCAAGAATAATGAGATAGAAGTGATTTAGAAAATTTTAAAGGGGAAAGCAAAAGTGTTTTAATAATTGTGCAATTATAGATTCATAAATTATTATTATTCCATACATGAGCCTCAAAAAATAAAAATATATCTAAAAATCATCAGCAGTGAATACTAATATTTTTTCATATTATCTCAAGATGGCATCGTAATGTTGACCACCCTGCTATATAGCACTATTTTTTGTTTTTTAATTTATTGGGGTGACATTGCTTAACTAATTATATAGGTTTCAAGTGTATAATTCAATAATACATCACCTGTATATTGCATTGTGTGTTCACCACCTAAAGTCACATTTTCTTCCGTCACCATATATTTGACCCCCTTTACCTTTTGCTACCTCCTACCTCCCAACTTACCCTCTGGTCACCAAACTGGTCACTAAACTGTTGTCTGTGTCTATTGGTTTTTGTTTGTTTGACTTGTTCATTTGTTGCTTTCAGTTTTATAATCCACATATGAGTAAAAACATATGGGTCTTATCTTTTTCCATCTGACTTATTTTACTTAGCATGATCATCTTAAGATTCACCCATGTTGTTGCAAATGGCAGTATTTCACCTTTTCTTATGGCTGAGTAATATTCCATTCTGTATATGCACCACATCTTCCTTAGCCAATCATCTATCGAAGGGCACTTCAGTTGTCTATGTCTTGGCCACCATGAATAATGCTACAATGAACATTTGGGTGCCTTTATCTTTATGCATAAATGTTTACCAATTTGGGGGGTAGAAACCCAGAAGAAGTGTTGATCCATATGAGAATTCTATTCTTAACTTTTTGAGGACCCTCCATACTGTTTTCCACAGTGGTTGTACCAATTTACATTCCCACCGACAATGTATGAGGGTTCCTTTTCCCCCACAACCTCTCAAACATTTGTTATTACTTATCTTGTTGATAATAGTCACTCTAGTGGTTATCAGAGGGAAAGGGGGGAGGAGGAGTGGTAGATAAGAGTAAAGGGGATCAGGTCTTGTTGATAGTAGCCATCTTACCGATGTGAGGTGATATCATGGTTTTGATTTGTTTTCTAATAGCTAGTGAAGTTGAGCATCTTTTTCTGTATCTGTTAGCCTTTTGTATGTCTTCTTGGGAGAAATTCTTGTTTAGGTCATCTGCCCATTTTTTAAATGGATTGTTTGTTTTTTTGTTGTTGAGTTGTATGTGATTTTTATATATGTTGGATATTAACCTCAGAGGTAATATTTACAAATATCTGCCATTCCATCAGTTGCCTTTTTGTTTTCTTGATCGTTTCTTTTGTTGTGCAGGTTTTCAGTTTGACATACTTCCATTCATTTATTTGTGCTTTTACTTCACTTGTCTTTGATGTCAAATTCTCATTTAACAAGATATCACATTTATTTATGATGAAAACACTTGGTGATCATTAGTTTCATTGTAGCGTTTTATATTTAATATAGTTTTGAAAGTTCTCAATTTATTTTCCAAAGTAAAAGGTTTATAAATGGACTTCGTTTTCCTTTGGCATTTTTCTAATAGAGCTGTGATCAAGGATTTTTCTTTTTGTTTGTTTGTTTTGTAGTAAAGCTTTTTGCTTGTTAATCTCATATTAGATAGACCCTGAAACATTATCAGGAAGACTGCATAGAGTGTTCGACGTTCAGATTTAGTTTTCAAACACCACTCTATTCATTTCCCCTGATTTTCGATCAAGCTTAGACAATGAGAGATGAGTAAGCTTCTTTTACATTATTCATATTCTTTTTGTAATAATGAAGAATGCCATTATTTATTTGCTAGCATGAGTAGTCTACTTTTAAACTGTAAAAATAAATTTGAGGATGTTTAAATGCAAAGATACAGAAATCTCTTTATGGAGCAAGGTGGAGCAAATTCATCAATAAATAAAAGAAACACTGAGGTAAATACTCTAATAATGGGGGAAAAGCAAGTTTTAAAAAGTTTATGTTCAAAGGGATTTTTAAATGTCATATATACTATTTGAAATCTAAATTTTTATTTTTCAAAAAGGTTTTTCTAGTTAATCTGTAAACCAAGTGATAAGAACTTTAAAAGATGAGAAAATGAGCAATAATTATAATTTAAAATAAATAGAAGGTTAACTTGGCTTCATAAATCTGTGTTCTTGAAATATTTAATCAGTTTATCTCAGGTCAAATAACCGTTCACTTAAATATATTAAAATAAAATTGTATTGTAAGATTTTGGCCCATGGGTTAAATCCATGGTCATATACTTCTAAAATACATGTTAATAATTTTAAACTGTGCAGTCTTCATGGTATATAATAATAACTATTTGATTTGTATTCTTAAATATTTTAACAGTTTCTCGATAACATTTCAAAACAATTAGTATCTGATAAGCATGTTTTATATTTCTTTGATATAAAATATTAAATTTATTTATTTTTATGGTGACATTGGATAATGAAATCCAATAAGTTTCAGCTGTACACTTTAACAGTAAGGCATATATACATTTATAATATGTGTTCACTTCCATAGGAAGATTTCTATCACCATATATTTGACCCCCTTAATCCCATCTACCTCCACCTTCCCCCTCCTCCCTACCCTCTGGTAACTACTAATCTATAGTCATGTCCCTGTGTCTCTGTTTGTCCTGTTCATTTGTTGCCTATAAGTTTATATCCCACATATAAGTGATATCATGTGATTTTCAATTTTTTCTGTCTGGGTTATTTTGCTTAGCATAATTATCTCGAGGTCCATCCATGTTGTCTCAAATGGCAGTATTTCATCTCTTCTTATGGCTGAGCAATATTCCATTGTATATATGTACCACAGCTTCTTTAGCCAGTCATCTATCATAGGACATTTTGGTTCCTTTCATGTCCTGGCCACCATGAATAATGCTACTATGAACAATGGTGTCAAATATCTTTTCAGATCTGGGTTTTCAAGTCTTTGGGGTAAATACCCACTACAAGGATTGCAGGATCATATGGTAGATGAATTCTTAAGTTTTTTTGAGGAAGCTCCATACTGTTTTCCATAGTGGCTGTACCAATTTGCAGTCCCACCAGCAATGTATAAGGGTTCCTTTCTCTCTACCTCCTCTCCAACTTTTGTTATTACTTGTCATGTTGATTATAGCTATTCTAACAGGTGTGAGATGGCATCTCATTGTGGATTTGATTTGTATTTCCCTAATAGCTGGCGATGAGCATCTTTTCATGTATTTGTTGGCCATCTGTATGTCCTGTAGGGAAAAGTGTCTGTTCAGGTCCTCTGCCCATTTTTTGATTGGATCATTTGTTTCTTTGTTGTTATTGAGTCATATGAGTTCTTTGTATATTTCAGATATTAGGCCCTTATCAGAGTAGTTGCTTGCAAATATATTTTCCCACTTGGATGGTTGTCTCTTTACCTTGTTGAAGGTTTCTTTTGTTGAACAGAAACTTTTTAGTTTGATGTGATCTCATTCATTTATTTTTGCTTTTACTTCCCTTGCCTTTGAGGTCAAATTTATAAAATCCTCTTTATATCCAAGGTCTCTGAGTTTAGTTCCTATGTTTTCTTCTTTGCCTTTTATTGTTTCAGGTCTTATATTCAGGTCCTTGATCCATTTTGAGTTAATTATGGTGTGTGGTGATAGACAAGTCTAGTTTTGTTCTTTGGCAGGTGGCTTTCCATTTTTCCCAGCATTTTCCCCCAGCATATTTCCCACCATTTATTAAAGAGTTTTTTCTTTCTCCACTGTATTTCTTGGCTTTTTTATCGAAAATTATTTGCCCATATAAATATGGGTTTACTTTTGGACTCTCGATTCTGTTCCGCTGGTCCATGTTTCTGTTTTTCTGCCAATGTTATGCTGTTTTGATTACTGTCACTTTTTAGTACAATATGAAGTTGGCCAGAGTGATGCCTGCAGCCTTGTTTTTTTTTTCTCAGGATGGTTTTGGCAATTCAGGGTTGTTTGTGCTTCCACAAGGCTAATGATTTCTTGTTCTGTTTCTTTAAAAAATGCCGATGAAATTTGATGGGGATCGCATTAAATCTGTATAATGCTTTAAGTAATAAGGTCATTTTAATTATGTTGATTCTTCCAATCCAAGAACATGGAATATCTTTCCATTTCCTTGTATTTTCTTTGATTTCTTTTAATAGCATCTTATAGTTTTCATTATATAGTTCCTTCACATGTTTCATTTCATTTATTTGTGGATTTTATTCTTTTGGTTGCAATTGCAAAAGGAATGTTTTTTTCTACTGTCTCTGACATTTCATTATTACAGTATAAAAGTGCTATGGATTTTTGAACATTGATTTTGTATCCAGAGACTTTACTATATTTGCTTATTGTTTCTAGAAGTGTTCTTGTGGAGTCTTTAGGGTTTTCTATATAGAGAATCATGTCATCCACAAACAGTGACAGCTTGACTTCTTTATTTCCTATTTGGATGTCTTTTATATCTTTCTCTTGTCTGATTGCACTCATGAAGACCTCCAATGTTATACTGAATAACAGTGGTGATAGTGAACAGCCTTGCCTTGTTCCTGTTCTTAGAGGGAAAGTTTTTAGTTTTTCACCATTCGGTATAATGTTGGTGGAGGGCTTGTCACATATAGCCTTTATTATATTAAGGTACTTTCCTCCTGTACCAATTTTGTGAAGTGTTTAGACCATAAATGGATGCTGTGTTTTGTCAAAGGCTTTTTCTGCAGCTATTGATATGATCATATAATTCCTATTTTTTAATTTGTTTATGTGGTGTATCACATTAATTGATTTGTGTATGTTGAACCATCCCTGTGCCTCTGGGATGAAACCCACTTGTTGCTGTATTCGGTTTGCTAGTATCTCAGTATTGCTGCATCTGTGTTTATGAGAGATATTGATCTGTAGTTTTCTTTTTTGTGTGTTATCTTTACCAGGTTTTGGTATCATGGTAATATCAGCCTCATAAAATGTGTTGGGAAGTATTGCCTCCTCTTTATTTTTTTGAAAGTGTTTGAGGAGAATAGGTATTAAATTTTCTTTGAATGTTTGGTAGAATTCAGTGGTGAAGCCATCTGGTCCTGGACTTTTACTTTTTGGTAGGTTTTTGATTTTTTCGATTTCCATGCTGATGATTCGTGTATTTAGATTTTACAGCTCTTCTTGATTTAGTTTAGAAAGGTTGTTGTACCTTGCTAAGTAGTTGTCTATTTCTTCTAGGTTATTAAATTTGGTGTTATATATTTTTTCATAATATATGATCCTTGTATTTCTGCTGGTGTCTGTTGTAATTTCTCCTCTTTCATCCCTGACTTTGTTTGTGTCCTTTCTCTTTTCTCTTTAGTGTGTCTAGCCGGAGGGGTTGTCAATTTTATTAACCTTCTCAAAGAATCAGATCCTTATTGCATTTATTTTTCCCATATTTTTTTATTTCAATTTCATTTATTTCTGCTCTAATTTTGATGATTTCTTTCCTTCTGCTGACTTTAGGCTTAATTTCTTCTTTCATTTCTAATTATTTAAGATGAAGTGTTAGTTTGTTTATTTGGGCTCGTTCGTGTTTTTGGAGATAGGTGTCTAATGATGTAAACTTTCCTCTCATGACCATTTTTGCTCTGTCCCAAAAGTTTTGATATGTTGTACTATCATTAACATTCCTTTCTATGTATCTCTTGATCTCTTTTTATTTCTTCTCTGACCCAGTTATTTTCAGTAGCATGTTGTTTAATCTCCATGTATTGGTTCTTCCTGATTTCTTTTTGCAGTTAATCTCTAGTTTCAAAGCATTATGATCAGAGAGTATGGTTGGAATGTCTTCAACCCTCTTGTATTTGTTGAGGCTATCTCTGTGTCCCAGTATGGTTGATTCTTGAGAATGCTCCCTGTGCACTAGAGAAGAATGTATAAGCAGCTGTTTTGAGATGGAAGGCTCTGTAAATGTCAATTATGTCCAGTTGGTCTAATGTGTCATTTAAGGATGTGATTTCCTTATTGATTTTACGTTTGAATAATCTGTCCATATATGACAGGGGGGGCGTTTAGGTCCCCTACTATGATGATGTTTTGTCTGTTTCTCCTTTTAGTTCTGTTAGTAATTTCTTCACATATTTTGGGGCTTCCTGATTGGGAGCATAGATATTAATACGTGTTATGTCTTCTTAGTGCATGATTCCCTTTATCACTATTATATGTTCCTCAGTATCTTTCTTTACCCTTTTTATTTTGAAGTGTATTTCATCCACAATACCTCTTCTCCTGCTTTTCTCTGAATGCCATTTGCTTGAAATACCATTTCCATCCTTTCACTTTGAGTCTATATTTGTATTTGGAGCTGAGATGTGTCTCTTGAAGGATATGGTTGGGTTTTGTTTTTTAATCCATTCTGCAACTTGGTGCCTTTTTATTGGTGTGTTCAGTCCATTTACATTTAAGGTGATTATTGAAATATGAGGTCTTCTTATAGCCATTTTCTTCTACTTTCTGGTAGTTCAGTGTTTCCATTGCTTCCTTGTCCTTGTGCCTCTGTTTTCTTTATTTTGGTTTGCTTTTGTGGGTTTTCCCTCTAGTTCTTGTTTTGTGATATATACTTCAGTCTGAATCTTTGGTGTATGGTTACCATTACAAATATGTAAAGGATAATTATATATATATATATATATATATATATACAGTCGTCCATTTTCTTCTGTGTGTGCCTTAACTCCATTCCCCTTTGCGAACCTGGATCCTGAATCTTCCCCTTTTCAGTCATTGTTGTCTCAATTTGTCCCTGTGTATGCAGAATGTTTATTACTATCTTGTTATAGCAAATATCTTATTTGGAAGCTTATAATGTCCTGTTCTTAGTAAGGGTTGCACTCCTCTGCTTCTATCTGCCTGCTAGTCACCTTACTCCTAGTTATGTATTTTTGTAGTCATTTTTTTTTCAGCTGAGCTAACCCCTTCCAGTATGTTCTGGAATGCAGGCCTTGTAATGGAGAATTCCTTCAATTTTTGACTGTCTGGAAAGGTCTATTTCTCCATATCTAAGGAGAGCTTTTCTGGATACAATATTCTTGGCTGTTAGTTCCTTTCACTTAATAGTTTGAATATTTGATTTCACTCATTTCTTGCTTGTAGGGTTTGTGCTGAGAAGTCTGATGATAATATAATATGTTTTCCTTTATAGGTTGCCATCTTCTTTTCCCTGGCTGCCTTGAGAATTCTTTCTTTGTTGTTGATTTTTGACAATTTTAATACAATGTGTCTTGGAGAAAGACTTTATGGGTTGAGATAACTGCGTGTTCTTTTGAATTCTTGAATTCCAAGTTCCAGCTCATTCCTTAGATTTGGGAAATTTTCAACAACTTTTCTGAAAATGCTTTCTAGTCTCTGCTCCTTTTCCTACCCTTCAAGAATTCCTATTATTCTTATGTTTTCTCTCCAGATAGTATCAGCTAGTTCTTGTATTTCTTTCATTAATTTCATTCTTCAGTTTCTCTCTTCTTCCATTTCTAAATTTCTGTCTTCTATATCACGGATCCTTTCCTCCATTTGGATGACTCTATTTCCCAAGCTTGCTGTTTAATTTTTCATCTCTTACAATGTGTTCTTTATCTTTGTGAGGTTTTCAATCTCCTTGCTAAAAAACTCATTTTGCTGATCTAGTTGTTTTTTCAATTCCTGAAATTGTTGATGAGAATTGTTTGGGATATCATTTGAGTTTTTTGAAGTACAACCTGAATTCTGTCATTTATGTCACATATTTCTATATCTTTTAAGTCTATTTTCTGGAGATTTTAATTTTTCTTTCAGAGATGCCTTATCATCTTGGTTGTTCATTGTATTTAATGGACTATTTCTCCTCTAGGCATTAATGAAAGTGTATTCTGCCTTTTTTTCCAGGAAGATTTGTTATATAAAGGTCTCTCTCTAGTTCATTACTAAGAAAGTGTTTTTCTTTTGATTTCCAATAGGTGGTGTCTATGCCTCTTGGATCCCTGTTTTGCATAGTCTTTAAAATACTCTTTTTCTTCTTATAAATATTAAATTGAGCTCGCTACCTTCAGTCTCAGTCCCTCTCAGTGTTAGCAACAGGTTTGTTAGCATTTGCTCATATTCCCCTGGGGCTCTGTGGTGTCAATCTTGGAGGACAGGTGGTGGGGTCCTCTGGGTTAGGGGATGGAGGCTGCGGCTCAGCCTCACGCTGTTGGTAATAATCAGTTGTTTCTTTGCCATCCCTGCTTCTCTGCCATCTCTACTTCTCTGCTTTCTGCCCTGATGCCTGGGTACTGCTGCAGGCTGTGTGAATCTCACACCTCTCCCTGGCAGTGTTGTTTAGGGATCCTGCTGTACCTTCTCTCCTCCTCTTCCTTCTGCAGGGAGCTCCAGCTGTGAGAGGGAGCTTCTTTGTTTCTCCCAGCCTACCACTGGACTCTCAGGGTTCTGACCTATGGTAGCACTTTTTGCAGATCCCAGGTGCAGACATGCTGGTGTGCAGTTTGGGTGGGTTTTTTTTTCCCCCAGGGTTTAGATGTTCAGCTTGTTGTTTCCATGGGAGAAATCTGGGGATGTCTTTTACTCCACCATGTTTCTGATCCAGAGCCAAGAATGAATAGAATATTCTGAACTGGCACTTTTTTCAACAATCCAAATATATCATTTCAATCACTTGGCCTGTAGGTTTTGTTCTGAGTAATCTGATAATAATCTAATAGGGGTTCTTTGCAGATTACAATTTTTTTCTCTTACTGAGTTTAGAATTTTGTCTTTAATTTTTGAAATTCTCAATACAGTGTATCTAGGAGGTCCCTTTGAATTGGGATAAGTGGGTGATCTATTAGGTTCATGAACATCATGGATGTTCAAGTCTCTTCTTGGGTTTCTATATAGTTACTTTAAAAATAACCCCCCCACACACGTTTTCTCTGTCCTTCTCTCTAGTGATTCTATTTGTCCATTTTATGGTGTTGCATAGATAATATAGGCTTTCCTTTTTTCATTCTTTTTTTTTTTTACTTTGTCCTGCTTTTACTGGGTTATTTCAAAGTTTCTATCCTTGGCCTTTGATTCTATCTTCTGTTTTGTCTAATCTGCTGTGGATGCTTTCTGTTGCATTTTTAATTCAGTCATTCAGTTCTTCAGCTCCAGAGTTTGGTTCATTTTTTGTGATTTCTATGTTTTTGTTGAATTTCTCATTTTGTTCACATATTGTTTTCCTGATTCATTAAATTGTCTGTCCTGATTCATTAAATTAATTAAATTTTAGCTCATTGAGTTTCTTCAAAACAGATATTTTGAATTTTTTATTTGGCAAATCACATACTTTGGGTTCAGTTACTGGAGGATTGTCAAGATCTTTTTATGGTGTCATGTTTCCTTAATTCTTCATGTTCCTTTGAGTTTTGTATTGCTGTTTTCACATTTGAAGTAGCAGTTGCTTCCTCCAATCATTACTAATTGCCCGAGGTTTTCTCTGATCTTATATGAATACATCTGCTCATTGTTTCTTGTTCCCTCATGGCAAAATTCTTAAGCTTTTCCATCTTTTCTCAATCTGACAACTCACTAGGCTGGCTGTGGGAAACCTATTTTGTTTTCCCTAAGAAACTACAGCTCCCGATTGTGGTTTCTCCCTTGTTTACAGACTCTGGCCTGTATTCTGCATGCACATCATGTCTACCAGAACTGGCTCTTACTGCTGCATTTGGGAACGTACACAAGAAGCCAGCTACAGAATGGGAAAGAGGTGTAGGTTTAACATTTGAAGCATTTGAGGGTGCTTACAGGCCAGGAGGGGGTGATCCTGAGGTGAGATTTTCCCAGTGGCTTACAATGGGCTTCCTGCTGAAGTTTTGAATGCAATCAATACTTTAATTCACTCTGATGTTCTTAACTGCCTCTTTCTCAATCTACTCCCTCCTCATGTTATGGAGGTGCTGCCTCAATACCCTAGGTGCTTCAGGAAACAGATTTCTCCATGTTCTGTACAGCTTAAGAAGCTGGGCACTCACTGCTCTCTTTCCCCTAAAGAAAAATCATTGCTAGCTAGTTCAGCTTCATGCTATGCTGAATTGGTAAAGTTCACCTTAGCCTTTTAAATTCAACCAAACTATTTTTGTTTTTGCTCAGAGTTCTGGTACTTTTCCTCAATAAACCTGGACTTCTATAAATGATCTGTCTGTGGGTATCTGCAAAAATCTTCACTATCTAGGTTGACAGGCTTCCTGACTGTGACCAAGAGGGGCCAGGGCTAGTTCAGAGACTCCTGCTATTTCCATAGTCTGTACCAAGGACTGTGTGCCTATTATTTGATGTGCAGGTGGCAAGACTCCTCTCATGTCCCTTGGTGTATGATATTACTTCCACATAGCACTTTTGTGAATGGATACTAAATTTTACTTGTTAAAAGGGAGGGAGACAAAACAAAGGCATCTTCACTCCTCAGTATTCAGATTTTTATGACGGAGTTACCTTATTTTTATTTTCACCTTGGTAAATTTTGACATTTTGCCTGCTTATCCTTTACAATCTTATTTTCTTTAAAATGAATTATCCCTTGTTTAATAAGAAATGAATGTTGATCAAACTTTTCCTATATTCATTTATATGAATGTATTTTTTTCATTATGATATCTTTGATGTTGAGTAAGGTATGGATAATGGTTAAAAGTTTTTCGATAAATAACACAGATTGAGATGATGATGACTAATACTAACCAAATAATGTGATAGGGATAGTTATAAAATCAACATAACAAGCCTCCAAAGTACATCAATTATGCTGACATTACCATAACCACATATACATATAAAAGGATCTGGAAGTTAAAATAAGTTAGTTAATGGGGAAATAACTAAGGTCACGGATGTTGATCAAAGGGAAACAGTTTTATCTATAATGCATAACTCTTTAAAAGCAGGAGAGATCCATACATTTTCTCTGAAATTCACAACAAATTAAGCAGATACATCCAAAAGGAGCCATCAGGGTTAACTCTTTATCATAGCAATATTTTCAGCATTTAACAAAATCGGGGTTTGATAAAGACAGGTGAATACTTTCAAACCAATAGAATAATAATATATATAGCCCAATCACACATTCTTTCAAAAATAATGATATATAGTCTTAAAGGGCTTGCTCCAAAAGTTTGAGTGAGTCTCGACGAATGGTAAGATTAGAGGCAACTGTATCTAATTTTTTTGTTTATATTTACACTTTATAGACAAACAATGCTTTGCAAAGAGTATAAACTTTATAAAAGAATAATAAAACAATCTTCCAAAACAAAAAGCACAGATTCACAAGATATTAAAGTAACAGTAACAATGCAAACAAGGGGAAAATAAATATGAATACATACACAACTTTAACAAACAAAGGTTGCCCTTATATCCAAGCCTTATGTGTATAAAAATATAACTTACCATTAAAGAAGCAATAAAAAATACAAAAATAAATATGATAATTGAATAAATGCTGTTAGAATGAGAAGTGGGAAAGAGAAAGAAGGGTAAATTTAGAGCCTCAATAAAAAATGTAAGGCAATTTTGAGATGAGTCAATAATTCTGTATAATCCACAAAAGGGACATTAAAAATAATAAAAGCAGAATTAGCCCCCAAATGAATTTTTCAATGTTTAAAATTAAGTCAACTATGGCCATGCCACCCTGAACAAGCCTGATCTCTTCTGATCTTGGAAGCTAAGTAGGGTCAGGACTGGTCAGTACTTGACTGGGAGACCACCTAGAAAGATCGGGTGCTGTAGGCATTAAAAAAAAAACTATAAAATTAATCCAAAAATACAGTAAAAGGTTTTTCAATTTTTAATATTCACAAGTGGGAATTTTCCAAAAGTAATGAATGTAGATAAAGATCTTCATATATTTATTTTCCTGTTTCCCGACACACACACACACACACACACACACACACACACACACACACACACACACACATTAATTTTCTCTGACTTAGTGGTAAAGCAAAAGGAAGGCATTGGTACCTTAATTACATTTGTGGGGACTCTCAGTTGCATGATTTTCTTGTGTGTCATGTGTCTTTCCTTAATCATTTAATTCCAATTAATAAACTTTCCAATTCACAGAGCTGCTTACCAGTATGACTTTTCTTATGTCTTTGAATCTCTGAACCCCTCCCAAAAGCCTTCCCACATGCTTTACATTCATAGGGCTTCTCATCCATGTGTATTCTCTGGTGCTGATTTAGAGCTGAGCCACTAATAAAGGTCTTCTCACATTCTTTACATTCATAGGATTTTTCACCAGTGTAAATTCTCTGATATTGAGTAAGGTCTGAAACATTACCAAAGGCTTTCCCACATTCCCTACACTCACAGAGTTTCTCACCAGTGTGCATTCTTTGATGCTGAATAAGTTTTGAACCACTTCTAAAGGCTTTCTCACATTCCTTACACTCATAGGGTTTCTTACCAGTGTGAATTTTCTGATGTTGCATGAGATCTGACCCACCATTGAAAGCTTTCCCACATTCCTTACATACATAAGGTTTCTCACCAGTATGAATTCTTAGATGTTGAGTAAGGGCTGATCCAAAGCTAAAAGCCTTCCCACATTCATTATAAATATATGGTTTCTCACCAGTATGAATTCTCCGATGCCGAGTAAGGGCTGAACCACTACTAAAAGCCATTCCACATGCTTTACATTCATAAGGTTTCTCACCAGTATGAATCCTCTGATGTTGAGTAAGATTTGAACCACTGCCAAAGGCCTTCCCTCAGTCTTTACATTCATAAGGTTTCTCACCTGTGTGAATTCTGTGATGCCAAGTAAGAGCTGATTCAAAGCTAAAGGACTTTCCACATTCCTTACACTCATAAGGCTTTTCACCACTGTGAATTATCTGATGTCGAATAAGGCCTGATCCAAAACTAAATGCCTTCCCATATTCTTTACATTCATATTGTTTCTCACCTGTATGAATTCTCTGATGATGAGTAAGATTTGAGCCACTGCAAAAAGCCTTCCCACATTCATTACACTCATAAGGTTTCTCACCAGTATGAATTTTTTGATGGTAAGCAAGGTTTGCACCACTAACAAAGGCCTTCCCACATTCTTCACATTCATAAGGTTTCTCACCAGTATGAATTTGCTGATGTCGAATAAAGACTGATACAAAACTAAATCTTTTCCACATTCCTTACATTCAAGGATTTTCTCATCAGTATGAATTCTCTGATGCTGTGTATTGAAAGTGGGCATATCTTCAGGAGTAAATATCATGAAATGTCCTTCCTGAGATTCCTGTTTTCTCTCAAACTGGCTTTTAAATTCCCAATCACCTCTGAAACTTGAACGCTCAAAGCTGTTTTTTATGTCTTTCCATTATCTCCCACCAGGATGATTCTATTCCATAAATATCCTTTTCCAGAAATAATTTCTTGGTCTCAACCTTGATTCACATTCTGAAAGAAAATACAAAAGCGAACATTCATTTTTGTGTATGTTCTGGGGAAAATGAAACTTTTATAATAATTATAAAAAGACTTAACTGAAACTGATTTTCAGAAAAAGTGAGTGGCTTATACATTTCTTAACTATATTTGGATAACTTGACAAATACATAAGGTAAGTAAAAAGAATGAGAAGTCACAATGGAAGTTGTAAAAGAGTTATTTAAGAAAACAGATTAAGGCAATTATTCCT
Organism: Macroglossus sobrinus; assembly: GCA_004027375.1. Classification (NCBI taxonomy): domain Eukaryota; kingdom Metazoa; phylum Chordata; class Mammalia; order Chiroptera; family Pteropodidae; genus Macroglossus; species Macroglossus sobrinus. The sequence goes on along the minus strand of PVKZ01002549.1, from coordinate 183,163 downwards.
AAATAGTTCCCTACATCTGTGGGGAACTTGATAAATACAAACATGTCCAGGCCCCATCTCAATTTTTTTAAAGAATAAATCTAGTAACATATACATTTAAAAATGAAGGTTAATTACCATTTAAGCCATTTCTTAGGGTTGACTTGAGCATTAACTACACCTGGAAGGGAAAATCTAGAATAGTTGTTTCTTAGGTCAATTAACAAATATAAATTGCATATAATCTGAAGGAGATAGAAGAGAAAGTTACTCCAAATGTAGTGGTATGCTGATGAAAGATTAATGTTCTAAATGAGTCTGGAATGAGCAATGGAGACAGAAGATTCTTCTGTGGTTAGAATGTGGTTTGTTCATGGCATTTGGTAAAATCTATGTTGCCCAGGAAGTCTACAAGGCTAAACTTGGGAGAATAAAAGAGGAGACTCAGCAAAGGCTACAGCAGAATAATTGAGAATCTAATTTTAAAGTCAGAGAGAAGGGAACAGAAAAAAAGGTAATATGATGCTATTAGATTAAAAGAAGGATGTAGATAGACGAGTTTTCTGAACCCCAACTCTGACAATTACTGAATGATTCAGAAGTACATAGTTGTAGAAAGTAAAGGCACAGTGTTTATTACTTATTATTTTGGAAGACTTTTATGCGGTATAAGACCAAGAAAAGAAACAATGTAAAGATATCAATTAAGACTCTGAGCAAATGCCTCAAGTCCCAAAAGGTAAAAACTTCATAGCTCCATTCTCTTTCTGTAACACTCTTACAGAAAGCTTGTTTAAAAGAGACCTAAATGTTTTAAAATTGTTCTTTCCATCTCTACTGTCAATAGGTAAATCAAGCCAAAATTATCTTTTACTGGTACATGAAACATCATTTTATCTAGGTGCTTGTATTTCCAGTTTTGCACCCTCATCACCCAGACTGACATTCAACCTAGCACTGCTCTTATCAAATGCTTCAATGGTTTTCCATTGTCCTTAGGATAATACCCACATTCTTTACTTGGTCTTAAAATTGCTCAGTGATCTGCCTCCTGCCTCCCTCTTCAACTTAATAACTTTCAACCATCAGCAATAAGCTAAAGCTACACTGACCTTATCAGTTCTTTGAGTGCACTAAACTGTAATACTACCACTACTGCCACCACACTGCAATGGTTTCACTTACTTGAAATATTCTTCTATACTTCTTCCCTCCCCAATGCCCCCACTCTTGGCCTTGCATGTTCCTGGCCATTATTTGGGTCTCTGCATAAAGATGTATCCTAATAAAAATCTTTTCTGAATATTCAATCTTTATGCACATCCCACCATTATTTTTCAAAGCACTTTTTCCTTTTTTGCTTCCTTTCTTTGTGTTTTGTTTTGGTAATGGGTAATTAGACATTTGTCTCCTACAGCTGCAAATTTCACAATTTAAAAAAATTTTTTCTTAATGTCTGTCTAATATAACAGAACAAATCTTTGGGAAGACAAGGATAGCATCTATTTCTTTATAAAGCTTGAATCATGGCACATGAAACAAGATCAAAATACATTTACTAAATGGCTAATATAATAAGTTAGTTTTTAAACTTATCCTTAAAAATAAACTAAAAATAAAATTTCTGTAGAAAGAGAATATACTTTCTCTCAAACAAGACAAGTGGATCACATGCAGTTATTTCTGCAATCTCTAAAATCTCACTAAAAGAAAATGGATTTAAAAAAAATGAACAAACCCACAAAGTCAAAGAGAATTAAAGAGGAAACAGGCAAAATTTTTTGAAGCTGGAAAGCATGACAATAAATGATGACTAGCTTAACAAACCAAAAGATGAAATCTAACCCTAAAATAAGGAAAATCCAGAAGGAGATGATTTATACATCAGAACACCAGAAAGGTTTAAGAAATGGAGGTACTACATACCTAAGAAAATCTACCAGTTAGCACACAAAAGTTAAATCAGTTTCCCATATCTGCTCTAAAATATAGATGGGGCAAATATCACCCCATCTTTGAGAAATGCCTGTAATTTAAAAGAGATTAAACAAAGCACAAAGGACCTTAGAATAATAACTACATAGGAAAACAAGAATCATCTAAGAAGCCACCATTGATATCCTTGGAGAAATATTAAAAGTGATTTCACATGACAGAAAAATAGGATGACATAAAAGAAATAAGACACAAAAAAAGATTAATTACAAAATGAAAATAAAAAGTAGGAATGAAAAACAAATCATTAAAAGGGTTAAAAAATGAAAGAACAAAAGGAATCTTTTAAAAATGAAAACTATGAAAATATAAAATATAAAACTGGGAGGTCATACAAGGCAGCTCAACATCCAAAGAAAAGAGATAACATATTTTTTATTTGTTTTTTAAATCTTTAAAAAAATTGTTTATTGGTGCAACATTGTTTAATGCAATTATATAATTTTCAGGTGTACATTATAATTTGGCATCTATATATTCTATTGTGTATTTACCTCTCAAAGTCCAGTTTACTTCAGCTACCATATATTTGATCCCCTTTACCCACTTATGTCACCCCCTATCCCCCTATATTTGATCCAATTGAACACATCTACCTAACCCCCTAATCCCCCATGCCCTACCCTCTGGTAATCAAGGTCCATAGTCCCTGTCCACAAGACTCTCTTTGTCTTGTTCACTTATTCCTTTTAGGTTTATGTCCAACACATAAGTGATATGTTTTTCAACTTTTTCTGTCTGGGTTATTTTGCTTAGCATGATTATCTTGAGGTCCATCCATGTTGTCACAAATGGCAGTATTTCATCTCTTCTTATGGCTGAGTAATATTCCATTGTATGTATGTACCACAGCTTTCTTTGCCAGTCATCTATTGTAGGACACTTTGGTTGCTTCCATATCCTGGCCACTGTGAATAATGCTGCTATGAATATCGGTATGCAAATATATTTTCAGATACGAGTTTTCAAGTCTTTGGGGTAAATACCCATTAAATGGATTGCTAGATCATATGGTAGATCAATTCTTAGTTTTCTGAGGATCCTCTATACTGTTTTCCATAGTGGCTGTACCAATTTGCAGTCCCACCAGCAGTGTATGAGGGTTCCTTTTTCTCTGCATCCTCTCCAACATTTGTTATTACCTGTCCTGTTGATTATAGATAATCTAACAAGTATGAGATGATATCTCATTGTGATTTTGATTTGCATTTCCCTAATAGCTAGCGATGCTGAGAATCTTTTCAAATATTTGTTGGACATTTGTATGTTCTCTAGGGAGAAGTGTCTGTTCAGGTCCTCTGCCCAGTTTTTGATTGGATCATTTGTTATTTTGTTATTGAGTTGTGTGAGTTCTTTGGATATTTTGGATATTAGGCCCTTATCGGAGGTGTTGTTTGCAAATATATTTTCCCATTCTGATGGTTGTCTAACTTGATGATTTCTTTTGCTGAAGAGAAGCTTTTTAGCTTTTACTTGCCTTGCTTTTGAGCTCAAATTTATAAAATCTTCTTTAAGTCCAAGGTCCTTGAGTCTAGTTCCTATGTTTTCTTCTATGCTTTTTATTGTTTCAGGTCTTATATTCAGGTCCTTGATCCATTTTGAGTTAATTATGGTGTGTAGTGATAGACAACAGTCTAGTTTTAATCTTTTGCAGGTGGCTTTCCAGTTTTCCCAGCAACATCTATTTATTTTTTAGTCTTGTTATTTAAGAACTATATTTTGAAAGGCTACAGCAGGCATTGATAGTGATTCCTCTGCTGAATTGAGCAAAATAAATTTAAAACCTTATGGAATAAAGTCACCATTCTAGAAGTCATTAAGAACATCTGTGAGGGAAGGGGAAAATGGAATAGATGATAGAGGATTTGTTCATCCCCCTTGTGACCAAATCAAAGTTGTAACAGAAAGACGGAGCAAACAACAAGCAAAGTTGCCTGGGATCTAGAAGAACAAAAGCAACTTGGAGAAAACTATATCTAGGGAGAGAAATAAATCACCCTGCAACAGGAGTAGGTATGACGGGGCAAATATATGAGGTTGCCCATTCCCGAGGAGCTAAGTAGGACAGCTGTAGATGCCTCTTAAAGTCCTCGAGTGGACTTTCACAATGACAGACTTGCTCAATCTGAGCACCAGCACTGGGTCATCTCCACAGGGGTCACCAGGGACTTACAGGTGGACACTGAGTTGTTGGAGAGAGGGCAAGGCATGGCTTTCTCCCAGGCAGAAGTGCTGGGGTTATCCATTGTTCCTCTGTTGACCTCTCATCCCCTCCCAGTATGCAAATGCAGCACTGCTATAGCTGAGATGTCATCAAACTGGATAACGGCAGTTGCTCCACCAAGAGGATTCCCTGAAACTCTGCCTCCCCCACTCATGCCCCTACCCCAGCCACATCCAGTTGTTTCCTCTGAAAATCCAGTGCTCTGCTGAGCAACACCTAGACTCACACTGGTGGAAGCTGACTTCAGTTTCCGGTGTGGTTTCTAGAGGCAACAACTATAAGCATAGCATCTGTGGATTGCTTGCTGAATCTTAACAGGTGGCCCTGGAAGGGCACAGGCTGGGGCTAAACTTGGCATGAAGCTGAACTCCTCTCAGGACTGTGCCACTGGACACCTACTACACATAAAGCTACACAAATAAGACAAGGAGATTTAGGAGCTTTGCTCAGTACATAGAAGCAGACACAGAAAGCTAGCCAAAATGATAAGACATAGAAGCAGAAACCATATGAGAGAACAGAACAGAGGTCCAGGAATAATGGAGTCAAGCAATCTAACAAATGCAGAGTTCAAAACACTGATTATTGAGATTCTCAAAAAAACTTAAGGGAAGAGTAGATGAACTCAGTGAGAACCTTAACAAAGAGATTTTAAAAACAAAAATAAAGTGGAAATTATAAAAGGGAACCAGTCAGAAATGAAAAACACATTATCGGAGAATAAGAGTATATTAGAGGGAATCAACACAGTGGATAAAAAAAAGGACTGAACTACTAATATAGAGGATGGGGAAGCCAAGGACACTCAATCTGAATGGCAAGAAAAAAGAAGCCAAGATTATAATAATAATTTAAAAAGCCTATGGAACACAAAATATAAAAATCCATGTCATGGAAGTACAGGGATAAAAACGTTGAAGAGCTATTTGAAGAAATAATGATGGAAAATTTCTCTAACCTGGTAAAGGAAGCTCAGAGAGTCCCCAAAACCAGGAACCCAAAGAGCCCCACACCAAGACATATCATAATTAAAATGTCAAAGATTAAATACAAAGAGAGAACCTTAAAAGCAGCAAGAGAAAAACAGTTAGCTACTTGCAAGGGAGCTGATTTCTCAAAAGAAACTATGCGGGACAGAAAGGCTTGGTACAAAATATTTGACGTGATGAAAACCCAGGATCAACAGCCCAGAATACTTTATCCAGCCAAGCTATCATTTAGAGTTTAAGGACAGATAAAGAGTTTTCCAGACAAAAAGAAATTTATCAACACCAAGCCACTATTACAGGAAAAAAGTATATCAAAAACAGAAATAAAAAATGGTAATAACTACATTCCTATCAAATGGAAAAGAATTAAGTACTCCAACCAAAAGATAGAGTGGCTGGATAGTTAAGAATACAAGACCCCTACATATGCTGTCTATAAGAGACTCACTTCAGATTAAGAAAGACATACACAGACTAAAAGGAAGGGGATGGAAAAAGATATTGCCTTTATGGACTTAGAGGGTATTGTGCTGAATGAAATAAATCAGATAGAAAAAGACAAATATCACAGATTTCATGTACATGTGAAATCTAAAGAACAAAATAAACAACAATAACAAAAACAAATAAACTTATAGATACAGAGGATATTTTGAGGTCTACTAGATGGGAGGGGGAATTGGAAAGAAAGGCAAAAAAGGGCTAAGGGATTAAGAAGTACAAATGGATAGTTACAAAACAGACATTGAGACATAAAGTGTAGCATAAGAAAAATGCTATAATGTTAACAATGTTGTAACAAATATGTAAGGAGGAAGAGGGGCACTAGATTTAATGGGGTGATCACTTTGTGAGGTATATAGATCTCTAATCACTATGCTGTACAATTGAAACTAATATATTATTGTATGCCATCTGTAATGGAAAAAACTCACTGAATTGTACAATATAAATAAGAGCAACTAGTTGTCTATTCTATTTCAATAAAGAACATCTATAATTCAAGGGAAGAGATCAAAATATCAACATTAATAGGAATCTGGAAGAAATTGATTCCAAACCTCATGAATGACTTTGTGGGGTCCAAGACATCACTGGAGGAAATAACTGCAACAAGAGAACTAGAATTAGTTCTAGTGGCACATGAAAATGTGCCTGAATTCCTGCAAATGAGGAGTTGCTTCTTACAGATGAGCGAAGAAGGTGGTTTCTTGATATGGAATCTACTCCTGGTGAAGATACTGTGAAGATTGTTGAAATGACTATGCAGGATTTAGAATTACTTAAATTTAGTTGATAAAGCAGTGGCAAAGTTTGAGAAGACTGACTCTTGAAAGAAGTTCTACTGTGGGTGAAATGCTATCAAATACCATTGCATGCTACAGAGAAATCATTTAGGAAAGGAAGGGTCAATTGATGCAGCAAATTTCGTTGTTGTCTTATTTTTAAAAATTGCCATAGCCTTCAGCAACCATCACCTTGATCAGTCAGCAGCCATCAACACTGAGGTAACATGCTTCACCAGCAAAAAGATTAAGACTCACTGAAGGTTCAGGTGATGATTAGCATCTCTTTCACAATAAAATACTTCTTAATTAAGGTATGTACATTGTGTTTTTACACATGATGTTGCACACAATATACACTGGAACACACACACAAAAAAACTGTATAACTCACTTTACAGTGATATTTGCTCTACTGTAGTGGTCTGGACCAAACCCTTAATCCCTCTGAGTTATGCCTGTATTACAAACTTATAGTAATAAAAATAGTATGATATTGGCAGACACACAGATCAATAGAACAGAATAGACAGCTTAGAAATAAACCAACAGCATATATTGTCAATTAATTTATGACAAAGGATCCAAGAATATACAAAGGTGAAAGGATGGTCTTTTTAATAAATGGTATTGGGGGAAGTCAGAAACATGGCAATGTGAGAGACATCCCCAGGTTCTTCACTTGAAACAATAATAAGCTGAACATCTAAAACACACACACACAAACAGCACACCAGTACGTCTGAACATAAAACCTGCTCATAATAGCTACCATAAGTAGGAACCCCAGGATCCAAGCAGTAGACTAGGAGAAACAAAGAAGGTAACTCTAGCAACCAGAGTTCCCTGCAGGAGGAGGAAGAGAGAAGAAGATGTGGCAGGTCCCTAACAAACCTGCCTGGGAGAGCTGAGAACTCCAGCAGCCAGCAGCAGTGCCAAGGAATCAGGCAGAAAGCAGAGAAGTGGGGATGGCAGAGAGGCGGGGATGGCAGAAGAACAACAGGTGATTGTTACCAGCCATGGTTGCAAAACACAAGGCTGAGCTGCAGCCGCCATCCCCAAACCCAGGGGCCCCTCCCCCAATATCCTCCAAAAAGAAACACCACAGAGCCCCACAGGAATCTGAGGAAACGCTACCAAAACTGTCACTAAAACTGAGACTGAGGGTAGCAAGTGTGATTGAATATCTATAAGAAAAAAAAGGCATCATTAAGACTTTATATAAAGCAAGAATTCAAGAGGCTTAGATGCCACCTACTGGAAACCGAAAAAAAAAAAAAGCCTTCTTTGCAACAGACTACAGACAGACCTTTATATAATAAACCTTCTTTCTGGAAGACAGTATAATACACTTCTATTAATGCCCACACAGAAAAATAGTACATTAAACACCATGAACAACCAAGGTGACAATACATCTCAGAAAAAGAGAAAAATCTCCAGAAAATACGCTTAATGACACAGAAATATGCAACTGGAAAAACAGAGAATTCAGAATAGTACTTCTGAAAAAACTCAATGAAATCCAAATTATATCAACAATGACAAGAATTGAAAAAACAACTAGATTAGCAGAGCAAGGCGATTGAAACACTTAAGAAGAAAATAGATCTACTGGAGATAAAAAACACACTGCAAGAGTTGAAAAATGAAAGAACAAGCTTGGAAAATAAAGTTGAACAAATGGAGAAAAGGATCAGCGACATCGAAGACAGAAATCTAGAAATAAATCAAAAGGAAGAAGAGAGAAACTGAAGAATGAAAAATAATGAAATAGAAATACAAGAACTAGCTGACACCCTCAGGAGAGGAAACATAAGACTAATGAGAATTCTCGAAGGGGAGGAAAAGGAGCAGGGATTAGAAAGTGATATCAGACAAATAGTTGACGAGAATTTTCCAAATCAATGGAATGAGCTGAAGCTTGGAATTCAAGAGATCAACAGAACACCCAATTATCTCAACCCATAAAGGCCTTCTCCAAGACACATTATATTAAAATGGTCAAAAGTCAATGGCAAAGAAAGAATTCTCAGGGCAGCTAGGGGAAAAAAAGTAACCTATAAAGAAAAACTCATTAGATTATCGTCAGACTTCTCAGCACAAATCTTACAAGCCAGAAAGGAATGGAATCAAATATTCAAATAATTAAGTGAAAGGAACTACCAGCCTACAATAATGTATCCAGCTAAGCTCTCCTTTAGATATAAAGGAGAAATTAGGGCCTTTCCAGACATACAAAAATTGAAGGAATTCTCCACTACGAGGCCCGCACTACAGGAAATACTGAAAGGGGTCAGCTCACCTAAAACAAAATGACAAAAAAATTTCACAATTAGAAGGTGACTGTCAAGCAAATAGAAGCAGAGGACTGCAACCCTTACTAAAAACAGAGCATTATAACCTTACAAAATAAGAAGAGATTTCCTATAGCAAGATAGTAATGAATGTTGAGCGTACATAGGGACAAACTGATACAACAATAACTGAAAAGGGGAAGATTCAAAGATCAAAATTCACAAAGAGTAATGGAAATGAGGCACATGCAGAAAATAAATGACTGATTATGTGTGTGTGTGTGTGTGTGTGTGTGTGTGTGTGTATAAAACTGTCCTTTACATGTATGTTCGTAATGGTACCCACACTCCAAAGATTCAGAACTAAAATATATAATGTAAAATGAGAAGAACCAGAGGGAAAACACACAAAAGCCAACCAAAATAAAGAAAACAGAAACACAAAAACAAGGAAGTAATGAAAAAACTGAGCTACCAGAAAGCAAAACCTAAAACAGCTATAAGAAGACCTCACATTTCAATTATCACTCTAAATATAAATGGACTGAATTCACCAATAAAAAGGCACAGAGTTGCAGATTGGATCAAAAAACAAAACCCAACCATATACTACCTCCGGGACACACATCTCAGTTCCAAAGACAAATATAGACTCAAAGTAAACGGGTGAAAATGATATTTCTAGCGAATGGAATTAGGATAAAGAAGAAGTAGTGGTACTAATATCAGACAAATAGACTTCAAAATAAAAAAGGTAAAGAAAAATGCTGAGGGACACTTCATAGTGATAAAGAGAATCATGCGCCAAGAATACATAACACTTATTAATATCTATGTTCCCAATCAGGGAGCCTTGAAATAAGTAAAGCAATTACTAACAGAACTAAAAGTAAAAACTAGAAAAGGAAGAACAAATGAAGCCTAAAGTCAACAGAAGGAAAGAAATAATCAAAATTAGAGCAGAAACTGAAAATGAAAAAAAATTGAATAAATAATTGCAACAAAGAGTTGGTTATTTGAGAAGGTTAATAAAATTGACAAAATCCTGGCTAGTCTCACTAAAAAAAAAAAAAAAAAAAAAAAAAAAAAAAAAAAAAAAAAAAAAAAAAAAAAAAAAAAAAAAAAAAAAAAAGAGAGAAAGGACACGAATAAACAAAAACAGGGAAGAAAGAGGAGAAATGATGACAGACACCACAGAAATACAAAGGATCATACAATAATACTATGAAAAGTATATAACACCAAATTTGATAACAAGAAGAAATGAACCAGTACTTAGAAACATACAACCTTCCTAGACTCAATCAAGAATTACTGGAAAATCTAAATAGACCTATCAACAGTATGGGAATTAAAACAATCATCAAAAACCTACCAAAAAGTAAAAGTCCAGGAATTCACCAGTGAATTCTACCAAAATTAAAAGACAATAAAATACCTATTTTCCTCAAACTCTTCCAAAAAAAATCGAAGAGGAGGCAATACTTCTCAATTCATTTTCTGATACCAAAGCCTGGTAAAGATAACACAGAAAATAAAACTATAGACCAATGATCACAGATGCGAAAATCCTAAATAAGATACTATTGAACCGAATGCAGCAACACATGAAAAAGATTATACACCACAATCATGTGGGCATCATCCCAGGGGCACAGGGATGGTTGTACATAGGCCAATTGATTAATGTGATACACCACATAAACAAATTAAAAAATAAGAATCATATGATCATATCAATAGATACAGAAAAAAACTTCAACAAGATACAGCATCCATGATCAAAACACTTCACAAAATCAGTACAGAAGGAAAGTACCTTAACATAATAAAGGCCATATATGACAAACCCTTAGTGAACATGATACTTAATGGTGAAAACTAAAAACCTTCCCTCTAAGATCAGGAACAAGGCAAGGCTGTCCATTATCACCACAGTTATTGAATGTAACACTGGAGATTCTAGCAAGTGTGATCAGAAGAGAAAGATATAAAAGGCATCCAAAAAGGAAACGAAGAAGTCAGACGGTCACTATTTGCAAATGACATGATCTTCTATTTAGAAAACCTAAAGGATGCACAAGAACACTACTAGGAACAATAAGCAAATACAGTAAATTTTCTGGATACAAAATTAATGTTTGAAACTTTATAGCGTTCCTATACTCTAATAATGAAGTGTCAAAAAAAGAAGTAAAAAATTCATTTTGCAATTGCAAGAAAAATAATAGGAAACCTAGGACTAATCTAATGAAACATATGAAGGACCCATATAATGAAAACTACAAGACTCTATTGAAAGAAATCAAAGAAAATACAAAAAATTGAAAGATTATTTTGTGTTCTTAGGTTGCAAGAATCAACATAATTAAAATTACCATATTACCTAGAGCATTATACATATTTAATGCAATCCCCATCAAAATCCCATAGGCACATTTTAAATAAATAGAACAAAAAAGCATCAGATATGTATGGAAGCACAAAAGACCCTGAATTGCCAAAGCCATCTTGAGAAAAGAGAACAAGGCTGCAGGTATCACTCTGCCCGACTCCAAATTATACTACAAAGCAACAATAATCAAAACAGCATGTTATTGGCAAAAAACAAAAACAACAAAAAAAAACAGACACATGAACCAGTGGAACAGAATCAAAAGTCTAAAATTATACCCATATTTATATGGGCACATAATTTTTTACATAAAAGCCAAAAACATACAGGAAAGAAAGGAAAGCCTCTTTAATAAACGGTGCTGGGAAAACTGTAAAGCCACTTGCCAAAGAATGAAACTAGACTGTTGTCATCACCACACATCAAAATTAACTCAAAATGGATCAAGGACCTGAATATGAGACCTGAAACAATAAAATGCATAGAAGAAAACATAGGAACTAAACTCAAGGACCTTGGACTTAACGAGGATTTTATTAATTTGACCTCAAAGGCAAGGGAAGTAAAAACTAAAATAAATGAATGGGACTACATCAAACTAAAAAGCTTTTGCTCAGCAAAAGAAACCATCAACAAGTTAAAGAGACAATCATCAGAATGGAAAAATATATTTGTAAGCAACACCTCTGATAAGGGCCTAATATTCAAAATATACAAAGAACTCATATGACTCAATAACAACAAAACAACAAATGATCCAATAAAAAATAGGCAGAGGACCTGAACAGACACTTCTCCACAGAGGACATACAAATGGCCAACAAATATTTGAAAAGATGCTCAACACTGGTATCTATTATGAAAATGGAAAACAAAATCACAATGAGAATCAAATATATGGTAGCTGAAGGAAACTGGACTTTGGGTAGTAAACACACAATAGAATATACAGATGTCAAATTATAATGTACACCTGAAAATGATATAATTGTATTAACCAATGTTACCTTAATAAACTTTTAAAAAAAATCACAATGAGATACCATATCACACCTGTTAGAATAGCTATAATCAACAGGACAAGTAATGACAAATCCTGAAGAGGATATGGAAAAAAAGGAACCCTCATATGCTGCTGCTGATACTGCAAATGGTACAGCCACTATGGAAAACATTATGAAGGTTCTCAAAAAACTAAGAATTGAACATCCATATGATCCAGTAATCCCTCTACCTGTTATTCATCCAAAGACTTAAAAACTAATATACAAAAAGATATTTGCACACTGATGTTCACAGCAGCATTATTCATGGTGGCCAGGACATGAAAGCAACCAAAGTGTCCTACAATAGATGATTGAATAAAGAAGTTGGGTTACATATATACAATGGAATTTTATTCAACAACATGGATGGATCTCAAGATCATGCTAAGTAAAATAAGCCAGACAGAAAAATTGAAAACCACATAACATCGTTTATATGTGATGTGGGATATAAACCTAAGAGCAACAAATGAACAGTACATACAGAGACTCATGTACAAGGACAATAGACCAGTGGTTACCAGAGGGGAGGGAGGAATGGGGCAGTAGTTAGTGTTAAAGGGGTCATATTTGTGGTGACAGAAAGAAATCTAACTATGGGGAGTGAACACACAATATAAATATATGTATGCCTTACTGTTAAAATGTACAGCTAAAGCTTTCTGGATTTCGTTAACAAATGTCACTATAAGAAATTAATTAATTTTAAAAAAGAGTAAAAAAAGAAAAAAAAGATATGGAGAGCACAGTAAAAAGTACCATAGAAAACAGACTTGATTGGACCAAAATAAAAATAAATATCTACATGCATACCTAAGTCTATAACTAATTTTTATGTCCTCAACTTCCAAACATTAATTTGAGGGGTCTAAGAATAAAAGAAAATTATTTAAATCGTATGCAAAGGTTATAGGTACACAATATCAAACTCCCAGACTAAAACTATTACGACTAATTATTATCTGAAGTGCTCAGATTCCTGGCAGTTGATGCAAAGGAAAATATTATTTGCCTAGGAGTATTCACAGGAGATAAGCAAACCTTGTTGAGAAACAAGAAGACATAAATATTCAAGAGGTTCACATTATTAGAAGATTTCCCAAATTTCTACTCACATAATTATAGATACAATGCAATTCAGTCAAAATCCCAAAAGATGTTTGAGTGGAACCAAGCTATTTCAAAAACTTACATGGAAATGCAAAGGAATACAAACAGCCAAGACACTGTTGAGGAACAAGAAAGTAAGAGGACTTGCTCCAGGTATTATAAAGTCACAGTGAATAAGATAACATGGTATTGCTGCAAGGAGGTACAAATAGAGAAATGAAATGGAATGTAAAAGTAGACAGTCATTTGATTTTTTACTAAAATAGCACTGTAGAATAATACAGAAAATATTAACTTTTCAGTAAATGATTCTGGAGCAATTGGATATCCACATGGGGGATAAAATGCAAGTGAACCCCTGCCTTACAGAAATCACTTCCAGGTAGTGTAAATACCTAAATGTTAAAGCCAAAAACCAGAAAACTTAGGGGATAAAACACAAGAAAATCTTCATTACCTCAAGGTACCAGAAAATTTCTTAAACAAGCACTAACCATTGAAAAAGATTTGATTACATTGAAATCCAGAACCTCTGTTCATCAAAAGGCACCACAGAATGAAAATTCAATTCAGAGCAGAAAAAATATATCACACATACAATTGACAATAGAATAATATGTAGAAGATACATACACACATATATGTCAATTGCTATAAATCAGATAAAACCAGTCCCTTAAAAATTGGCAAAATATTTGAACAAGCATTTTACAAAAGAAGACATCCAGGTAGCCAAAAAATGGAGTTTGATTTTATTGCTAATAAAGCAAAGTCAATTAAATGTGATTAACATTAACATCTACCAAATTGGCAGCAATTAAAAAGTATAATGATGCCAGGGGCTGGCATGGATGTGGAGCAAAAGAAATTTTCGTAAATTGCTTTTACAAGTAAAGAAATTTACACAGTATTTTCAGAAAACAGTTTGATGATGTCTAGTAAAATTGAAGATGTATAAACCCTATCCCTCAGCAATTTAATTACAGTTTTAGTACAGATAATAAACACAAGCACATATGTACCAAAATATGCACACAAATGTTCATAGTCATATTACCCGTAATAGCTAAAAACTGGATGCAAGTCTAAAGTCCATGAAGAGTAGAATAAATAAGTAGTAAATTGTGATACTATCATACAATGAGATAGCATATATAGCAATGGGAAAAACTGAACTTATGGAAAACATGAGTGAAGCTCACATTTTTTATAAAAAGACAAAATAATGTCTATTCATACAAAGATTAAAAAGACAAAAACAATCTAGATGATTCTGAAATTCATACGTAGATATGAATTTCTAATAAAAGGCAAAGAAATGATCACAGTGGTTATCACCAGAGAAACACAATTGTTTGTGATTGTGGAGGGGTGCATCAGGGGCTTCTTTAAAGACAGCTGTATTCTAGTTCTTGATCTGACTATTCCTTATATGGGTCTTTATAGCTATTTGTTAAACTGCATAAATGAGTGTCATTTCTGTATCTAATTTGAAAGAAAAATAATAAGGTATTGGTATTCAAATAAATATGCTCCTCTAAAAATCTTTCAAATATTAAATTATATGGGAAAATACTTACACATAATTTATGTTGAAAATGTAGGCTATAATATGGTAAATACTGAATGAATTCAATTTTTAAAAATCACATTTTATATTTGTATATAAAATATAATGAGAAGAAAATAGTAAAAAGTCAGCATTGGCTTAAAAATTGAGAATTAAAATTTTCTCCATTGGGTGTTGCCTGTACTTTTGAAATATTTTAAAATAATCATGTTTTACTTGTATAATCAGAAGCTATTATTTTTAAAAGACAACCATTTGACAAATAAAGAAAAATTAAACCATTTGACAAATTATTAAGAAAAACTCAGGTGTGTGTGTGAGTTAGGGTTAGGAGCCAATCACATTTTCTCAAAGGGGAAATTCCGACAATCAGGTCTTGCAGGCAGGAATTTTCAAAAGGAAAGCAAGTCATGTCCAAAAGAAGAAAAGGAGATTTCAGGAAACAAGGGGAAATGACCAGCTACCTTGCAGGTGCCTTGTGGATGTTCAACAGCCATTCTTTTCTCTAGAAGCCTCTGTGCAAGCACAGCAGAGCTGGAGGAGAAGAGTCAGAAAATACCAAGCTTCTTTCTGGGAGCCCAGTCAACCTACCGCCCACCACCTGCAGATGTAGGTCAAACAAAACTAGGGACTTCTGCTCAATACCAGCATTACAGACATGTGCAGGGTCATTTCAGTTCTGGGCAGAATCTGTTCCTGAGCTCACAGAGGTCTGCCTCCAAAGAGCTGAAGCCAGAAAGGCACAATGGCGCCCACCTACAGTGCCATACGGATATAATCAACAGACTCACTGACACCACGGGGACACAGGCACCCCAAACCTAAATATAATGGGCCACACGAGGCCACACAAGCAAAAACACCATGAGGAAAGACAATCACAACCACAAAGTCATAGGAACCTCACACACTTATATTCCCATTTCCACGCATCATAGGACAGTGACAACAAATTCACAAGCACCCAACACCAACATCACAATACACACACACACCTCAAGGAAACAGAAATTTCACAGTTAAGGCATCCACACTTTCATCCACAGTTCAGCAAATATCACACACACACACACACACACACACACACACACACACCCCAAATTGGACAGTTTTACAACCGTGGTCAAGGTACCGCACACTTGCAAACAATGCCATACTCTGTCACACAAGTAAACCCTGATCACGGTTATGCACAATAATAACCGCAAATCAAGCCCTCCTCTCCCGCCCTCAAAGTTTCGTAATGGTCACAAAGAGACCCTCACAGTCACAATCACACACACACACACACACACGCCTCACACTTTCCCCTTCTCAGCTGGTTCATCCCCACACCCGTACAGGCCAGAGGTTCCAGACACACCTTGCCCCAACCTTGGCCACCTCACCTATACTTCCTCGGAGCTGGTCAATACTGCTCTACTGTAGCGGGACCCCATTGAACTCTGCAGCTCCCACAATGCCCTGACGCCTTTTGCCCTAATCCACCAGAAGATCTCGCTCAGTCCTCTGGAGAAGGTCTAGTTCTCGCGGGAGGGAATATTGGGCCTAGAGGCCTCTGGGAGGTGTAGTCCAAACATCTATCTCCAGGTCATTCTGATTCCCTGTGGCGCAACGAAACCCGTACTTGGCCAAAACTGCATTCTCCTGCTGGGCCGCGCACCGGAGGCTTCCGGGAGTTTTAGCTGATAATGTTCCTTTGAGTCCCATCCCTTGTCCTTGACCTGCTGACTCTAGGTCAGCAAAAATCCAGACTCTTGATATTTAACCAAGTTCCTCAACATATTCCATCTATTGACTCTCTCTCCCCGCCAGTTGGCTATAAATCCTCTGCTACTGCTATATACCAAGTTGAGTTCAATCTCTCTTACCTATTATGATAGTTTTAATAAAGCCTTCCTTACCTGTTTAACTTGTCCACGGATTTTTTCTTTGACACCGCCCAGCCTTAAAGTGCAGCTCTCTCAGGCTTTGGCCGCTCATTGTGCAACATACTGGGCCCCACAGACTCTTGGAAAATGGAGCCCTGGACTTCACTAGGGGTGGATCAGGCCAAGGTAAGCTGCAACCTCTAGGCACTGAGAGGTCGCAGGTCATATTTAAGGCCCTGGGAGGCTGCTCAGAATTCTGCTCTGCCCTGAGAGCACAGGGATGATACTGAGGCAGGCTGATGCAGAGCATGTCGTGGAGCTAGAAGAACAAATGCGAATGTGGGACCTGAGTGTCTGTGACCAAACCACCCTGGGAAGTTTTAAAGGGAGTGATGTATGTGAGAATGGGAAACTGTGTGAGGGGGTAGCAAGATTGTGTGTGTGACTGGTTTTGGAGGGAAGAATAATGTAGGGAGGAAGCAAGAGAACTGAAAATGTTCATCAAACCACAATCAGAGACTGCAATATGCTGATCAGCCCTGTAACCAGGCCAGGAGGACACCTTCAGAACAAAGGAAGATTTCTGCTGGATTATTAACAGACGATTCTCCACACCTGTGAAAGGGAACAGGAACCAAGAGTTATTCCTTATGGCTAAAACCATGGGGAACCTATGGATTAAAGATTGGGAACTGCTAGCAGGCCTTTCACTATACATATTCTTACCTTTCATGCGACAAACTCTTCTCCTTCCTCACTGTATGTCCATATCAAAGAAAATGGGAACTAAAGAATGACATATAAACTGAATTCCCTGAACACTCAGAGTCCTTCACAATGTCTTTACTCTGTCTCTCTCAGTGCCTTCTCTCTCTCTCTCTCTCTCTCTCTCTCTCTCTCTCTCTCTCTCTCGCTCTATCCGTCTCTCTGCCTCTGAGAGAACATACTCTGTCTGTGGAATGTTATCCCTTTTCTAATAAACTTTCCTTTGACTCTAACTTTGACATATATTAAATACTTTCTTCGCTCTCCACCAAAAGACCTTCTTCTCTAGGTGCAAGGATAGGTCTCCCCACTGCCTCCCCCACTAGAGGAAATTTGCCCTGTCTTGTATGGGTTGAATTAAAGAGAAACTAAGTGTACCTAAAATTGATGCGTGTGAGAGAGATGAGATCAAATTATGTGTGACTTTGTGAGATGGTGGGCATGTGTGGTTGGAGTAATTGTGTGTGTGTGAGTGGTGGAGCAAGATTGTGTGTGTATCTGCATATATGTGTCCCGACTGGCGGGACCTAGTTATTCGTGGGGGCGAGGAGGATCCAACCTGAGAAAAACGGGCGAGAAAAAGGAGACAGTATTCTGATCAAGCCTCAAACTTTATTGAAAAAACGGGGATATATATATACACACACCAAAGCAGGGTGGATACTTGTGGATAAGTGAGCGGCTAATCAGGGGATGGGGAGGGGGAACGCGGCATGACTGATAGGGTCGCAGACCTGCTGTCAGGCAGACTTCTTTGGCAGACCTTCAGCTAATCTTCAGCAAGCTGGAAGCTAATCTTTAAAGAGCAGAAACTCTGTGTGTTAGTTAACCTTCAGAAAACAGGAGGCTAATCTGTAAAGAACAGAAACTCTGTGTGCTGTGGTCATCTTGTTTTTCTCTGTGGCTCCTTACATATATGTACATGAATATGTGTTTGATCACCCGAATGTGTGTCACTACATGAATAGCTGAGATTGTGGAGGAATCTGAATACTCCAAGCCTCATTTCCTCTTCAAATTGCTCTAATAAGAGTATGTCTTCCTTGTAGCACTTTCATAAAAATACTTAAGATTCCCAATATTTGTTCTGGAATAGAATACCAAATCAATATGACTTTTAAAACAGGATGTTTAAAGAAATGAGTGTCTGTTTTGGGTTATGTCCACAACCTTTTCCAGACATTTTCTTTTCTCTGTTCCTTGGGAGACACTGGTGGAGCAAACATTTAGAGATGTGAGTGTTCAATTCAATCAGGAGCATCAACTACAATTAAAAGAAGTTCAGGAGGAAGCTGCTAGCTTAGAAATTGTTGCTGCTTTTCTCCTAGCTCTATTTTCTGCCAGTTTTGTTTTAATTTCATAATTGTTTTTAAAATCTCATTGATTTAAAAAATTTAAATAAGGTTATAGCGAAAAAAAGTATTCCTTTCATTATTTCTCTTCACCTTCTTCTGTGATTAGTTTCTTAGGTAAACTACTTTGAATTTTTCAACAATTATACCAACATATCTGTTATATAGCCCCTCAACTTTATTTCTCACAAATGTTAGTATACCAATAAAGCACCATTCTGTCTTAGAAAACAGTCCATATTATTCTTTCTTATGGTGGTATAGTATTTTGTGGTAGCAGAAATGTCATACTTGAACTATTATTGAATATTTAAGATGTTTTCAGGTTTATGCAATTATAGAATGAAAATCCTTGTACATAAAGCTTTGCAAAGATGGTGAATGTACATCCTTGTAATAAAATCCACTAAGAAGTGTTGGGTCAGAAGTTATGCATAAATATTGCAATCCAGAGATGATGAATCACTTTCCATTACCACCCCAAAAATTATAAAAGTGACTATATCCTGTTCCTGTCAAACACTATATTTCTTAATACAGTGGATATTTGTAAGGCCTTTATTTGTGCCAGGTGTTGTTCTAGGCACTAAGAAAGCATCATTGAACAATACAGCCAACATTTTCTGTCTTAAAGGAGTTAACATTCTAGTAGGTGGACCATGGACACATAAATATACTATTTCAGATAAAAGTAAGATCTGTAGGGAAAAAATAAAGCTTGGAAATGGCATAGTGAGTGTCAAGGGAGTTGCAATTTTAAGTAGGTTGTTTTAAGAAGAAATTTGAGCACAAGCAAAAGGAAGAAGCAGTGACATTTGAAGATATTTAGATAAAAAGCATTATAAGGAGAGAAAACAGCAAAACATAAATGTCATGGGTTGGTACAAGCCTAGTGTATTCGAGTAGCAGTAGACTAGTGTGACAAAGTGGAAAGCAGTAGATGAGGTGAAAGAGCTAAGGAGAGAACAGAGTACAGACGTCCTTGGAGAAATTTATAAGAAGTTTGGCTATTATTCTCAGTGAGATGGGAAAGCAATAGTGGGTTTTGAACATCAGGGTGACATGATATGACTTACATTTAAAAGAGATTATTTGAAGTGCTGAGAAGAGAGTAAGGTATAAGGAGACAAAGAAGGAAGCAGGGAAACAAGTTTATGGGCTGTTAGAATAATTTAGGTTAGAGACGTTGGTGACTTGGTCTAGGGTGATAGCAGTGGTAGTGATGAAAAGTAGTTGGATTCTAGATATATTTTGAAGATAGAACCAAAACAATCAGGTAATAGATTTGATGTGGGAAATGAGAGAAAGAGGACCTCAGGCTGACCCAACTGCAAGACCAGGATTATCATTTACTAAGATCAAACTATGGAATGAGCAAGTTTTAGGATGTAGATCAAGGTCTTTGCTCTGCTAAACCACTGAGACACTCCGTGCTAAAGAGAAACATTTGTGTGTTGTCAGTACCTTGATACCAAAATGTGGTAAGGATAGAACACAAAAAGAAAACTGTAGACCAATATCTCTGATGAATACACTTGCAAGAATCCTAAATAAAATACTAGCAAATTACAGTACTGATCATTCAATGAAAATAACAACAACAACAAAAAAACACACAAAGAAACAAAACACTAGCAAATTGAATACAATGACACATTTAAAAGATTGTACATCACTATCAAGTCAGGTTCATTCCAGGAGTGCAAGGATGGTTCAACATATGCAAATCAATCAATGCGATACACCACATGAACAAAACAAAGAATAAGAATCATATGATCATAGCAATAAATGCATAAAAAACCTTCAACGAGATACAGCATCCATTGATGACCAAACCCTTAACAAAATTGGTATAAAAGGAAAGTGCCTTAACATAATAATGGCCATATATAACAAACATTCAGCCAACATTATACTGAATGGTGAAAAGCTAAAAACCTTTCCTCTAACATCAGGAAAAAGAAAAGGCTGTCCACTATCACCATTGTTATTCAATATAACATTGAAGGTCCTAGCGAATGCAATCAGGCAAGAAATGATATAAAAGTCATCCAAACTGGGAATGAGAAAGTCAAATTGTCACTTTTTACAGAAAATGCTATAGACTCCACCTAAAATTATTAGAAACAATAAACAAAATACAGTAAAGTTGCAGAATATTAAATTAATGTCCAAAACCTATTTCATTCCTATACACTAACAATGAAATTTCAGAAAAAGATATGAAAAATAGTTACTTTTTAAATTGCAACAAATAATAAAATACCTAATAATAAACTTAATAAAACATGTGAAAGACCTACTTAGTGAAAACCATAAGACATTATTAAAAGAAATCGAAAAAGAGACTTTATTACTTAAAGCATTATATAGATTTAATGCAATCCCCATCCAAATCTCAATGGTGTTTTTTAAAGAAATAGAACAAAAAAAAATAATCAAATTTACATGGAGCCACAAAGACCCCAAAAAGCCAAAGCAATTCTGAAAAAAAAAAAAGAAAACATGGCTGGAGGTATGACACTGGCTGACTTCAAGGTATATTAAAGTGACAGTAATCAATACAGCAAGTTATTGGCAGAAAAACAAACATACAGACCAGTGGAACAGGATTGAGACCCCTAAATAAACCCACATATACATGGGGGAAAAATTTTAACAAAGGAGCCAAAAATACACCAAGATAGAGTTAGTGGTACCAGTAAAGAAGATGCAACTCATATATGTCAAAGTAAGGGAGCTGCTAAACTGGATATGTGGAGCATTTCAAAGAGGTTACCACTGGTATGACAGCTATGTCAATGTGAAGAAAAGGAGGTTGCTAGCAGCTTATGTACTTTTTAACTACTGCTTTTTTTTTTTTACAAGGAACTCAAACATGAGCAGTTATGCTGGTATCACTGACACCACTGTAGCAGTGTGGAGGACCCACTCCATTCCTGAACATGACTTTCTTTGCCCAGACCCTCTGAATCCTTTAATATCCTGAGAATTAACACATCAAAAAAAGATGATGAGTAAAAAATTGAGTCTAAACTAGCACTGATTATAAAAATGCCAATTAGTTTGGAAATAAAATTCTATGTGATATTAAAATAAAATATAAGGGTGAGGAAAGGGGAATCAGAATGTAGTAAAAAAGCATGAGGTTCTTTTCTTGATCAAGAGAAGACCAGATGGCATTACTGGGAGTTCCACAGAAATCCTTAAAGTTTTTTTTTTTTTAATTTAAAGTAACCATGAACTTATAGCAAACATCACACTTAAAGATAAGTATTAGAAACACTTTCATTAAATCAAGAACCAAGGGAAGAAAACTAATAATACTGTTACCATTCAAATTATGCTGGAAATCTGAGTCAAAGCAATAAATAAAAATTAATATGTAATGATTAGGTAAGAAATATAACCATAATTATTTGCAAACAACTTGATTATCTACTTAGTAAATAAAATATGGAAAACTATGAAAACTATAAAAACTATGAAAAATGTGAGATTTCATCCAGATTGCTATCTTTATACAAAAATCAATAATTTTCTTATATACCACTAATTATGAAATAGATAATGTAACAAAATATTTCCAATTATGAAAGCAACAATTGTATACTATACCTATGTTGAACCAAAAGCAATGAATATACAAAATCTTGATTCAAAAGATAAAGACTTAACAAAAGACACAGAAATATGCCTGCTTAAACAGAGAGTTAAACTAGTTTTAATGATGGAAGACTCAGTACTGTAAAGATGTCAATTTTTTTTTCCTTTAAGCATTCTGGCTGACTGGAATACAAAGAAATAACTCTTGTTGAAGTTTAACAGATTTTCTTTGGTAGATAGGAATATACAGTTGACCTTGATTTGTTTTCATTGTTCTTCTGTATATTATCTCAATTTTTACAAAAAAATTTATATACTGCAAATATAAAAATGTTTGGAAAGATGTAATACTACCATATATTAAAGGAGCAATAATATTAAAATAGCAATAATTATAATAGTGTAATATTTTAGGCCATTTTTCTGTCTCCATTCATACTATGTATCTACATAAATATTTATAAATATATAATTTAAAAATGTATATACATATACAAATATATTTCAGAAGCAGGCAGTAGGAAACAGTGATGGGGAAGAAATTATTCCATAAATAGTAGAGTATAAAAAAATTGATTGAAAACATCATATTAGAGCCTGAGTTAATTACAACACTTACCAAGATAGAGATTGTTGAATAAACAATCATATTGATTAGATGTTTCATTACCAAAATAAAATTTTTTTTTTCCAACCAAAAAAAATTTATTGAGGAAAAAGAAAGTGTTGAAACCCAATACTTGCATACATGGCAAGCCATGTGCATACTCTGGCCTGCATGTCAAGAAGGAGGGTTATTTACAGTAGAGAAAAGAAAAAAAAAGGGAAAGTGAAGTTAAAACCACAGAGCTTTATTTTAAACATAGCTCTTCCTTGTAAGGTTCTCAAGATTACATAGAGTATGAGAACTACCATATAAGCCCTAGCTTCTCCCAACTGATCATGTTTGCTAAAAGTTGTAGTTAGTCTTTATCAATATAAAATTATATGCCAAACAGCAATCTATCAGCAAATAAGTAATAATTA
Source organism: Macroglossus sobrinus (assembly GCA_004027375.1). Classification (NCBI taxonomy): domain Eukaryota; kingdom Metazoa; phylum Chordata; class Mammalia; order Chiroptera; family Pteropodidae; genus Macroglossus; species Macroglossus sobrinus. The sequence continues at coordinate 159,649 of PVKZ01002549.1, read as the reverse complement.
GAAACAATGAGCTATGAAAGATATATACCTAACAAATTTAAGACTTGACATGAAGATAATTTATAAGGATTTGCCCATATAGTTAGTAAAAGCCATTGATCTAAAATGAAACTATTAATCAAAAGAAATGGCAAAAATACTTACAAGATAAGTATTAACATTTAATAGATTAAAAGCATCTAAAAATTGATGAGGGGCATATTAGAGACAACAGCAAAAATAGGTAAAGAACCTGAGCAGCCAGTACACACAGACTAAGCAATAAACAATCCAGAAAATATGTCTATACATATCATAATAATAATAATAATAATAACAATAATAATAATAATAATAAATAGAACAGAACATTTTATCCTATTAATTTTGAAGGTTTTCATTTAAAAAATAACCATTCTATCTAATGACACAGGGAAAACAAGACTCCAATTTAACTAATATGCCAGATAGATATCTATCATATTAAACGTACTTCATTTCCTCTGAAAAATATACTGATTGAGGACCTTAGTATGCTGGACATTCATATCTCACAAATTAATTTTCAGTATCCTCAAATTACTTTTGCCTACATCTGCTGAAATGAATACTTACTGAGAATTAAATACATTTGTTTACAACATGTTAATTATGTTACATTATTGTTTTAAATGCTCAATTTAATTTAATGATAGATAAACACATGAATTATGAGTGTGAAAAGAATTGCTTCTCACTGGTTGTTGGCCAGACATCAAGCATCCTAAGTTTCCAGTATGGCAGCTTGCTTCATCAGAGAGAGCAAGCCAAAGAACCAAAGAATATGTAAGCAAGACAGAAGTCACAGACTTTTATAATCTAATCTTGAAAATGGAATCCCATCATTTTTGCCATATTCTATTTATTAGAAACAAGTCATTAAATCTAACCCACACTAAAGAAAAGGGGTTTACCCTTAAAAGAGTATGAATACCAGGAGGCAGGGATAACTGGGAGCCATTTTAGAAGCATCCTACCATATCTTCTTACTTGCTACTTCTTCTTCTATTCCTCCCTATATAATATTTTTATTCCTGAGCCAGGGAATACTGTTCAAGATTAATCTAGAGTCAAATACATGTCACCTAAAACCAGTATGCCCTCTTGAGATACAAAATGGACCCTGCTATAGGTTTTCACCTCTCAGGTATTCCCAAGAAAGACCCCTTTATTTATCTAAAATCAGGCTCAAATTATTTCCTCACTCAGCTTTAAAGTCTGAGATTTTACCACATACCTAAACTGAGGTCAATCAATGTTAAATTCTATTTTATCCACAGATTTGAGTTTATGGAAAAATTCATAACTTTCAGATGTGCCATCCTTTCTTTATCATCAAATTGCAGACCTAACAAGAAATGGTCAAGCTTCTCTCTGAAGGAACTTTATTTTTACTCCATCTCTGCTCGTCAGAAGACTGAGTACATAGGAGAGACTGAATGATTTTTCAGGTACACTTATGAACAGTGGTTTAAAAAGACTAGGACACACAGAAGGGACCTGGATTGTATCCCTCTAAAAATGGGAGGAATTGGTGAACAGTTCTGGGGTATAAAGAGGTATCAGAATAAAAAATAAAAATCTTCCTATAACCTAAAAAATAACAAAATTTAGTATTAAAACACAAACTTACATGAGCCATGGTTTTATAACTGCAGGAACTAGACAGTTCTTGGAGTCCATCTACTCAAGAAGCCTAGAATCCTGGGAAACCATATCTGGAAGAGGGGGAAAAACAAAGCAGTTAAAAATCAGATTTTCCATGGCATTCACAAAATGTCAAGTTTTGTTTCTCCAGTTTTTCTTTCAAACCAACCCTCCCCACATATACATATACTGGAAAGATTAGGGGGAGTCTAGGAAACCTCGGGCAACCCAGATGTAAACAGATGACCTCCTAGCAGAGGTTCTAAACTAAAACAGGTCTGGGAATTTTAACAAGGTTTCCAGTAGTCCTCCTACATTTTGGGGTCCTGAGGTTCACTTGTGATTAGGCTGTTCAGACTTGCTCTTCCAGGCCTGAGGAGGAGCCATATCATACATAAAGAACTTCTTCAATGCTTTTGGAACCTGCTTCATCTTTCACATCTGAAGTGACAAAAATCATACAGACCATGCCTGGAAGTGTCTGAAATAAATTTACCCTGTGGTGCCCTTCTCTAAGACAAGATTATAATTCTGAACCCTGGGGCTCACCAGACTGAGGAGGATGAAATCATGCCCACTGTAACTAAACAAAAATGGATAAATTTTTGTCTTTTTTATTTATTTATTTATTTTTTTTGTGGTGAAAGCCCTAATCCATCAGACCCTACTCTGAGATTAAAAACATCAATTAGCAGACCTTGTTGAAAGGCCAGGTGCCCATAACACATCCATATTAATCTACTAAATGATCTTATTATTATTTAAATTGAGGTATAACATGTATAAAGTACACTAATCTTAAGCATACAGCTTGATTAGTTTTTACGTATATGTACACCATGAGGACCACCACCCAGATCAAGATACAGAATATTTCTAACAGATAAGATTTGGTCCTGCCTCTTCCCAATCTGTACCCCGCAAATTAACCAATATTCTACTATCATAATTGATCAGTTTTACTTGTTCTTGAACTTCACATAAATGAAATATCGTATATTATATGCTCTTGTGACTGATTTCTTTCACTCAACATAATATCTTTAAGACTCATCTATATTATTACATACCCCAGTAATTTGTTCTCTCATATTGTTATGTCATACACTACAATTTTTCTTATGCATGGTTCTACTGATAAGGCATTTTGAACATTTCTGAGCTAAAATAAGCAGCTGCTATTAATATTCTTGTATGTATCGTTTTGTGGACAAAATGTATTAATTTCTCTTGGGTGTATTTTTAGAAGTGCAATTGAGGGTTATAGTATATCCCTCTCTTGAATTTGTAGAAAAGATAAAGATACTCTTAAAAGAGCTGGTGTTTTTATCTTGAATGGCTTTTCTTTATTTCCTCCTGATTCAAATATACTTAGAAAAAAGTCCATTTTTTCTAAGTATAACCTATATATAACTATACTAAGTTATAACTAAGTATAACTATGTTGGATTACTATATAGAAAAGTATAGTTAGAAGTTCCTAAATAATGTATATATTGAAGGTCTCATTGCCATTTTTTTATGTCTTTCTGAAATGAGTTTATTTGCTTCAGAATACCTTCTAGCCATAAGATTCTTGAAAAGCTGCTAAAACATCTTACCTTAATAATCTCACTTTTCTTCTAACATTAGTAGAATAAAAAGTGTAAACATGTAGCTTACTGAATAAATCCAATGGACTGAAAGATCCCATGAACTTAAAATAATTTGCAACTTGCTAGAATGTCTTCCATTTATCTTCAGAGGAATATACCTGAATTTTTTTAGAGGACTTTATCATATTCTACTTTAGACTTATCCTTTACAAAAATTACATCTTTCTTGCTCAATTATAAAGATCCAAAAGCTAGTAACTAAATTTTTTAATGCTAGTATTTCCCAAACACTAGCACAGGGTCTGGCATATTGTAAGCAGTTACTAAATGTTTGATAATTTTTCAGCAATTCAACTTCTAGGAAGTTATCATAGAGAAAGAGCTATAAAAGGCATAATGACATATCTACAAAGATGTATATCAGCGAATAATAAATAATAAACAAAAATTAAAAACATAAATACCCAAGAAGATTTAGTTATGATCACTGATAATATAATATATTCTGCCAGCAATACGAATGGTATATGCCACAGAACTACTGAGAAACAATATTCCTGATGAATCACTGTGATGAAAGGTATTTTAAAGATGCATGACATTGGGAAGCAATATTCAATCATAATTTTAAATATGAACTTTGCTATCAAACTTCCCAGATGTGTAAGGTAGAAGGAAGTCAAACTAGATACTTTTACTATCTTATCATGAGTTTTGTTTCCCACTATTACATTGGATTAGTTTGGAGATTTTAGTGTTATTTTGATAAAATTGAAATTCTTAGTCTCCCTCCCTAGCCAAAAAAATCACAATATACAATATAAAGACCTTTTGTACTTTTTTTGATATAAGTGGATGCTAGCATCGGTAGAAGCTGTGCCAGAGAGCTAATAATTTCATCATTCTGCCCTAGCAATAATGAGGGAACTCCACCAGCTGGTTGATGAAAATCTGCTAAGGCTATGTGTTCTGAGAAGACCCTATTCTGCCCCAGGAATAGCCTGCCTATGTTTTCCTCCCAGCTCTTGGGCAACTTCAGATGCTATGTGTGCATGGAACCTATCTACTACCCTGACTTTGCAGTAACAAGGAACTTGATTTAAACAGGATTCAGAGACTCATAAAATAAAACCCAAAATATCTAGGATATAATAAAAAATATATCATACCAAGAACTGGGGAAAATTTCAAAGCAAATGACAAAACCTATTGATAGATAACAACAAGAAGATGACACAGATACTGGATTTTAAACATGGATTTTAAATTATCAAAGCTTATTCAAATGAATAGTCTGATAACTATTAAAGTAATTAAATCCACAATTTACACCTTCAGAAGAAGAAATATTCAGGCTCTTATTAGTCAGGTTAGGGCTCCAGGCCTGGCTGGTCACAGGTCTGGCTGTGATCTAGGCTCCTGGCAAGGAATAGAACTCAGATTTAGAATGTAACTTTCATGTAGTAAAGCGCCCAGCTCATGTAAGCATGATTCAGCTTATTACATCACGCATGTGTGGTAGAATACCACTATTGTTCTTTAACATATATGGAGCCCATGTGGTCCCCTAACACAGAAGCATGCTCCCTGCAATAGAAGCATGCTCCCTGCAATAGAAGTGTGCTCCCTGCAATAAAGTAGGTGCCTGTCATTTTATTTTCAAGTTGGCCCCCTCTTTTTTTTCAACTGGGCATCTCACCACTGAAACCTTCCCTTCTCTATCAGCTCAGGGCAGACACATGATGTAGCCAACAGGATGTGAAACAGCCCCCAGTACTTGAGATGGTCCCCGGGTAGAGGATACCTGGGAGGAAGACACATGCTCTCCCCCAAGTGGTATTCTGTGGCTGGGTACCTGGCTACATGAATGTCCTCGGAGGATTGGGATGGAGTGAAGCTGCATCCAGAGGATGTCTGGAAAGCCCAGGATTTGCTGGAGCCAAATGTCCCGACTACTCACCAGGAGGCAGTGGGTTGGGTGGTCTGAACGTTCCTGGCAGTGCTACGGTAGGCTTGCCTGGAGGTTCAAGACCAGGCTCAGCAGGTGCAGCAGCTACACCAGGAAGATGTACTGGAAAGGCAGCTTGCGGCAGCAGAATGCATGGTACGGGGCCCTGATGGGTCACTGCCGTCGTCCTCGGGGTGGCATGCTGGCAACACCCCCAGGTTAAAAAGCATACCACCTTGATTCAATACAGTCCAGCTAAACTCCAAGACCTGATAACACAGGTCCAGCAGAGAGCTGGGGAGACAGTTCCAGGGTGGCTGCTGCCGCTGTGGGATGACAGGGCCAAAGGGACTGAATTATCTCCAGAAGAGATGGCTCAGCTAGCCTCCATAAAGGTGATACCATCCCTCAGGCAGCACCTCTAGAATGGTGTGGGGCACGGGCAATCATTCCCTGATTAACTGGCTCAAGTTGGCTGCATGGACAGTGTGGGCTGACCTGGGGGAGCTGCCAGAGACTAAGCAGATGGACTATGTACTTAGATCTGGTCCAGATAATTCAAGAAATGGGCATGCGATAGATGATGTTTCATGCCCAGTATACAAGCCCCGATGAGGAGGTATTTGCTATCTGTATGAAGGACTTGATTTTGACTTCGGGCTCAGCCCATACTTTTGGCACCATGGAGGCACTGCTGACCTCTTATATGGATAGGCAGATCTACAAGGTGAAGTCTGCCATAGCTAGGTTGGGGGATGTGGAAGTGAAAGGCAAGGAGCCTCCTACCCAAGTGTGTACAGTACTGTCCCCCACACTCCCAAACCGGCCAGTGCACATTTTTCTCTATTGCCATAGCCCCAGAAAGTCAAGAACCGTTTTCCTTCACCTGAGAAAGGTGACAGTGGACATTCCTCATCCTTCCTCAGGGCTGTCTGCACAGCCCTACCCTGTGCCATGGTCTTGTGGCTCAAGATTGAGCCACGTGGAAACAACCACCCGCGGTGATCTTATAGCATTAAATTGATAATGTAATGCTGACCTTTGATTCTCTTACAGACCTAGAAGCAGTAGCGACCATCCTGCAAGTAGTTCTCGCCAACTGGGATTGGGCAGTCAATGAGGACAAAGTCCAGGGACCTGGGTTCTTTGTCAAATTCTTGGGAGTTGTCTGGTCAGGTAAGACAAAAGTAATGCTGGAAGTGGTTATTGATAAGATACAGGTATATCCCTGACCTGAGACTGTGAAACAGCTCCAAACCTATTTGGGACTGCTAGAGTTTTGGAGAGTGTTCATTCCCCATTTGGCCTCCTTGATGCGACCTCTGTACCATCTAGTGTGATGGGGTGCCCAGTGGGATTGGACCCTCAAGTTAAGAGAGGCCATTAAGGCTACAAAGCAAGCTGTAGCACAAGCCCAAATTCTATGCGTAGTCGATCCAGCCCTCCTATTTCTGTTTACAGTGCAGGTGGATGATGCAGGGTTTAGATGGAGCTTGTGGCAGAAGCCTGGTTTCTGGAAGGGGTTAATAGGCTTCTGGTCCCAGTTATGGAAAGGCACAGAACCATGGTGTTTTCAGATAGAGAAACAACTGACTGCCATATATCCAGCGCTTCTGGCCAGTAAGGTCATCATTGGCCTTAATACCATAATTGTGCAGTTCACATATCCCATGGAGGGGTGGCTGTGGTCTTGGGTGAAGACTTCCCATATGGGAATTGCACAGATCCCTACAATGACCAAGTGGGGGGCGAGCGTACGTGGAACAGCAGGAGCAGTTCTCTGCGAGCCCCCTGCCACGTCAACTGCACTCCCTATTGGGACCAGCATAGTTTCAAGCGGAGCTCCTGGTGGAGCTTGTGAGACAGGAGATGTACCGAGTTCCTATGTAAAGGGTCAGGCTCCTATCCCTAAGGATGCCTGGTACCCAGGCAGCTCATGTCGTGGGCAGCCCCTAATGTGAGCTGCTGCAGCCGTCCACAGAAACTTTTTGGTCTGAAACTGGCTCTGGGAAGTCTAGCCCATGGACAGAGCTTCGTGCTGTGTGGTTAGTCCTCATGAATGAAACTGGTCCATTGCACATCTGCACTGACAATTGGGCTGTATATCAAGGTCTAACTCTGGCTGCCCCGGTGGGCTGCCCAAGAGTAGATGACAGGCCACTACCCGCTATGGGCCTGGGGATTATGGGAAAACCTCTGGAAGTGGGCTCTTAGTAAGGGGTGACCATATACCATGACCCTGGCCATCGGCTGTTACAGGCCCCAGGCAATGATGTAGCTGATACACTGGCACAAGTTTGTTCTGCCCATGTACTGCCGATTCCAGCAGACATTGACCTCTGGCTCCACCAAAAGTTGGTGCATGTAGGGGTCCATACCATGGAACAGGTAGCGAAGCAATGTGGCCATCATTGACCTGAGCATAAGCATAGGTTGCTGTGTCACAATGCCCTTGCTGTTCTAAGCAGTACCCAGAGAGACAGTGGGTAAAGAATACCCCAGGAGTGGTTCCCTGTGAGGCTAAGCCACTCCAGGAATGGCAAGTGGACTATATATGGCCTTTGCCCAAATAGCAATAGAAACACTACTATTTGTTCATGGGTGTGGACACAGCCACTGGCCTAGGGTTTGAATGGCTGGTGGCAGCTGCTGATAACGCCATATCATGACCATATTGAAGCACCTTGCAGCTGCCTATGGCTGGCTCTTATTAATCACCAGCAACAGAGACACTCATTTTACAAGACAGAAGGTGCTGGCCTGGGCCCACACCAATGATGTACAGTGGTAGTTACATGTTCCTCATCATTCACAGGTGGCTGGAATGGTAGAATGATTCAACAGTTTGAGCCCGGGCTGGCGCCATTGGTACACTAACCTCCCACAGGCTACATGTCTTCTGAATGAGCAGCCCCAGTGAACAGGGTTGTCCTCCCTTGACAGTATGGTAGCAGACTTGCCGTGGGCTATCAAAGTGTGCCCAGGCACCACTGCTAAACAGCTCTTGCCCTGGCCCTACCAGAGAGCTTTGCACTTGCCAGCCCAAGAAACTTTGGCAGCAGGTAAACAGGTCACCTGGTCGTGGCCCTGGACTATACAGGTAACACAAGAACCGTGGGTAGCTCAGGTGGAGCCCTGGGAACAGGGTTTATGGAATGGGTTGCAGGTAGAACCTGGATTTGTATTTAGCCTTCGCCCTAGCAAGTGTCACTCCTGATGACTGCAGAGGGTTCCCTGTTAATGGAGAGTTTTGTCCTTAGCCTCTGGCCCATTTCTCTCTATACTGTAATGCCAGTGGGATCCCCTGGCCTGCTACTCTTAGAGAAACTGGTATCACAGGCCAGGGGCAGCTCCTCTCTCAGCTGGGCAAGTGGCCTATGTTCTCCCAGAAGGATGGGACTTGCATTAATGGTCTGTCTTCTCTGTCCTATCACCCAGGCTGACAATAGGGAAGTGTCATGTCCTTGGCTCACGTGTTTGCTGCTATTCACAATGTTTTCCCCTGCTGGATGTGTACTGAACTGCCAATCAATGGAAGCAACCAAGGGACTGTGGTGGTGCATTACTCCAACCATGGCTGAAAACTGTGTACCTGGAACACTACACCTGAATGGGTCCAGTGACGGTGGGCAGTGGAAGCACTGCTCCACTGCAACCATTGCAACTCCCCACCCCCCATAGGCTATGCCATTTTCAGTGGGTGGGGATGGCTAGAGGGAGAATATGTGGAACTGAGGGAGCTGGTCCCCCATTACATAGAACAAATGAGATGCGTCCAACCATATCATGAGTGGCTACCCCACTAGATGTGTGCTAACACCACCCTTGCTAATGTTCCCAAGGTCTGGTGTAATGGGTGACATTATGTAGTAACAGAGCCTACTGCTAGCTACCTGCAGGCTATTTCTAGGTTTGTGGGCACTAAGGCTGACCCTACCTGCCCAGTGGCTGGACTAGCCATTGTACCTGGGGACATCTGTATTTAGTTGGACGCTTATTACACATTTTGCCCCATTTGCCTCATATTTGGGATCCCATGTAACACTGCTGGCACTGGCAGAAACAGGTAGCATGGTGGCACAACTCCCTGGTATCATTTATTGCAGGGGTGGGATCCACAGGTATAAGAATCGCAGGTAGAAGCTTTAGCCCAGCACAGTGCACAGGCATTGAACGCTACACATCAGGCTACAACCCTTTTAATAGATGAAACCATACTAATGTGGAAAGTAGTTCTGAAAAACTGCATGGTCCTTGACCCCCTAACTGCTGCCAGGGTGGCACCTGTGCCCTACTCCATGTAGAATTCCGTGTCTACATTCCTGATCATGCCTACCAGTCACAGGCACCCCTCCAGGAAATGAATGCTAAAGTTCAAACCATCCATGCCCTGGGAGAAGATAGTTGACAACTTGGTGGAATTCCTTGGGGTCCTCTTGGTGGTGAGCAGTAGGCTCCCTAGCCCTTGTAGCCTGTAGCCTGGTAGTTTTGTTCTTTATATTGTTGTTGTGGGACCAAGGTAGTGCCCTCCAGGCCAGATCCCATGCCACGATCCTGTAGAGGTGGAGTGTGGGCCCCAGGCCTGGCTGGTCTCAGGTTTGGCTGTGATCCAGGCTTCCAGCTAGGAATAGGACCCCAGATTTAGAATGTTACATTGATGTAGTAGGGAGCCTGCACCCAGCTCATGTAAGCATGATTCAGCTTATTACATCACGCATGTGGCAGAATGCAACTATTGTCCTCTGACGTATGTGGAGCCCATGTGGTCCCCTAACGCAGAAGCGCGCTCCCCACATTGGCCTCTCGTGTGTTCTTTCAACTGGCAGTCTCATCATCAAAACCCTCCCTTTTCGATCAGTTTGGCCCTGACATCAAGGTACTCCAGAGAAAAAGAACCAACAGAATATAAAAAGAGGTTTAAAATAAAGAATTGGCTCATGACAGAGGCTGAGAAATCCTCTGGTCTGCCATCTGCAAGCTGGAGACTTAGAAAAGCCCACAGTGTAATTCCGCTTGAGCCCAAAGGCCTGAAAATCAAGTCAGTCTGCAGGCAGGAGGAGATGAGATGTCCCAGCAATGAGGACTTTTTGTTCCATTTAGGCCCTTATGGGGGAGGGCAACCTACTTTACTGAGTCCACTGATTCAGATGCTAATCACATCTGGAAACACACTCAATGACACAAACATAAATAATGTTTAACTAGATACCTGGGCATCCCCTGATCCAGTCAAGTTGACACAAATTTAACTATCACAAGTTAACCCCTTGTCAACTTGGCACTCATACCACTTAAACCATACTTAATCCCTAAATGAAAATAATTACAAGGTTACAATTTCACTTAACATGATATACCTATCTTGTGTAGAAACAGAAACTCATTCTTTCCCCAGAAGAGGAGGCCAAACCACAGGGGGTGGGATGCCTCTCTAGTAGAGGTAGAAAGGCCACTTCTGTGGAGGGTGGGGAAGCCACTTCCACTGATAAGACTCATCAGCATTTAGGAGCTCAATATACCCAGCTTCATCAAGGTCTTCCCACATGTCCCTGTACCAATCCATTGGATCGCATTCTATCCAAATTAATGCCTTCACTTTAACACTGTTTAACAATTCAACTGAGAGTTTTCCAAATCTTTAAGTTTTGCTTCCAAAGTTCCACCTTTAAGTCCATCTTTTGCATTATAATCATCCAAAAGCCAATCCACATCTTCAATTTTATTGCTCATGAGTTCTACTTTCCATGAAACACTTGAACATGAGCACAATTCAGCCAAGTTCTTCACCACTTTGTAACAACAAAAAATTGCCTTCCATCTAGTTTTCAACATGTTCCTTCTTTATTTCCATATGAGACTTCCTCAGAATGGCCTTTACCATTCATATTTCTACCAAGCTTCCATCCATGTTTACTTATTCATTAAGATGATTGTGGTTTTCTCTTCATCACTTCTCTTTTCTGAGACCTCACCAGAATCACCGTCAACATCCATATTTTTAGCATGCATCTCAAAACTCTTCCAGCCTTATTCAATTCCACAATCACTCCCATATCTTTACATACTATAGCACACCACTTCAAGTACTAATATCTACCTTATTCAATTCAGCGAGCTATTACTGGGTACCAAAGACTGGGTGGTTTATAAACAAGAGAAATTTGTTACAATTTTGGAGGCTGTAAGTCCAATATCATGGTGGCAGAATGGTCATTTTCTGGTGAGAACCCTCTTCTAAATTAAGCCTATTTTCCGGTTGTATCTTCACATGGCAGAAGTGAATGAGAAAACTCTCTGGGATCCTTTTTGTAAGGGCACTAATCCTATTTGGGAGGCCTCCACCCTCATGACCTAATCACCTCCAAGGAAACCCACTTCCTAATACTGTCACATTGGGGGTAGAATGCCAACACTTGAATTTTGAGAAAACACATTCAGTCCAATGCAAGGCCTAATAGTTTCACTGCAGAATTCTACCAAACACTTAAAGAATTAACACCAATTATATACTACCTTTTCCAAAATAAAACAGACAGTATAATAAAACTATAGACAAGTATGTTTCCTGAATATAGATGCAAAAATCCTCAATAAATTAACAAATCATAGTAATCATAGCAAATCAGAAATATACATTTTAAAAGCACAGTTGACCTTTGAACATGAGTCTAAACTGTGCAAGTCCACCTACACGTGGATTTTTCTCAATCAACATTTTGGAAAATTTTCTGGAGATATGAAAAGACACATACTAGCCACATAGTTATCAAATTAAAGAAAAAGGTACATCATAAGTGCATAAAATGTGGTTTATTTGATCATTTACTACCATAAAATACATGTGAACCTATTTTAAAAAAGTAAAAATTTATAAAATCATGCACAAAAGACTGTGCCTGGTATCATTTGCAGTGGAGAAAAATGTAAACATAAAGATGCAGTATTAAATCATAATTGCATAAAATTAACTGTAGTACATACTATATACTTCTGTAATAATTTTGTAGCCACCTCTTGTTGCTATTGTGGGCTCTTAAGTGTTGTATCCATTTAAAATGCTATGTGACATTATTCGTCTGAGTTCATAAATAATACCATTGGACTTTGTCAAGTCCCACTAGTGATGGTGGAAATGCTCCTAACAAGCAAAGTCATGACATTACAAGATAAAGTTGAATTGCTTGATATGTACCAGAGATTGAAGTCTGCAGCTACGGATGCCCACCATTTCAAGATAAATTAAAACAGTATAAGGAAAATTTTTTTAAAATGAAAATTAATGGCACTGTTACTGCACTTATGCCATCTGACACAAAAAACGTGCAGTTTTTGCAAAATAACTTTTTGTTTTGTAAATGCTTTTATATGGGTGCAGGATTGCTGTAAAAAAAGGTATAACTATCAACTCTAATATGATTCAAGAAAAAAAAATGAAGTCATTATGGCAACCAAAAGCAAAAGATGAAGGATCTAAAACTAGACAAGTTAATGCCAGCAAAGAATAGTTTGATTCAATTTTAGAGAGGTCTGACTTTAAAAATGCTGAGATAACAGAAGCAGCTCCTGCCAAATGTAAGTCAGCAGATAAGCTCCCAGACACCATTAAAAAAAACTGAGGACATTGAGGAGCAAGGATAGCCCCTTGAACGAGTTTTTAATGCAGAAGAAAATGCTCTATTCTGTGGCGGGGTGGGGGGGGGTGGGCAGGGAATGCCACAAAGGACATTTATTAGTAAGGAAGAGAAACAAGCACTAGAATTTGTGGCAGGAAAGAATAGCCTAACTGCTCTGTACTGTCGGTCGGCTTTATGGCCAGGACTGCCCTTGTCTATAAAGCTGTTCACCCCTGAACCCCAAAGTGATGAGATAAACACCAGCTGCCAGTCTTCTGGGTGTACAAGAAGGCCTGGACAATGAGAACCCTTTTCCTGAATTGGTTCCTTTAATACTTTGTCCCTGAAGTTAGGAAGTACCTTGCCAGTAAACTGCCCTTAAAACATCTTTTGATATTAGACAATGCCTCTGGCCAACCACGACCCCATTAGTTCAACACTGAAAGCATCGAAGTGGTCAACTTGCCCCCAAACACATCTCTAATCCAGCCTCTAGACCAGACTTAAAAAAAAAAAAGTCCTTTAAGGCTCACTCCCTAGAGTACCTATGGGAAGGACTGTCAACTCTACAAAAAACTCCAATAAAGAGAACATCATGAAAATTTGGCACAATTGCACCACTGAAAATGCAAAGATTATGATGAAAAAAGCCATGGAACCCTTCAAACCTGAAATAAATTCTTGCTGCTGAAAGCGTTGCATGACTTCATAGGACTTACAACAGAGCCAATCAAGGAAATGACTTTGTAAATATGGCAGAAAAAAAAAAAAGAGGTGAAGGGACTCAAGATATGAGTCTTGGAGAAGTTCAAGTGCTAACAGAGGAATTAACAGAAGATGACTTGATGTGAGGTGAGTGCTGAAGAACGAGGGCCAGATGATGAGAAAGATGCAGCAGTGCCAGGAAACAAATTGACATTAGACAATTTGGCAGAATTCCGATTACTCAAGACTGTTTTTGACTTCTTTTATGACATGGACCCATCTATGATATGGGCACTGGAACTAAAACAAATGGCAGGATTGGTACCATACAGAAACATTTTTAGAGAAATGAAAAAGAAGTCGGACAGAAATTTATTGTATTTCCGTAAAGTTACACCAAGTGTGCCTACCTCTCCTTCCACTTCTGCCATCTGAGAAAGCAAGATCAACCCCTCCTCTCCCTCCTCCTCAGCCCACTAAAAATGAACAAAAGGATGAAGACCTTTATTATGACCCACTTCCAATTAATAGTAAGTAATCATCACATTGTAGTTAATAAACTTATGTTATATCTCTGTTTGAAAACCTAGTAATGGTATAGCAAGAACTATGAGAAATTTTCGTGTTGTCACCTACAGATACATCATATAAAACATCATGTATAAGACTTGATGTGGATAGCTTATCTTTACATGGGTATAAGATGATAATATAAAATTGTATTAATTTTATAACTTTGCTTTCAAAGAATTACATTATTGTACAGTATGCCTCTCATAATTTGAGAAAGTATATCAGTATCATCAGGTATTTTTTAAAATAATGTAACATTTCTGATACTGTATTATGACTGTAATTCTGTATGCCATAAAAATTTTATGGTGATTTCATTCATATATAGGCTAGGCTACCATGAAACAATCATATTGCTGCTTGTTATTAATGCATAAATTGTCATACCTATAAATGAAATTTTCACATCTTTTCATTTTTGATGCCTCATGTTAGTAATATGTATAACATCTATGGTGTTTTGTACCATGTAAGACAATATCTATGTAGATACTAACAATTCATTTTGCAAACAGACAACATAAAATAACGGTAAATCTAGTTTAATACTGTAAATGCATTTTCTCTTATGATTTTCTTAACATTTTATTTCCTCTGGCTTACTTTAATACAGTATGTAACACATATAATACATGTTAATTAACTGTTTGTTATTGGTAAGGCTTCTAGTTAAGAGAAGGCAATTTTAGTAGTTAAGCTTTTAGAAAGTCAGTTAGTTATATGTAGATTTTCAACTAATGGGGAATCAGTGCCCCTAACTAACTCCCATATTATTCAAAGGTCAACTGTATACACTACAAACAATAGGGTTTATTCCAGTGATGTAAGCCTTGATCAGTATTTGAAAATCCATGAAGGCAATCCATCATATTAAAAGAAAAAAAATCACATATTCATTATATCAGTTGGTACATATTTCAAGTAGAATTTCTAAGAAATATAGAGGGTATCATGACAGTGTTTCCAGGTATCAAAAGGTCCTCAAAGTTATAAATGGCTTGGGGGGAGGGGGAAATCAAGTGTATGGTTCTGTCTTGAAAATGTAGTATCAGGGTAAACATGAAGCCAACTTTTATAACTTCTGTAAAAGATCAGGGTATTTTAAAATTATTCTTCCATAACAGCCTCATAGGGAACCCAGCAGAGAGAATAGCCTATTGAATCGAGTGAACTCTGATAAAATTAATAAACTGCAATTTTAGAGTACTGTACAATTTGAAGCACAACAAACTTGAATAAGGCAAACAATACAAAGTGAGAAAGGGTTTTTGGATCTCAAAACATATACAGGCTAAAAATAGTGTGAGAAAACTACACAGGCCACCTTTTATGAAGAAAAAAACCTGCATGAGTAAGGGTAGATAGAACCAGAGGACCTTGGGTGGCAAACATGCTATTTGGAAGCAGAAACACAATTTGGGTTCTGTATTATGTAATAATGCAATCCACTGCTTCCCAACCACAGCAGAGAAATACTGTGAGAAATAGATATGTTCTTTTTTTAGAACTAAGTCTTCAAAATCTCATGTATGTTACACTTAACACTATTTTAATTTGAACTAGCTACACTTCCAAGTATTCAATTTCCAAGGCTCAACAAGTTGCTAGCAACTATCTTATTAGGCCATGCAGAAATATTCATCTCCATATTTGGTAGTAATTGCTTCTTTTATTTAAATACATGAAGTACTAAGGGATAGGCACTATAACAGATATACCAACAGGTGATCTAGACAAAATCTGGACCTTCATTCTTAACTTCACAAACACATTACAGCATGGTTGACACCCCAGTGTTTAGAGCTCTGGCAACATTCACATGATGGCATATAGGTATCTTTCAAAAATCATTCATTTCAAACTGGTTATAATTTCATTGTTAATTTTATCCTTAAAAGAACATTATGGAAAACTTAAAAGACATAAAAAGCAAAACCCAAATAAACAAAAACCACATACCCAAGACTCATCTTACCATATTTTGACAATCCTGTTGTTCACCCTTTTCCATGAACATTTTAAAAGAAATTCCAGATATCACCTTATGTATAACTTATCTCTTACATTGTTACATAACTGTAATGCTATTACCATTTAACAAATATATAATTTCTTAATATTATCTAATACTGTCAACATTCCCATTTCCCCAATTGTCATAAATATTTTTTAAAGTTTTCCCAACTTGTGGTCTAAATAAGAACCACTCATTCATATCATTCAATTGGTACCTCTCTTAAGACTTTTTCTTTAATATCTGAAAGTTCTACTTTCCTTTTTTTAGTGCCATTTTATTGGTTGAGAGGCCAGGTTGTTCCTCTTGTAGGTCAGCCACATTTTAGATTTAATTATTTCTTTTTGCATCATATAATTTGTTCTTTTAGCCCCCAAATTTTCTCTTAACTGAGAGTTGGATCTTGCTGTTTAGTTTCAGGTTCAGTATTCTTTGGCAGTGTGTGTGTCTTATGTTGCCTCATTAGGAGGTGCATACCACTTTGTCCTATTTTTGATGAGGTTAAAACTGATCAGTTGGTTCAGATGTCAACCTGATTACTCACCATAAAGTTCATTGTCAGCCTTTCGCCTAATATTTTTAATCTGCACTGAAATCTCACCTAGTTCCATCATTTCTTCATGTGCTGTACAATTTTGAACTAAAAAACTTTACCTTAACTTCTAGTTGCCCTGCAATACAGTTCATGCAGAAAATGCAGTTTAAATGACTTTCTCTTTCCTTTTACTTATCAATTTTCAGAATGAGCCAGTACCCTGGCAACCTCCACAGGTAGAGAATAGAGGAGATTAATAGGTAAGATAAAAAGCTTTTCAACATTCACTCCTTTGAATTTCTTTCTAGAATGAACCTTCTAAAGTTAACATGGTTTAAATGGTAAAGTTTCTACATATTCATAAACATATTCTTTTAAATAAAACCACTTAGTTGTGAGCATAAAGTAAAAAAAGATCCCTACATTCAAAGCCTTTTCTCTAGAATTTTCCAATGTTCCTTAACACAAAATTCATAATGAAAGCTTTCTTATCATTTAGTTACATTATGAATTCGCTGATGGTAAGTAAGGTGTGAGTGTTGTCTAAATGCCTTCTTACATTCCTTACAATTATATGGTTTTTCACCAGAATGAATTCTCTGATGCTGAATTAGTGATGAATGAAGCCTAAAGGCCTTCCCACATTCCTTACAATCATAAGGCTTCTCACCAGTATGAATACTCTGATGTTGAGTAAGTTGTGAGAGCAGTCTAAAAGTCTTCTCACATTCCTTACATTTATAAGGTTTCTCACCAAAATGAATACTCTGGTGTTGAGTAAGTTGTGAGAACAGTCTAAATGCTTTCCCACATTCTTTACAATCATAAGGTTTCTCTCCAATATGAATTCCCTGATGTGAAATAAGTTCTGAGTAACGACGAAAGAACTTTTGACATTCTTTACATTCATAAGGTTTCTCACCAGTATGAATTCTCTGATGGAGAGTTAGATGATAGCCACGACTAAAGGTCTTCCCACAGTCCTTACAATCGTAGGGTTTCTCACCAGTGTGAATTCTCTGATGAAGAGTAAGTTGTTGCCGTACTCTGAAGGTCTTCCCACATTCCTTACATTCATAGGGTTTTTCACCAGTATGAAGTTTGTGATGTAGTCTAAGGCCTGTACTACAAAGAAAAGCCTGTCCACATTCCTTACATTCATAACACTTCTGAGCAATATTAAGCCTTTGATGTCTAGTAAGGTGTGCATACTGCCTAAAGGTCTTCCCACATTCCTTACATTCATATGGTTTCTCACCAGTATGAATCCTCTGGTGCAAGTTAAGTTGTCCTCGCACTCTAAAGGACTTCCCACATTCCTTACACTCATAGGGCTTCTCACCAATATGAAGTCTCTGATGTACTCGAAGATCTGCACTACATGTAAAAATCTTTCCACATTTTTTGCATTCAAGGAGTTTGTCAGAAGTATGAATTCTCTGATGTCGACTAAGATGGGCACACTGTCTAAAGGCTTTTCCACACTCTTTACATTCATAGGGTTTCTCACCAGTATGAATTCTCTGATGGAAAGTAAGTTGTTGTCGTACTCTAAAAGCCTTTCCACATTCCCCACATTCATAGGGTTTCTCTCTATAATGAATTCTCTGATATAAATTAAGGGATCTGAGTTTTCTACAAGTGGGCCTTTTTTCAGAGGTGGTTTTTTTCGCTTGCCTAAAATACTCCTTTTGAGGACCCTTTAGTCTCTCAAACATTTTATATTCACAATCTTTTCTGAAGAAGGAGTCTTCCGGGCTATAACTTCTAATGTTTTCCATGATTTCCCACTGAGATAAATTAATTTCATAAATATCCTTTAGAGACATTTTAGTGTCATATCTGGATTCCAAACCTGAAAGAAAACAAGATAAACACATGTTATTTTCTTATTCTAGAAAAAGTAAACAAATAAGCAAATAAAAACTTCATAATAGAAAAAACTAGATAATGAAGCCCAGTTGAAATAAATGGGCTAAAAAACTGATTCCTCTTTTCAATTAGAATAAGGAACAAAGACATGGCCTTTGTTTACCATAAGATATTTCAATCCACTGACTGTTTATTTGCTCCTTATGTCTTTAAACTGCTCCCTTTCAACTTCTAAAATATGTATGATCTTTCTATTTCTTAGAGCTTTTCATAGGCTATTAAATTGCCCAGTAAAGCTGACTTGGGATCGCCACATGACTGGGTTCCTTTGGTCCTTTACTTATCATGTTAAAAATCAGAAAAATCATCCCTGGTGATTTCATTTGTTTCTTACTTAACACTTTTTTTTTCAATTTTGTTACCTCTTCATTAATTTTGCCAGTTTTTATTCTCCTCCCTTACTTTAAACCTACCCAAGAGCAGAAACCATCTTCAATTATCATTGAATAACAAATTGACTTGACATAGTAACTGTTCATTAAATTCCCATAATTACGTAACAGTTATTGCAAGGTTCTACTTATTTATCTTCATTTGAGTTTATATAACGTTACACATGTAGTAACAAATATTCAACCTGTTCTGTTCCTTCATATTTTCCCTAAAGTCCCCCCATAGTCAATGCCATTTGGCTACTTTCAAGAAAGTACTTTAGTGACTTTTTTCAGGCAAAGTGACACTTATACACTAATAAATGCTAATAAAATTCTGAGAAAAAAGGTTTTTCTCAAATGCATATTTTTCTCAAAAATTTTATAATAAGAGTTCAATATTTTCAAAAAGAAAAAGGTACCTTTAAAAACTCATAATACAGGTATATTTTTAACATGACCAAACTAGAAAGAATCCAAGTGTTCATCAACAGAAGAATGGCTAAGTAAATTATGATATATTCATACAACAATACTGTCCAGCAATGAGAATGAATAATCTAAAAGTACACACAACATAAATCAATCTCACAAACATAATAGTGAGTAAACAAAGCCAGACATTAAAGAATACATACTTTATGATTCCATTTTCATATAGCCCCCAAACCATAAAACTAATCTATAAAGTTGTTCAAAGTCAGGACAGTGGTTAACTTTGGTGGGAAAACATTACTGGAGTTAGGAGGGAGCTGCTGATATACTAGTAAAGCTCTATTTCTGACTAAATCCGATTATATGAATGTAATCACTTTTTGAAAATTCAGTGAGTGGCATACGTATAATTTCTGTAATTTTGTATTTATATTTCAGTAAGTTTACTTTAAAAAGAAATACTAAAAAAATATTAAAAGGCAATAATGATTTAAATAGCATAGACGAAATGTGAGCAGAGACAAGTAAATGAATGACATAGAAAATACTGCTATGAAATTTGTACATGTCTTCCTCCAGCCTTCCTTTCTCCTGCCCCTTATCTATCTGTCTGTCTCTATATCACTACCCAATAAAGTAATACAAAAGTATAGCAATTTTCTAAGAATTTTTGTGAAAGTCAATTCAAGGCCTCATTAAGACAAATATGGTACATATGGTATATAAAATGACCAGTAATTAGCTGAACAATCCTTATACTAGTAAATAAGTAGGCAGCTATAATGGTAAGAAAAATGTTCTTAAAACAAGGTGGTAATTTCAAAGAATTTACTTGCAATTTCAAAATTAAAAGCCAGTAATCCAAAAAGAAAATCTGTCAAAATCAAAATAAAAGTCCACAGAATACAACTAGTGAACATGTCTTTTACATCTTTTAATCTATAGATTCTCCTGCTATCTTTTGATTTCCCATGTAATTTATTTGGAGAAGAAACTGGAGCGATATAGCTTTTCCCTTGTTCTGAATTTTGCTGACTATATTCCAAAATGTAATGGAACATGTTCCTCTGTCTTCTTCCCATAAATTGTTAATTGGCTTTAGAAGATGATCAGACTTAGGACCAATTTTGTTGGCAAAGCTAGTTCATGGGTGACATTGCGCCCTTACATTAGAATATAATATCTGATTCTATCTATTTTTGTGATGCTATCAGCACTGATGTTCAATGTCGAGATCCAAGAGTTCATTACAGGTCTCAAAATAGTTAAAATTCTAATTCTATCATTCTGCATTTATTCAATGAATACTTTTATTAAGAAAAACATTCCTTACTATAAGAAATAATAATAAGGAAGACAGAACAAAACTTTCTTTTCGTTTAAATTTATATTTTCCAGGAGTGACATCAGAAATACAATGGAGTGAGAGACATCCCCAATCTCTCCCCATGAAACAACAATAAGCTGAACATATAAAACTCAACAAAAAACACCCAAACTGCACACTAGCATGTCTAAGTGTGAGATCTGTGCATAACAGCTACCACAGGTCAGAACCCTGGGAGTCAGACAGTTGACTGGGAGAAACAAGGAAGCCACTCTTATCAGCCTGAGCTCCCTGCACAAGGAGAGGGAGGAGAGAAAGTGGGGCAAGTTCCCTGACACCCTGCTTGAGAAAGCTAAGAGCTCTGCGAAGCGGGTGGCAGAACCCACGCATCAGAACATAAAGCAGAGAAGTGGAAACAGCGAAGAAACCACAGTTTATTATTACCAGCGCCAGTTACAAAAGGCGAGGCTGAACTGCAATCCCCATCCTCCAACCCAGAAGACCCCTCCTGACATATTCTCTGAGATTGAACATGCCAGGGAGCCTTAAGGGACTCAGCAAATGCTATTAAAACTGTCCCTAAAACTGACAGGGACTGAAACTGAGAGGACTGAATGTGACTATCTATTAGAAAAAAAAGGCATGATTAAGACTTTCTATAAAGGAGGGCTAAAAGAGGCTTAGACACCACCTTTTGAAAACCAAAGAAAAAATGCCTTCTGTGCAACAGACTAAAGAGAGACCTTTATAAACTAAATCTTCTTTCTGGAAAAAAAATAGAATACATTTCCATTAATTCCCAGGTGGAAAAATATTCCATTAACACCATAAACAACTAAAGTGACGAGGCAGCTCAGAAAGAAAGAGAAAAATCTCCAGAAAATAAGAATACAGGCAAATATGCAACTTAAATGATGAAGAATTCAGGATTCTTCTGAAAAAGCTCAAGTGAGATCCAAAAAATTCCATTTCAACAATTTCAGGAATTGAAAATACAACTAGATGAGCAGAATGAGTTCTTTGGCAAAAAGACTGAAACCCTCAAAAAAAACCATATAGAACTTCTAGAGATGAAGAACACACTGAAAGAGATGAAAAATGAAATAGCAAGCTTGGGAAATAGACTTGACCAATGGAAGAAAGGATCAGTGATAACAAAGACAGAAATCTAGAAATAAATCAGAAGGAAGAAGACAGGAACCGAAGAATGAAAAATAATGAAAGAGAAATACAAACTAGTTGATACCATCAGGAGAGGAAACATAAGAATAACGGCCATTCTTGAGGGCGAGGATAAGGAGCAGGGACTAGAAAGCATGTTCAGACAAATAATGGACAAGAATTTCCCAAATCTAAGGAATGAACTAGAGACTGAAATTCAAGAAGTTGACAGAACATCCAATTATCTCAACCCCAAAAGGCCTTCTCCAAGATAAAATGTATTAAAATTATCAAAAATCTATAAAAAAGAACTCTCAGGGCAGCCAGAGAAAAGAAGATAATAACCTATAAAGGAAAACCCATTAGATTATCGTCAGACTTCTCGGCATAAACCTTACAGGCCAGAAAAGAGTGGAATCAAATATTCAAACTATTAAATGAAAGAAACTGGCAGCCAAGAATAATGTATCCAGCTAAGATCTTTTAGATATGAAAGAGAAATAAAGATCCTTCCAGAAATATAAAAATAGAGTGAATTCTCCACTATGAAGCCAGCAGTACAGGAAATACTGAAAGCGGTCAGCTCACCTAAAACAAAATGAGAAAAAAAAAACACATAATAATAATTAGGAGTAAAGTGACTATCAGGCAAATAGAAGCAGAGGAATGCAATCCTTACTAGGAACAGGGTATTATAAGCTTAAATAATAAGAGAATTGTTATAACGAGATAGTAATGAACATTCGGCATACATAGGAATAAATTGAGAGAACAATGACTGAAAAGTGGGGGATCCAAAGATTCAAATTCATAAAGGGGAATGGAGATAAGGCACATGCAGAAGAAAACGAATGACTGTGTTATGTATAATTATCCTTTATATGTTTGTAATGATAACCACACACCAAAGATTCAGAACTGAAGTATATAACATAAAACAAGAAGGACCAGAGGGAAAACTTACACAAAGTCCAAACAAAATAAAGAAAACAGAAACAAAAGGACAAGGAAGCAATGGTAACACCAAGATACCAGGAGCAAAAGATAAAATGGCTATAAAAAGACCTCAGATTTCAATAATCACCCTAAATGTTAATGGACTGAACTCGCCAATAAAAAGAAAGGGTTGCAGAATGGATCAAATAACAAAACCCAACCATAATATACTGCCTCCAGAAGACAACTCAATTTGAAAGAAAAATAGACTCAAAGTGAAAGAGTGGAAAATGATACTTCAAGCAAATGTCATTCAGAAAAAAAATGGGAGTAGTACTAATATCGGATGAAATAGACTGCAAAATAAAAAAGGTAAAGAAAGATACTAAGGGATACTTTGTAATGATAAAATGAATCATGCATCAAGAAGTCATAACATTTAGTAATATCTATGCTCCATATCAGGGAACCCTGAAATAAATAAAGAAAATACTAACAGAACTAAAGGGAGAAACAGACCAAAACATTATCATACTAGGAGACCTAATTACCCCACTGTCTGACATGAACAGATCATCCAAACAGAAAATCAATAAAGACATATCATCCTTAAATGACACATCAGACCAACTGGACATAATTGCCATTTACAGATGCTTTCATCCCAAAACAGCTGCTTATACATTCTTCTCCAGTGCACATGAAACATTTGCAAGGATCGACCACATACTGGGACACAGAGATACCCTCAACAAATATAAGAGGGTTGAAATCATACCAACCATATTCTCTAATCATATTGTTTTGAAAATGAAGATCAACTGCAAAAAGAAAATGGGAAGAATCACAAATACATGGAGATTCAACAACATGATACTGAAGAATAAATGGGTCAGAGAAGATATAAAAAGAGAGCTCAAAAGATAAACAGAAACGAATGATAATGATAGTAAAATATATCAAAACTTTTGGGACACGGCAAAAGTGGTCATAAAAGGAAAGTTCATATCATTACAGGCCTACCTCCAAAAACAAGAATAAGCCTAAATAAACAATTTAATGCTTCATCTTTAAAAAACTAGAAAAGGAAGAAGAAACGAAGCCTAAAGTCAGCAGAAGGAAAGAAACAATCAAAACTAGAGTAGAATTGAATTAAATTAAAAACAAACAAAAACAATAGAAAAAATAAATGTAACAAAGAACTTGTACCTTGAGAAGGTTAATAAAATTGACAAACCCTTGGCTAAACACACTTAAAAAAAATGAGAAAGGACACAAACAAAATCGATGAAAGAGGGGAATGTACTTCAGATGTCGCAGAAGTACAAAGGATCATACAAGAATACTATGAAAAAATATATAACACCACATTTAATAACCTAGATGAAATGGACCAGTACTTAGAAAAATACAACCTTCCTAGACTGAATCAAGAAGAACTGGAAAATCTAAGTAGACCGATCAGCAGTATGGAAATGGAAGCAATCATCAAAACACTACCAAAAGTAAAAGTCCAGCATCAGATGGCTTCACTAGTGAATTCTACCAAATATTCAAAGAAGACCTAATAACTATTCTCCTCAAACTCTTCCAAAAAATCAAAGAGGATACATTTCTTCCTAACTCCTTTTATGAGGCCAATTTTACTCTGATACCAAAATCTGGTAAAGATAACACACAAAAAAAGGAAACTACACACCAATGTCTCTCATGAACACAGATGCTAAAATCCTAAATAAGATACTACTGAACCAAATACCGCAACATATGAAAAAGATTATACACTCCGATCAAGTGGGCTTCATCCCAGGGGCACAGGAATGGTTCAACATAAGCAAAGAGATTAATGTGATACACCACATAAACAAATTAAAAAATAAGAATCCTATGATCCTATCAAGAGATGTAGAAAAAGCCTTTGACAATACAGCAGCCATTTATGATCAAAACACTTAACAAATTCAATACAGAAGAAAAGCACCTTAATATCATAAAGGCCATATATGACACACCCTCAGCCAACATTATACTTAATGGTGAAAAACTAAAAACCTTCCCTCTAAGATCAGGAACAAGGCAAGACTGTCCACTATTGCCACTGTTATTCAATATAACACTGGAAATGTTAGTGAATGTAATCAGGCATGAGAAAGATATAAAAGGCATCTAAAGAGGAAACGAAGAAGTCAAACTGTCATTATTTGTGGATAACATGATCTTCTATATAGAAAACCCTAAAGACTCCATAAGAACACTACTAGAAACAATAAACAAATACAGTAAAGTTTCTGCACACAAAATCAATGTTCAAATCCACAACGCTCCTATACTCTAATAATGAAGTTCAGAAAAAGACGTGGAAAAAATAATTCCTTTTACAATTGTAAGAAAAATAATAAAATACCTAGGACTAAATCTAATGAAACATGTGAAGGACCTATATAATGAAAACTATAAGACCCTATTAAAACGAAGAAGGTACAAAGAAATGAAAAGATATTCCATGTTCTTGGATTGAAAGTATCAAAATAATTAAAATGACCTTATTACCTAAAGCATTACACAGATTTCATGCAATCCCCATCAAAATCCCATCAGTATTTAAAAAAAAAAAAATGAACAAAAAATCATCCTTTGCATGGAAGCACAAAAGACCCCAAATTGCCAAAGCGAATCCGAGAAAAAAGAACAAGGCTGGAGGCATCAGTCTGTCTGACTTTAAAATTATACTACAAAGTGACCGTAACAAAACAGCATGGTACTGGTAGCAAAACAGATGCACAGACCAGTGGAATAGAATCAAGACTCCAGAAGTAAACCTATATTTATATGGGCATATAAATTTTGACAAAGCCAAAAATATACAGTGGAGAAAGGAAAGCCTCTTCAATAAATGGTGCTGGGAAAACTGGAAAGCCACCTGCAAAAGAATGAAACTAGACTGTTTATCACCACACCCCAAAATTAACTCAAAATGGATTAAGGACCTGAATATAAGACCTGAAACAATAAAATGCACAGAAAAAAACATAGAAACTTGACTCAAGAAGCATTTTATGAATTTGACCTCAAAAACAAGACAAGTAAAAGCTCAAATAAACGAACAGGACTACATCAAACTAAAAAGCTTCTGTACAGCATAAGAAACAATTAACAAAGGTAAAGAGATAACCATCTTAATGGGAAAATATATTTGCAAGCAGCGCCTCCAATACGGCCTAAATATACAAGGAACTCCTACAACTCAGTAACAAAAATACCAACAGTACAATCAAAACCGGGCAGAGGACCTGAACAGACACTTCTCCCTAGAGGACATTACAAATGGTCAACAGATATATGAAAAGATGCTCAACATTGTTATTAGGGAAATGTATGTAAATCAAAACCACAATGAGATCCTATATCATACCTGTTAGAATGACTATAATTGACAGGACAAGTAATAACTAATGTTGGAGAGGATGTAGAGAAAAAGGAACCCTCATATATTGCCGATAGGACTGCAAATTGGTACAGTCACTATTGAAAACAGTATGGAGGTTCCTCAAAAATCTAAGAATTGATCTACATTATGTTCCGCTACTGAGTATTTATCCCAAAGACTTAAAAACTCCTATCCAAAAAGATATTTGTACACCAATGTTCATAGCAGCATTATTCATGGTGGCCAGGACATGGAAACAACTCAAGTATCCTACAATAGATGACTGGCTAAAGAAGCTGTGGTACATACATACAATGGAATATTACTGAGCCATAAGAAGAGATGCAATACTGCCATTTTTGACAACATGGATAGATCTCGAGATAATCATGCTAAGCAAAATAAGCCAGACAGAAAATGCTGGAAATCACATGATATAAATTATATGTGGGATATAAACCTAAAAACAATAGTCTGTTTGTCTGTTTGTCCTCATGCAAGTGGACAATAGACTAGTGATTACCAGAAAGAAATGGGGAGAGGCAAGGCAGATAGGGTAAAGGGGGTCAAATATGTGGTGACAGAAAGAAATCTAACTATAGGAAGTGAACACAAATGTAAATATACATATGCCTTACTGTTAAAATGTGCAGCTAAAACCAGATTTCATTAACAAATGTTACCATAAAAAATAAACTAATTTTTTAAAATTATGTTTTTCAAATAAATTAGTTCTCAGGTGTGTACAACTTGCTGTAGATATCATTAAGAATTTATAGAACTAAGCAAATTTTCTGCTGCAATACTTTGCAGTTATGTGTATAGATACTCTAATGGTTCCATCTTTGACTAGTTGGAGCCTCTTTGAACTGATTCCTTTTCCCTGACCATTCTATCTAAAATTACTCCATTTTAAGCTAAGCAAGGTCAGGCCTGGTTAGTACTTGGATGGAGACCACCTAGGAAAACCAGGTGCTGTAAGCATTAAGAAAAAAAAGAGAGAAGGGACTGTAAGCTGACAAGGTCCTTGCAATCTGTGAGGTCAACCAAGGGTTGCCTAGCCTAAAATAAATAAGTTAATTAATTAATTAATTAATTAAAACTACCCCCATTTTCTAATCATAATTGTCCGTATTCTTACTCTACTCACTTTTTTTCATAATACTTAATCACTTCATGATATTTGGTAATACATTTCTTTGTTTATTGTATAACTTTCCTACTACAATGTAAACGCTATGAAAAAAGATAATGAAGAAATATATACATAAAAAACAAAATACAAAAGATGAGCTAGAAAGAAAATTGGATCCAAAATACAGGAAAAATCGTTTTCATAGGGAAAGAAAGCTTTCCCCCATTAAAATGAGAGGGAAATACGAGTGAAGAAACAAGTGGTAAAATTTCTTTCGTGGCTCATGCTGAGGTCTAAGTTTTTTCCCAGGTTTCAGGTTTTTTCTTTATAATCAACCTTGAAGGGGTGTGTTTCCTTCCCAATCAGCAGGATTGTGCTATGTCATAATGGCTTACCTCTGCCTGATTAGCACTTACTCACCTAGGCACCATCCTTTTTTCTCATCCTTTACAACAATCCAAGGTTCTTTCCCTTGTTCTAATAGGGTTATCACATCTGGCTTGGAAGTAGAACATCCTGCACAAAAAAAAAGGAATATAATAAAGTATTTACTTGATCAAGCCTCAGAACAAAGAAGAGCAATAGGATTGAAAGCATTCATGTTAGAGTTATTTCAGGATCACACACACTGACAGAGTCATAGGAACATCAACTTATTTTAATTTAAACTCACACAGGCTGTCTCTGGAGGGAAAGTTAATAACCGAGACCACTGGTTTCAAATTCTACCTGTCGCCTTGGTCACAAAGGCCTGTTTTCTCAGCTGTAAAAAGGGAAATGTCTACCCATAGTATTATTGTGAGGTTTGAATTAATAAACAAAGTGCTTGGATGAGTCTCTAATACTTAGTAGGCACTATATGTTAGATATTACTGTAGCTATTTTTTCATATTTGGTAAGAGGAAAATAATTAGTTTCTTGCCAGGATATTTATCCAATGTTAAATGCAAAGTTTATGCATTTTAAACTTCTAATTGTAAATCGATTAAAAGATAAGTCTACTGTAGTAAATTTAATGTGTCCATTTGAGTTTTTTAACAGTTGACTCAATCCATCATTATATATATTGTGTAAGTTTTTCAATAGGTATATAGAGCCAGACACCTCTGTCTTCCTATTCGTACTGCAGGTGCGTTGGCAGATAACAGACCATCTACAGCAGTATGAAACCAGATTTCTTTGACAATGGTTTTGCTGTGAGACTCTAAGAATTTATATCCAGCTGTCATTAAAGAGAAGCAATTACAAAAAATACAAAGGAGATATAAAGGTTACTGAATTATGGGTGAAGTTAAAAGTGTTACATTATAGCTTAATAGCTGAAGGTGCCTATTCCTAAACTACAAGGCAAACACTCAGCTAATTTTTAAGAACAGAAGCCCTGAAATTCAGTCCTATGAATTTCTAAATTATTTGACACAAACTTACCCACTGACACCAGGTTGCTATAGTTCTCTAATATCACATCTCTGTACAAATTCCTCTGATATGAGTTCAGGCATTCCCACTCTTCCTCAGAAAAGTCTATAGCCACATCTCTGAACATTACCAAATTCTGAAATGACAGATCCACGTGTTATTTGCAAAACTATTTCTGTAAAGGGCCAATATTTTAGGCTTTGTATGCCACATAGGTTGTTACATTTCTATTTTCCCTTCTTGTTTTAAATGATTCTTTCAAAATGGCAGAGATTATAAGCTATACAAAAACAGGCCGTGGACTGAACCTGGCTCACAAGCTATAGTTTATTTGCCTACCACTGCTATAGACAAAACTGCCTCTGTACTGTGGAATATCTAATTTATATATATTCAGGTAATTATCAGAATTTCCCAATTTAATGAAAGTGTTCAAAAGAACACTGCTTGCAATGGACCTAAAAAATCCTCAATGTGAATTACTCTAACCTCTTCCTTTAAGGATTAGAGGAAAAAACTGATGGAATTCTTTTCCCCAAATGAACCATAAAATCTTTATTTTAAAAAGTAGAGTTTTCATAACATTCAAGAATTTCTTCTATACCTAATGTCATGATTGTGTTCTATCAACATTTTTCTTTATAACAAATCCTTTATTGAATACTTTTGATTTACTACACAATAGTCCATTTTATAGATATCTCAGATTTAATTATTCTATTTAGATATTTCTACTTTTAAATATATTATGTTTAGAATTTAGATTACACGAAATCTCTAAAGCTGCAATGTCCAATATATTAGCTTAGACACAATGTGGTTAATGAGCACCTGAAATGTGCTTAGTCCAAATTTAGATGTGCTGTTCAGTATAAAATACACCCCAGATACTGATGACTTTAGAAAGAGAAAAAAAAGTAAAATACCAACAATTTTGATATTGATCACACTTTGAAATAATACGTTTAGCTATATTGGGTTAAATAAAACATTACAATTAATGGCATGGGAGACTAGCCAACAAGGCATAGAAGCTAGATGCTATGCATGCCTCCTCTCGTGACCACACCAAAGTTACAACAAAATTACAGAGCAACCATAAAAGGTATTCACCTGAACTCCGGCCGAACAGAAGTCCTACAACTGGGGACATATATAAGAGGCAGGTAGGAGGAGCAAGGAAGCAAAACAGCCAGATCCACAATAGCATGTGGCAGTCAAAAATCTGGAAGGTTATCTTGGCTGTAGAGCTCCTGCCCCCCACCTCCCAGGAGCAAGGTGTCCCGACTTCACACTGGGCTCCCAGCCCAGGGCTCCAGTGCTGATAAGAGAGAAGTCCCCACAGCTCTGGCTGTGAAAACCAGCAAAGACTGTGGCTAAGCGAGACAGAGGGCTGTGGGAATTGCAGACTTTTCTCTTAAAGAGCACATGCCTGGACATACGTGGTGATGGATTCACTGGCTCTGAGCTCCACCGCCGGAACAGCTGCTCAAGGAGAGACAGAGACATATGGGAAGACACTGAATTGTTGGGCCTCAGGGTGAGGGCTAGAGGGGCAAATTTCTCCCAGACAGAAGTGCTAGCAGAGTGCATTGTTCACTGGTTGAGCCCTTCTCCATCCCAGTGTGTAGAAACAGGGAGCCGCTGCCATACTTGAGTCTTTACCAACTTGGATAATGCAGATCTCTCCACCCAGAAGATTCCCTGCTTCTTCCAAATTGCTGACCCGCCTTAAGCTCCTTCCAAATGTTTATTCCATACAAATGGCCTGGCTTGGCTCATTTATTCATATTTTTGCTGCGGACTTTCCTAAAATCTTGTAAAGGCTCACAAAACCCAATGAAGGAGCTTCTGGCCTCAGCAAGCTCCATACTTGTTGCTGAGCAGCACCAAACCTGGCACTAGTGGCAGCCACCCTTGGTTTCTCACTTGATCTCTCAAGACACCTATAAACCCAGCATGGGTGGCAGCCATCTGCAGATTGCTTGGTGACTCTCACCAGGTGGCCCTGGAAGTGCACAGGCTGTGGCTGAACTTCGCCTACAGCTGGGCCCTCCCTTTCCAGTTGGCCTATTTCAATCAGGGACAGAGCTGGAGTAGCCCCTAGGGCTGCATCGAATGAGGACACACCCAAAAAGCAGATTGGGCAGGCACCAGAGCCCTGCTAAAGTTAATCCTGCTTTGCAGGGTCAGCCTCTCACCCTCTAATCCTCCCGACCAGTCAGCCCAAGAGTCATTCCCTCCCACTGACGTACAAACAGCAAGCAAGGCTCAAGTAACTCACACAAGGGACACACCTTGAGCACTTTGCTCAGGTGACCAGGGAAGACTGCCACTGGGCCCCATAGGACACCTACTACATAAAGCCAGGAGACTTAGAAGTCATACCTAATACATAGAAACAAACACAGGGAAGTGGCCAAAATGGAGAGACAAATAAACATGTCCTACATGAAAGAACAGAACAAAACTCCAGAAAAAGAACTAAACAAAGTGGAGAAAAGCAATCTAACAGATGCAGAGTTCAAAACACTGGCTATAACAATGTTCAATGAACTTAAAGAGTAGATGATCTCAGTGAGAACTTTAAGATAGAAAACATAAAAATGGAGATGGAAAACATGAAGGAGAACCAGTCAGAAATGAAGAATACAATATCTGATATAAAGAGAGCATTAGTGGGAATCGACAGTGTGAATGAAGCAGAGTATCAAATCAGCGATTTAGAGGACGGGGTAAAGGAAAACACCCAATCAGAACAGCAACAAAGAAAAAGAATCCCCCCCCCACAAAAAAAATGAGGATAGTTTAAGGGGCCTCTGGCACAGCATCAAGAAATAATGACTAAAAACTTCCCTAACCTGGCGAAGAAAATAGACATACAACCCCAGGAAGCACAGAGAGTCCCAAAGAACATGAACTGAAAGAGGCCCACACCTAGACATACTATAATTAAAATGCCAAATGTTAAATACAAAGAGGAAATCTTAAAAGCAGCAAGAGAAAAGCAATTAAGCTACCTACAAGGGAGCTCCCATTAGACCATCAGCTAATTTTTCAACAGAAACTTTGGAGGCCAGAGGGGCTTGGCACAAAATTTCAAAGTGATGAAAAGCCAGGACATACAACCAAGATTACTTTACCCGGCAAGGCTAACATTTAGAATCAAAGGACAGATAAAGAGCTTCCCAGACACAAAAAAAGCTAAAGGAGTTCATCACCACCAAGCCAGTATTACAGGAAATGTTAGAGGAACTCCTATAAGAAAAAAAAAATACATATATCAAAAATATGAATAAAGAGTGGCATCAAATACCTCAAATGAAAAAGAACTAAGTGCTCCAATTAAAAGATAGGGTGGCTGAATGAATAAGAAAACAAGACCTGTACATATGCTGCCTGCAAGAGACCCACTTCAGATTAAAAGACATGCACAGACTAAAAGGGATGAAGAAAGATATTTCATGATGGACCATAAGGGTATTGTGCTACATGGAGTAAGTCAGTCAGAGAAAGACAAATACCATATGATTCATGTACATGTGGAGTCTAAAGAACAAAACAAACAAAAAAAGAAAACAAACTCAAAGATACAGAGAATATTTGGAGGATTATGAGATGGGAGGGGGTTGGGAATAGGTTACAAAGGGGGAAGAAATTAAGAAGTACAAAATGGTAGTTACAAAATAGTCATGGAGATATAAAGGATAGAATAAGGAATATAGTCAATAACTATACATTGAGATGGGTACTAGATTTATTGGGTTGATCGCTTTGTGACATATATAGATGTCTAATCACTAAGTTGTAACCTGAAACTAATATAATATTGTATGCCAACTATAATTGAAAAATAAATATTAAAAAAAAATAATTACATTTTTCTACTTTCTTAAATGTGGCTACGAAAAAGTTTAAGATTATGTGTTTGCCTTGCATATTGCTCTATATTTATAAGACTGACATCCTCCCTATTGCATGAAGGTACTAATTCTATGATACTTTTAATATGTGACTACTAGAAAATTTAAAATTACATAAGTGCTCATATTATAATGCTTTTGGACAGCACTGCTCTAAAGTGTTCTCTAGTCCTGAGTCTCAGATCAAATATCCCCTACTAGACACTTCATTTGTTTTATTTCTGCTCTAGACACAGGCTGAACACACAGGAGATGCTGAATAATTTGGTCACTTCACACATGGACATTGATGGTGAAGAGTGGGAGGAACTGGAAAGAATCTGTCAGATGGGGCTCTGTTATGAAGCTTCAGGATAACTAATGAGAATGTTCTCATAACTTGAAAAAAAATTACAGAATTTCAAAGAGAGAAACACCAACTTACATGAGCCATGATTTTAGAGTTGGAAGAACTGGTCCGTTTTCTTCAAAGGTCTTTCCCTGGAGCAGAGTCCACAGAAGCAAGGCTGGGGGAAGAATGTGAAACCTTAACAGAACTGCCTCAGAGCTCCAAATCTTAAAAACCCACACTACTCCATTCCTACATGCAACAACCCTTCACCCCACAACACACAGACAACTCATGAGGTAAGAGGTAGTTTAGACAAATATATGTCCTCCCCCAAACCACAGAAAAATCAGATGCACTAGTCACAAAGCAGAGACTCTTCTGCATAGAAGTACATGTCAGACAGGAGGGCTTCCAGTAAGTGACTTCTTCCATTCCTACCTCCCCAGCAGAGAAGTGGCTATACCATATAAACCAAAGTTTCCTTTAAGACTTAGGAATCTGGTTGAGCTTTCTAAACCAGAAGACAGAAAACAGTATGGACAAGAATTTCCCAAACTTTTCTGCACATTCAGATTATCCACAGATCTTTACAATATAATGATGCTGGACTCCCATCCCCCAAACATTCAGATTTAATTAGTATAGAGTGTGACCTGGGAATCACAACTTTTAAAATCTATGGTTTTATAAAACCTCCCCAGGTGATTATAATTGGCAATAAAATTTGGTAATCAAACATTGTATACATCAGAATCACCTGGAAGGCTTATTACAACAGTTTGCAGGGCCCTACTCCTAGAGTTTGGCATTTAGTAGGTTTGGGGTTGGAATCAAGAATTTGTATTTTTAGAAGTTCCCAACTGATACTGATACTGTTGGTGCAGATGTCACAATTTGAGAACCACTTGCATAAGCCATACCTAGCAGTCCTTATCATGGCAAAACTATACTTGCACATTGAGATCCTTTTCTCATTCCCACAATCCTCAGAGCTCACCATTTCCTGTTTAGAATCATCAATAAAGCCTGCATGATCTAATCTACCAACCCATCTTTCTTGGTACCCAGGCTGGGGAAAAGTGAATTTGTTAAATCTGAGCATGAATAGTTCTCTACAAAGCAGAAATAACTCATTGGTTAAAGCTCACTAGTGACTTAGGAGGTGCATCATAAAATAATTGGCTTTGCAGATTTGAAAACTGATAATACCTCATACTTATGGTATAATGTAGAAAAAAATGAAATGTGTGAAAATGTTTTCAATGGGATCAAAAAAGCCAAAATGGCAAAAAAAAAAAACCCACAAAAAAAAACCTTCAACAAGGTTAAATAAATTATCGTGCATTCACATGAAGTAAAACTACACACCCACAAAAAGGAAGGTGAAATTATTTAATGTCATGAAAAGATGGTCACTACATATTCCTAGGGGAAGAAAATAGGTTAGAAAGTAATATCGTAGTATAATTCTATTTTTGGCAGGAAAACTACATACCTATGGATATATGTATATACGCATGTGAATAAAATAGTGTGCGAATG
The DNA here is from genome assembly GCA_004027375.1 of Macroglossus sobrinus. Classification (NCBI taxonomy): domain Eukaryota; kingdom Metazoa; phylum Chordata; class Mammalia; order Chiroptera; family Pteropodidae; genus Macroglossus; species Macroglossus sobrinus. The sequence continues at coordinate 125,062 of PVKZ01002549.1, read as the reverse complement.
AACTTGGAATAAATCTTTATTCTGTTATCTCTACTTAATGGTATCCCAGGAAACTTTTGTTTTGTTCTTTTAAGTCTCTTTAATTTTTTAATAAAAAAATTTTAAAATTTCTATCACTCATACCTGAGACATACATTAAAAATAGCTGTCTACAGCCATGCCATTCTGAACATCCGATCTCATCTGATTTCGGAAGCTAAGCAGGGTAGGGCCTGGTTAGTACTTGGATGGGAGACCACCTAGGAAGACTAGGTGCTGTAGGTGTTAAAAAGTAACAATAAAGAAAAATTTTTTTAAATAGCTCTGTAAAAGTATTACAAAAATCTCCAAGAGTTCCATTCTGCTACCTTTTTCCTCATCTTCCAAATCTAGAGGCAACAAGTTTCACCTCTTTTACCTATTTCTTTTAGTTATTTGAACTCTATACATTTAAATAACATGTTAATATTGTTATTATTATTAATATTGTTCTGAATTTTCAGTTTTAATCATTATCTACTGATTTCCAACTTTGGAAGCATAGTTTATCTTTTATCCATGTCATATATGCATAGCTGTATTCTCCCTATTCTTTAAATATGGTTTTATTTCAGGATAAATGAATATTCAGATGTATCTTTAAAATAATTATTCATCTTATTATCACCATGTAAACATTACCAACTGAGCTATATATTATACTAAATTTATCTTATCTTCCTTCCATGATTCTTTCCTGACATTAAAATTTTATTTTTATTTTAAGCTTAGTTTTCTAGTAAATTATTTCTCAAGCTCTCAATTGTAGGATGAAGCTTCTAGGATAAATTAGCAGAGCTGTCTATTTCATTTCTATGAATCTAAAACAATCGTTCAGAAATTCAACCAAAAACTTCAGTGTCACCTATAACTTACCTAGCAAAGTCAATGCCATATTCCTGAATGTTTCTATCTCTGAAATCCCAAGTGACCTTGAAGGGCAAAGCTGGTTAAGTAAAAGGACTTTTAAAAGCCTGCTGAGGGAATTGTACAGGCAATTTTGAACATCCCTGGCCAAAAATTGATTTCTAAAATAATTTATAAAACATCCATGAAATAAAATACTAAGGTAATCATTAAACATTAGTTTAGAAAACAGTTAAAAAAATATTCAAAATATTTAAAGAAAAAAAATCAGTTTATAAAACAATATCATTAAAATGAAACAAACATCAATAGATAAATCTCTTAATGTCAAATCTGAGGTTTTTAGATTAACTTTAAAATATAATTAAGTCTCTCAATTTGCCACCTCTGTCTTAATTACATATACTTGGAAGATTTTCCAAACCAAAGGGGACTGCTGGGGATTTCACCTTTCTCCATTCATCCATGAAGGTATTATAAAATCCATGAGAGCACTGAATTCCTCCTTTAAACCAAGAACTAAAGGACTTGATTCCTTTTAAATTTTCAATTGGCGTTATCCTATTATTCAGGAATAAAACCATACACAAAAACATATATGCTCATAGAAACAAATGCTCTAAATATTTATTGTAATTGACTATTTCTGGATTTGGGGACCACAGATAATTTTAATTTTCTTTTTTTATAGGTTCCTTAGTTACTAAATTTTTCACAAGCCTGCATTTGCTCTATCATCAGAAATATTTTTTGAAAAAACTATTACCATTAAAAATTTTTTTAATGAGTTGGGAGAATGGGGTTCCTTATAGTCATTAAGAAAATTATGTTTAAATAGGCCCACATAAGTGGTGACAACAGGGAAATCAGTTGTGACTGAAAAAAATAATTCCTACAAATTCCTGAATATTGTATCTCACCAGCACCTTCAGATCCTTCTGTAAAGGATTACAATGCTGGTTCATGGCATTTCCAAAGTGATTAGGAGACACTATGCATAGCAGACAAAAGAAATGCTTATTTCACAGCAGCTACTCAATAATTTGAGCTTACCCTTGCTGGGCACCAATAAATAACCAATTATAAAATCCGGAAGTCTATGGCCATGCCACCCTGAACAAGCCCGATCCCGTCTAATCTCAGAGGCTAAGCAGAGTTGGGCCTGGTTAGTACTTGGATGGGATTATCACCTAGAAAGACCAGATACAGTAGGTGTAAAAATAAATAAAAAATAAAAAATAAGGGATTGTAACTGACAAGGTCCTTGCAATCTCTGTGAGGTCAACCAAGGGTTGCCTCGCCTAAAAAAATAAAATAAAATACATATTCAAGATACATATGTAACTTCATAATTTCTTAAAAATTGTTATTCACAACAATACTTCTCTGTAATAAATATTACACTGTATACCTTTTTCTTATGACTTTATAAACATAGTTTTTATTGTCACATAAAATTCCATCCCATGTAGTGTGACTTACTTAACCATTTTCATACTATTAGATACTAATTTTGTATAAGATCCCAAGTCATTCCCAGTTATTTCAGACTGATTCTAAACCAGTGAAAAGCAATCTTGTTGGGTCTTATAGAATTTTAACAGTATCATGAAATGGTACTTTTTTCCTTGCAAATTACCCACTGACAAATATATATGATGACTGTGTATAAAATCTTAAGACATTACCTACATATAGAGCCCAAAGACTTTCTGTTAGGAATTCCTATTCTGGTCCACTTGAACAACTGATTCATTTTCCTGCTTGGAAACATCCATCACAAGTCTTATTCATTATTCTTCAGACTACAGAAAGCTGACAGGGAATGACTAAGAATCATCATTTAATAGCAAGAGCTAACATTAATGTGCCAGGTACTCCTCTAAGAGCTTTACAGATGTTAATCAGGTAATCTTTAAAACAATCCTGTGAGGTATATACACTACAGTCATACATAATGACATTTCAATGGAGGTCTGTATATACAATGGTGTTCCTACAGATTATAATGGAGCTGAAAAATTCCTATAACCTAGTGACATTATAGCCATTATAATATCATAGCGCAACGCATTATTACCACTGTGTTACAACTGCCTACAGTATTTAGCACAGTTCCATAGCCTAAGAGCTGTAGGAGAACAGAATACGTCACACCAAAATACATCTATCTGGCATAAGAATTATTTTAGGCTGGTTAATTTTAAGAAAGAGCAGACACAAGAAGCTTTGAAAACCAAACAGAAGTTATCCTTTGTAAAAAAACATTCATGAATTATAAGTTAAATCTCCATTTGTAAGGGTGTTATCTCTAGAATCCCATGTTATCAAGGTAGAAAACAAAGACTTAAATCTGAATAACTTTACCCTTGTTTACTGTTTTTCCTTATAATCGCCCATAAGTGACTCCCCCAACATCTTTTGTCTTTTGCTGAAGATGGTCTTTAAGGTTGTGGCTTTAGCCATTTTAGCAAGTTACTCAGTTTTCCTGTAACTGTCCATTACACAGGATGTATACATTATTAAACTTGTTTTTCTCCTTTTATCTGACTTTTATTACAGGGATATCTCAGCCAAAAACCCAGAAGGGTAGAGGAAAAAAATTTTTTTTCCTACCCTACAAAGGAACAGGCTGTACCATATAGCTGAGGTGTGTATTAGGCTATATCATCGTTTTGTGTTAAGTGCACTCTGTGAAGTTCGCATGATAAAATCACCTAAAAGACCATGACTGCATTATAATTTTGATTTCACAGTTGAATAAACAGCGATACAGAAAGATTATCCAAACTCACTCAGGTTTAAGTGACAATCAGGATTCAAACCTTAATCTAGGTTGAAAATTCTCAACCACTACATTCCATTCCACAATGCATAATACCATAAAACATCATGTTTTACACCCTGAATATATATCATTCTCTTATTTGTGGAAAATAAACAGTGTGGGTTCTACTGAAGGTAACTTCACGGGGTCAGGTGAGGTATTCTAATCTTCCTAACTGGGCAGGTCATGGTGGGTAATCATGACCCAGGCTTATAACTTTAGTAGAATATTTACCTTTGCCTTAAGCAAACCCTGTCCATTGGGTCTGCCTTTCTAACACACCTTTGATATCACTCTCAAGGGAGCACATAATCTTGTTCACATCCTGTAATCCAAGTCCCACCTTACTTTCTCCCACTTCCACATAATCTTCCTAAAATTCCCTCCTTAATTTCAAAGGCATAAAAGCTACTGCAAAACTATTATTCTCTGGAGCATCTCAGAACTTGCTCCATAGCATGTGGTCAGTTTGGCTCAAATAAACTCAATTTTTATAAACTTCTCTACAGCAGTGGTCTCCAATCTTTTTGGCACCAATTAATGTAGGGAGGAGGCAAGAGAATTAAAATGTTAACCAAGCCACAGAGACTGCAATGGGCTGATCAGCCCTGCAGCCAGGCCAGGAGGACACCTTTAGAACAAAGGGAGATTTCTGCTGGATTACTAACAGCCCATTCTCCACAACTGTGAAGGGGAAAAAGGAACCAAGAGTCATTCTCTATGGCAAAAACCATTGGAAACCTATGGATTAAAAGCTAGGAAGTGCTAGCAGGCCTTTCACTCTACATATTCTTACCTTTCCATGCTTTAAACCATTCCCCTTCCTCACTGTATGTCTATATCAGAGGAAATGGGAACTAAAGATTGACATATAAACTGAATTCCACGAACACTCAGGGTCTCTCTAAGTGCTTTGACTCAGTCTCACTGTCCCTCTCACCCTCTGTCTCTGAGAAGACACCACACTCTGGCTCTGGAATGTTATCCCTTCCAACAAACTTTCCTTTTGATTCTAACTTTGGCATGTGTGTTGAATTCTTTCTTCACTCTCCGCCTAAGGATCCTCTCCTTCCCTGGTATAGGGCTTGGTCTCCCTGTCACCTGGGGAAATTTGCTCTGTCCTGCATCTGAGGGACCGGTGTTCCTATGAGAATCTAAGGTGCGATGATCTGAGGTGGAGCCAAGGAGGTGATGCCAGCACTGGGAAGTGGCTGCAAATATAGATGAAGCTTTGTCTACAGCTCACCTCCTGCTGTGTGGCCAGGTTGCTAATAGGCCATAGACTATTTCATGTGGCCCAGGGTTTGGAGACCCTGGCTGTACAGGTATGGATGTTTCTTTCATGGACAAAACAAATTCATGCTTACCAAACCCCTAACCACATCTAGCTGGTACCAAAAATTTTCACTCATGGATTCCCTTGGAAAAAGAATTCTACTCTAGAATCATTAAAGATACCTAAATTATAAACTACTCCTTAACAAATCACAGTCAAAAACAAAGGATGAACATTAACTTCCAGAAGGGGAAATTCCATCACCAGATTCTTTAGGAAAACCAGTCCTCAGAGCAACTGCATGTACAGCACAAGGTTAACTAACTGTAGAAAGGCATTAAGTGGGCACTATTAAAAGGAATTTATGAATTAGGTTCCTGTCATTTACTAGGTAGGGCAATTTCTAAGGCCCAAATCAAAGAGTAGAATATTCTTAAGGACCGTACAAATGAATGAAATCAAAAAGTCCAGCGTCCTTGAAAACCAAATGCATTTCACGAAAACAAAAAAGCGCATTCACACAGAACCTGGTTTTTAGAGGCTCAGCAGCGATTCCACTTCAAAAGCGTCTCTGGCGACTGGCAGGGCTGGGAAGACAAACAAGATTCATTACACCCAGGATTTTCTTGACTTAGTCAAAACCCACCCTCCATGTCCCCTCGACCCTCGCTACCCACCACCTGCATGCACACAATGAAAGGAGAGGGAAACGGAAAAAGGTCCACGGTCACCCGTAATCGAATCTAAAGCTCTGAGTGCACAGTCGTTCGGACACCGCAACTGCCCCACCCCCTCCAGGAGGCGGGGAGCGAGGGGCACCGCGTCTTCTGTCCCACCAACTCTCCTAGACCCAGAGGTCCGCCCGGAAGCTAGATCCAGAGTTTTGCCAGGGACCATAATTACGGGCTTCACCTCCCCTGCTGGGTCTTTTCTTACAGTCGGGCCTAGGTAGCTGAGGCGCGGACTGAGATGCACAAGGCCTCGGGGTCTCGCACAAGCCGCGCTCACAAACACAGCCCAGCGCCCAGTCACCGCCCCGCGAGCTGCACCCGCGCCCCCCAGTCTCAGAGCTAAAGCAAAGCGTCACTCCGGGAAAAACAAATAGTGGCCCGAGAATCCAGGACCCACGCCCAGGCCGCCTTCAGAGCCTAAGCCGTCCGCGCTGGTTTCCTTCAGAAAACCGGGAACTCGGGAAGCGCTGGACTACAGGGCGCGCCCAACCCTCAACTCTGGCGCGGAAGGCCGAGGGTGCCGGGCTTGCTCCCCACGGCGCAGGCGCGCAGGGGGCGGGGACAAGTCGCCCGCTCCTCCAGGAGTGCGCCCAGGGTCAGTACGGCGCGAACCGGAGAGGCAGGCGCAGCGGGGGAGGGGAAAGGGAGGATTCCCAGCTCCTATTACACAGGCCCGTAAAAGTAACGCAGTGAGTGACCAGTGCGACCGAGGATAATCCGGTTGGGGTCTCCCGTTGAAACTAGTCCAAAATCAAAAAAGCTGTATAAAAGCGTTTCTCACTCGGTTCTTGTCTCCGCGTCCCGCCCCCAAGAGCCCAACACTGACGCTTCTAGCAGTTAGTGCCGTTCCTAGCCACAGTGCGCAGGCGCGCTGGTGGGGGAGCGAACCTGGGAATTTTTAAGGGGTTCCAGAGGGTCTTGGGTCTCACCTGCTAAGGGTTGGAGAGGGGCGGAGGGGAACAGATATGAGAGCTTGGAGCCTGGTTCTGAGTTGGACCTGGTGTTCAGGTCTTTAGGCTTGTAACGGTGACCCTGGCTGTGATACCCCAGGGCTGCTCATATATTGCACGTGGCTGTCACAGAGGGACTGGCCTGGTGCCCTGTGTCCGAGTGTGCGTTAGAGGACAGTGTTGTGTTTTCCCGCTTGGAGCTATTTCCTGCGTGTGTGCCATTCTTTGGATGCAGGACTGGTATGGCGCCTCAGGAAAGGCTGCTCAGGATTTGCCCGGAGTGCGTTTGGGGTCCACTGTGGTCTGTGTGTTTGTGGCTTCCTTTGTGAAGTTCCTGAGACTGTTTGTATACATGAGCATGGCGGGGCTGTGAAGGAAGCCAGACAGAGTATGTCACCTCAGAATGTGCCTCTTTGACATGAAAATTATTTTGAGTGGAAGGCAATTTAGAAGCATCAAGGGCAGGAAAAGCTCGTTACTCTACCCCATTTCTGCCTAAAACAGAATATGAATAATTCTTTACTGGAAATAACTCTAGACTCAGCCTATAGATATCACCAAAGGAATCTGCAAATAAACTTTACTCCCTTAGTTTCCACCCAGTTTTTTTACCCTTTGAAGCCTAAAATTACTTTTCTTTATCCTGTCATTTATCTATAAATTTTTGTTATTGTTGTGTTATGAAAAATCCCCAAAGCTCCAAAATTCAGACCAGCGAAAATCCAAGCACTAACCGAGGGAGAAAGAGAGCTGCGGCAGTCCAGCCATGACAGGATCCAGGAGACCCCAAAGGTGGGCAAGGCTTCCGCGCGGGAGACAGTTGACTACACAACTCAGAGGCGGTGTGACACTGTTCCGTTTTATTGTGATTTGAGTACAACTTTTATACTTTCTATTTGACATTTGATTATACTTTGTGGTTAAGATATCAGAGAGTTAAAGTTCTGTGGTTAAGTGAAGCAGAAAATCTCATAGACTATATTATTATTCATGATTAATTAGTACATTCTTTTTTCAATTATTAGAACAGAACTACCTGATGGAACAATCTAAACTTTAAATTCTTATATCTATTTCGTAAGGTACAGTTTGACTTAAGTAAAAGTGATAGATAGAGGTATTCATAACAGCAAATATTGGCTCGTGGGCAGACATTGTTCTTTCTGCCTGAATAAATCTTTCAATTGCTACTTTATGTTATTATCTAAAGTTTAAACTGAAACTTTCTCATAGCTGTTTAACAGTTTCCTTGGTGCAGTATCGAGGGAAACATTTATAAAAATCAGTTTTACAAAGCTGCTTTTCTAAGCTAAGTTTTTGTTCCTTTGTTTTTAAGCACCAAGGAGATCTTGAGCTAGCCAGACTTTCTATAAAACTTAAACTACTAGTTTTTTATTTTCCAGTAGGCCACAAAATGAGGCCCTTCCATAGTAGGCACAGGCTTATGAGTAAATTTCTTATCTTTTACTAATTTTTCTACTAACTTCGTGGGAATAGGAGTATAAGCTGGTTTTAGTAATTCAGCTTGTTGTAATTTATTCATAACATCTTTAAGAGGCACGTCAAAAGGAATTTCCCTTAATAATTGTTCAAATAAAGGGTTTATGCATTCTTAACAGTCAGGGTGACTAGAGCTGATTCCATACCCAGGGAATTTACTATGTTTTCCTCAGAGCCAATTTTGAAACCTACTTGTACAGCGTTTACACTTACTAGAATTTGTGCTACCCAAATTCCCCCTATTAATAGGATCGTTCCTAAGAAACCAATTATCCCTAAACACATGCCACATCCTCGTTCTTGATGATGCATTCCTTGAAGCTTCCGACCCCATCTCTGGACCTTATCACGCAGTAGGGTAGAAAGAAGACACGGCAGAGAGCTCAGTTTTATTATGCCAGCAGTCCCAGAATAGTCTCTGAAGTCCCAGAATAGTCTCTGAATAGTCCCAGAATAGTCTCTGAAGATCTGGGCCTAGCTTATGGACAATTTTTCTTTTATTATCTGGCCATTACAGTTAGCTGATTGGTTGATTTGTTCTTAGCTGGTTACAAACCGCTGGAGTTGCTATGGGCTACGGGCAATTTAAACTGGGAATTTAGGCAATACATCTGTTATCTTGACAAAGCATTCCTAAGGGGAGAGTGAGTCTGTATATTTACAGAAGCAGAACAAAGAACTGATTAGGTATAGGGAAAATCCCTTCAGTTGAAGGTGCTACATAAAATGAAGTTCAAAGGCACCACTCTGAGTAACTCTTGTTAAGCTTCTCCCAAATGATCTGTGCATAATGTTAATAAATTATTTTTCTCCTGTTAACCTTTTTTGTTAAGTAGTCCCAGCTGAGAACCTAAGATGGGTAGAGATAAAATTTTTTTTCTTCTGAAGCCCCATTGCATGTTATTTCTGTAATAGTTTTGGTATGCTGGTGCTTTTGTGGATGAAAAAGGGGCCACAATACTAAACCTGACAAGATGAAGGAAGGCCTGCATGACAGGCCCTACAAACTCAGAGACTGAAAGTAACCACATAGGATGGTCTGAACATAAAAATTCCTAAATGAAAGCAGGTCATGGAGGTTAGTCACATCCTAGGCCTGTAGTTTCCTTGACAAAGGTCAGTCTTTACCTTAAGTGAGCCTGTCTATTGTCTTTTTGCATCTAAGATAGCGTACCTTTGAAATGTCAGAGTGCTCTTTTCTGGACCCCTTGAGGCACAACCCACACCAGAGCTTGAGACCACAGAACCTCCCATTGTTATCTTGACTCCCCATACCATCTCTGCTGTAAATATTATTTATTAACTATCCCCACTAATGTAAAAGAAGTATGTGTCTGTCTATTTTACTTTTTATCCAGTCCCACAGATTTCCTCGCTTTGCTTTCTCCCACTCCCTTAACCTATCACCAGTGGATTTCATGTAACTGCTTACATCTCTTTTATTCTGTATGAAATAAACTGCAAAATGGCCATTCTCAGGAGCATTTTCTCAATCTTTTGAGATTTTGCTTCCCAGCAATTTGTCATTAGTTTGGATCAAATAAACTCATAAAATTTATTTACAGGTTTGGATGTTTCTTGCATTGACACTCTCTGTGTATAATTATTGATTAAATCAACATGTGGTATTTATATACTAATATGTAAAGTATTTTTTATTATTCAGTCCAAGTTCACATCTTGGATGTTTTCATTTATTAAGGATTTAATTGGTTTTTAAGATGTTCTAACAGTTATGTTAAATGACCATAGGTGATTTTTTTTCAATTTTTCAAACATCCAAATAGAATCTCTCAATCTTCCATTCTGTGACTTCAACTGGACTGTACAGTTGTCCTAAAACTTACTTACTTTTATTGTTTTCTTGAATTGAGTCCTTGTCTTTTAGAATTAAGTAAATTTCAGTGAATTTTTCATTTTTGCTACAGCCTTTTTTCTCCCAACACCTCTGTTGTAGCTGCCAGCCCCCGAAAGACACACGGACCACCAGAACTCAGTGAGTTACAGGAAACACGCTCTTTATTCAGTCAGCTGGGTCTTCCGGGGGTACACAGATCCTAAATTAAGCAGCCCCAAAATGTAGAGATACAGTGTTTTTAAACCCTAAATTCCATTCCTCATTCTGTCTTAGCATAAAGGTCTGTTTTCTCTCATTATCTGTCAACCCACAGGTCGAGTGTGCAAGCAGGAGTACTTGTTAGTAGAATGTTTATGTTCCCATAATTAACAGTCTAAGTTCTCATGGCGATAGCTAAACAGTAATCTCTAGCAAGTAATAAATTTTAAGCAGGAATCTTCCAGCCAATACACCTTCCTTAAGATTTATGTGTGAGATCAGGCAACACAAGAAGCTTAGTTTTTGTCCCTAAAATATTCCTTTAAAGAAGAAACAAAAATACTTAAATTCCATTAAAAATAAAATACCTTTGTGATTGAACTAAGAAAATTTTAATATTTGATTGATTTTGTTTTGTTCTGAAGCCTAGGATATTCTTTTAAGCCTGTAAGCCCTTTGGTTTATGCCCGTTTGATTACTGATGTTTGGGTATTTTGCAAATGTGTACATGTTATTTAAAACATGTCTGACCAAAAAAATATATATAAAGCAGGGACTGTGGTGTGGGAAGATTTATGTGTTAGAGATAAATTTTTGAGTTTTTTCATATTTGAAAATGCCTTTACAATGATACTGATTTATAATAAATATATTTTTTATTTTCATCCCTGTTTCTGGCACACAGTTCATAAAACTCTTAAAATTTCCTAATAGGATAACAAAGGTGTCTTTTGTTATGTTAATTAGGTAACTTTTGGTGTGCACCTAAGGAAAAGTATTGGTTGCCAGTGAAGCCAACTGTGTGAAGTAGGGAGAGGCACTGGAGGTTTAATCAATTACCAGTGGACAGTAATTTAATCAATTGAGCCTATGTAATGAAGCTTCCATAAAAACCCAAAAGATTGGCATTTGGAAAGCTTCTGGGTTGGTTAAAAAAATGGAGTTTGGGGGAGAATGGCACACTCTAAGTGGGCATAGAAGTTTTGTGCCCTTTCTGGATACCTTGCCCTATGCATCTCTTCCATCTGGCCATTTGAGTTATATCCTTTTATAATAAACTGGTACTATAGTAACTAAAGTGTTTCTTATATGTAAGCCACTCTAGCACATTATTTGAACCCAAGGAAAGAGTCATGGGAACCTCTTATAGCCGAAGTACAGGTGATAACCTGGATTTGTGATCAGCATCTGAAGGTGGGAGACAGTTTGTATGTAGGGCTAAACCCTTAACCTGTGGGATCTGACACAATCTCTGGGCAGACAGGGTTACAATTGAGTTAAATTGTAGGACATCCTGGGCGTTGGAGTACTGCTAAATGGAGGTGTGGGGAAACAGACACACAATAGAATTGGATCCAGGAACCCAAATCATTTACCCTCACACTTTTCCCCTGTATTCAGAATAGAAATGACGCAGGAAAGGGCAAATTTCCCCAAGCTGGGGGCGGGGGGCGAGGCAGGGAGGCCAAGCCCTGCACCGAGAGAAGAGGATCCTTTGGTGGAGAGTGTAGAATGAATTCAACACACATGCCAAAGTTAGCGTCAAAAAATAAGTTTATTAGAAAAGGGGTAACACTCCACAGAGACTGTAGTCTCCTCTCAGAGGCAGAGAGTGAGAGGGACAGTGCAAGAGACAGTGAAAGAGAGAATAAAGGCATCAAGAGGGATCCTGAGTGTTCAGGGAATTCAGTTAATATGTCATGAAAAGGTAAGAATATGTAAAGTGAAGGACTTGCTGGCAGTTTCCAGCCTTTAATCCATAAATTCCCCATGGTTTTAGCCATAGAGAATGACTCTTGGTTCCTGTTTCTCCTTCACAGGTGTTGGGAACGGGCTGTTAGTAATCCACCAGAAATCTTCCTTTGTTCTGAAGGTATCCTCCTGGCCTGGCTGCAGGGCTGATCAGCATATGGCATGTGGCTTAACATTTTAATTCTCTCGCCTCCTCCCTATATTAGATATATCACTTAAAATTTTTCTGACAGTTTGTTTTCAAGTATAATACCAATTGTTTTCTGTTCCTTTGTTTGTAATCTTATGTCTCCCTCCCACTCATCCCTGTCCCCAGAAACTGCTATTTATATCCTCAATGTACTGACAATGTCTGTAGGCCGAGAATTTCTCTTGTTTTTTTTTTTTTTTTGACACTTTCTGGATTTTTGTTCTCTCTTCACTGAATTTCTATTTGATGGAAGGAATTTTCATGAGTTGTGCCTAAATTTTTCTTCATAACTGGTGTACATCATCTCTGGGTCAGTTTATCCAGGTGATGCAGGGCAGGGAAAATTCCCCCAAGTGAACAAAGGGTTCTTGACTGAGAACAGGAAAAATTCAAGCACATGCCAGAGTTAAAGTTAAAAAGAAAGTTTATTAGAGAATGTGATGACGTGCTACTGAAAAGGTCACAAAGATGTAGTAATGGGTTAAGGTTAAGAGCCTACATGCTAATCGCCATGTCTCGCTTCTGGACACCTGCCTGCTTGAAAAGTTATTGTTTGACTATTACCCCTGGGAACCTAACAGTTACCCATGGGAACCTAACAATTTAACAGTATGCTTTCTGCTTCTGTACCCCCACTTGCACAACCTGTGGGTCGACAGGTAGAGAATAGAAGAAAAATAGACCATTGTGTTCAGACAGAATGATTTATAGGATTTAGGGCTTAAAACCCTTGTACCTTTATGTTTCAGGGCTGCTCCTTTGGAAGGACAGCCGCCGGCTAATAAACTGCCTCTAATATCAGAGCAGTCAGGTTGAGTCTGGTTATTCTGGTCACAACAAGAAGGACAGAGAAAATACCAAGACAGACAAAGCAAGGACAAATAGCTTAGACAAAACAAGAAGCAAGGTCAAATAGCATAGACAAAAAAGCAAAGTCAAGAAAAGCAAAGACAAAAAGTCTAAACAAGAAAGCCCTGAGTGTTTGGGAATTTAGTTTATATGTCATTTTTAGTTTCTATGAATTAAAAGTTTAAAGACTTTACTTACTCATTTTCCTTTGATGGTATAGGCATACAGTGTGAAAGGTAAGAATATGTAGCTTGAAAGGCCTGCTGCCAATTCCCAGCCTTTGATCCATAGGTTTCCCATGGTTTTAGCCACAGGGAATGAATGATTGTGTTCATTTTGTGTAGAGCATGACTTAAAGACTCTGTTTTTCTGTTTTCCCTTCATGGGGCATGGGGAAATGGTTAGCAATCCCAGCAGAAATCTTCCTTTGTTCTGCAGGTTTCCTTGTGGTCTGGCCGTAGGGTTGATCAGTATACTGCAAGCTGAATATTGATTTAACTTTTAATTCTCTTGCCTCCTCCTTACATTATTGGTTTCAGGCTCCTCCCCACCCCCATTTAGTAGTGTATTTGATTATATAAGACAGGATAAGTAAATGGGGAGGACAATCTCTGTGTTACTAGAGCAAAAGACATTCATCTGCCTGCACATGTCTAAGTCACTCAGATACATACAGGTTTTACAGCAAAGAGAGTTGCAAGTCCCAGAGACACAGGTGAGCAATTATTCAAATGGCTCCCTGGATGTCTCGAATGGAATAGATTATATAGGGAAAATCTTCAGCCATGGAAAGTAAGGTATGCTACTGATTGGACAGGATTGGAGTAGTTGGTCATTGTTTCCAGTTCTAGAATCAGCCATGGCACCATCCCATCTGGTCCCCTGCTTGGTGTGGCTGTTCTGCCTCACTGGCCTGGGGATGAAACATACCTAAAGCCAAGATGTTATCTGTAGTTTAACCAAAAGTTATTGTCCTGGTCAACAGACCTGAGGCTTCATTCTTAAAATATTTGATACTGGTCTAAACCTAATGTCCTAAGGCTTAACGATTAAGGGAGTAGGTATATAAAGGTGGAAGGATAAGAGTTGGAGGAAGGGAAAGACCAGATGGGATGGGGGTGGAGCAAGTAAGTCACGGTGTCATTATCCAGGCAAAACCAACTTGAATCAAAGAAAAGGCTATAAGCAAAATCCCAGTGCAGTGACATGTGTACAGACTTTCAACCAATCTCCTATTTCCAGGTTCTTAACTTTCCAGGGTTATCATCTTTGGTACTTGAGCTCTCAGAGGCTTTATGCAGTGAACTGACTCACAAATAGATATCTGACTTTGTAGGCTCTTTAATACCAGAGTTCTTTGACAGTTCTCATTTGATAGTTGTCATCTTCCTCATTTTTTTTTCGGGGTGGGGGGCGTTTCTCACATGTTAATACTTTTTGGATTTAACTAAATGTACTCATTTAAATCATTTTTGTAGAGCAGAAATGGAAAATACATCTGTTCATTCTACTTATGAAAAAGCCTGTCCTTACTCTTACCAATAATAAAATTTTGGTTTTACTAGACTTTTTTCTTACACCAATTTTGTTCTTTTAGTTACTGCTTCTATTTCCATTTCATTAATTTCCACTCTTGTCTTTGATTTCTTCTACTTTCTCAGAGTTTATTTTCTAGCTTTTTATTTATAGTTTTTCATTTCTTTAATTCTTTCAGTTGTATTCTGAGAGAATTCTTGGTCTGAACTTCCAGCTTGCTAATATTTTCTCTAGCTAGTTCATTGTTTTAATTCTATCTTTTTAGCCGTTATTAATTCTAAAAAATTCTGAAAAACTACAGAAACAAGTGAGAAAAAAAATAAATATATGTACAGCTGAATGAGTGAAAAATCTATACCAACTAGCTAAAGAAATAGAATATCAGCAGTTCCTTTGACGCCTTCTATATTCTCCTCCCCAATCACATTCCACTTCTTTCACAAAGTTAACCACCATCCTCATTTGAGTGCTAATCTTTCTCCCACTTTTCTTTATAGATGTACCATACATGTATATATCCTCAAGTAATACATTTAGATTTGCATGATTTTGAGCTGTAGTGGAATGGCATTCTACATATCAAGTGATTCGTTTTCACTCAATGTTTTATGTTTTTTGATTTATTCATACTTATATTTAAGTCCATTTTCTAATTGCTGGCTGGTATTCTATGCTGTGTACATAACAGATTTTATCTATCTGTTCTACTGTTGATAGATATTTGGGTTGTTTTTTTTTTTCTGATAACAAATAGAGCTGTTGTGAACATCTTAGTGTACATTTAAAGGTATATGTGAGTATCTCTAGGTTATATAATAATTAGGAGTGGAACTGCTCTTAGAATATATGCAGCTACTACTTTACTAAATAATACTAAATACATTCTAAAGTCATTATTACAATTTATACCTTCTCTAGCAGTAACTGACATTTTTGACACCATTTGAAATTGTAGTCCTTTAAAAATTATTAGATCAACTGGTGAGAATATCTCATTATAATTGTAATTTGCATATACTCAATGGCCAATAAAGTTGTGCAACATTTTATTAGCCATTCGTGTCTCTTTTTCTGTTTTAAAAAATGCCATCTCCCATTTTATTTGCTTCTTTCTTATAGGTTTGTATAAGTTATTTTTATACTTAGGATACTTCTTTTTGGTTCATTGGTTACATGTTTTACAACTGTATCCTAGTTGATGACTAAGCTTTTCCCTTTCTCTAAGGTGTCTTGATGAATGAACATTATTTTTAATGTATTGTAATTTAGTTATTTTATTGTTATAACTCTTGGGGAGTTGTTTCAGAAATGTATTCCTAGTCCAAAGCCATAACAGTCTTCAATATTTTCTTTAAAGAGTTGAAATTGTTTATTTTCATGTAAAAGTACTGTTTATGTAGAATAATTTTCAAAATATAGTATGAGGTAGGGATTTACTTTTTTTTCTCACATGGATAACTCATCCAAGTACCATTTAATTCTTTGTAAATCTATTCCCCATAATCTGCAATGCCATCGCTATCTATCAAGACCCATATGTGAATGACTGTTTATGAGCTTTCTCGATCTATTTTATTGCATTGATCTGTTGTTATCTGCACAGAAACCAGTCTCAATTACTATAGTTTATCTATATCTAGGGCCAGTCCCTCCACAGTGTTTATCTTTTTTGGGGGAAGGTTGTGGGGGAATGTCTTGGCTCTACTTAGTCCTTGAGATTTTGAGAATAACTTGTCATATCCTCTGAAAAACTGCTAGAGTTTTCGTTACATTGCTTTAAATCTTTAGATTAACTTGGGAAGAATGGACATCATTATGACAGCAAATCTTTCTACTTATGAACGTGGTATTTTTCCCTATTTATTTAGGTCTTTCAATACATAAAAATTTCTATAAATTCATCTATACTTTTCAATACATGTGCATACTTTGTAGAACACTCTCAATTAACATTTTTCCCACAGGTATAGCTCTTAATTTTTAATGTCCAAACTTCAAAGAATCTGAAGGTATCTCTTAATGTTTTTGGCAGATATTTATGTAGGAAAAAAATTTTGTATTCCCCAAACTCAGTGCAACATATGCATTTCTTTATTTTGAAATAATTTGAAACTTTCAGAAAAGTTGAATACAAATAAATCTATAGACTTGCCAATTGTTTCTATTTTCCACATTTGCTTTATCATACTCTGTCCATATTTATATATTTTTCATGAGTCATATTGGAGTAAATTGCAGATATTTATTTAGGGGATTAGCTCCTAAGATCAAGAACATTTAGTTACTCAACCAGAATTGTTATTAATATAACAAAATTTAGCATTATTAAAAATATTTAATTATTAGCCTTTATTAATATTTTACCAATGTACTCTGTCTATAATAGCACTTTTCCCCAAAATTGGACCAGAATTAAATCTAAGATCACTTAGCATTTAATTTTTAAGTACAATATCTTAGTCTTTCATCAGGAACAGTTCCTCAGTCTGTCTTCAATAACACTGACATATTTGGAAAATACTGGCCATTTATTTTGTAAGATGTCCTTCAATATGTGTTTGTCTAATGTTTTCTAATAGGTTCAGATTATAGGTGTTTTAGCAAGTATCCTTCTTAGTGCATCGTATCAGGAGGTCAGTAATGTTAACTTTGATCTCTTAAGGCACTGTTGGCCAGCTTTATCCACTGTAAAATGATCATATTCCTTTGTTTAATTATTAAGTGTTTTGTGGGAAGATAACTTTGAAGCTATATAAGTATTCTGTTCCTTATCAAACTTTTATCTACTAGTTTTAGTATCAATTAATGATTTTGCCTGGACTGCTTATTACTTTGATGGTTGTTAAGTGGTGATTTTCTAATTACTTTTCTTACTAGATTTATTAGTTAGCATTCTACTGCAAGGTAGAGTTTTCCTTTCTCCCGTTTCTTTATTTAGTCTCTTATTAAAAGTATGGGCTCATTGATTATTTTATTCAATGAGTTATAATCCATTTCTTTTATTTTGATGCTTGAATTATCCAAGATTTGGCCTACAGGAGCTCCTTAAAGTTGGATATTGTGTTCTTTTGATAGGATCCCATACCTTTTTAATATTTCCCTACTTATGCCATAAAAACATTTTCAGGCTCATCTTGTATTTTCTGGTTAAGATAGCAGATGGTAAATGCTGTGCTTGCCTCCTCTCACAACTACATCAAAATTACAACTAAAGTACAAAAACAACCATTGACAGTCACCTGAAGTCTAGCTGAACATAAGTCCTATAACAAGGACATACAGAAGAATCCACATGGAAACTGGTAGTAGGGGTAGAGATACAGAATGGGCTGGTGTCACATCCCGATGTGGTGGTTAAAAATCAGGAGGAATATCTCAGCTGTGGAGGTTCCCCTTGAGGAGTGAGGGGTCCTACCCCCATATAAGGCTCCCCAACCCAGGGTTCCAGTGCAAGGAAGAGAAATCCCCATAACTTCTGACTGTGAAAACCAGTGGAGACTGTGGCTGAGAGAGATGGAGGGCAACTGGAGTCTCAGTTGCTCTTTTTAAAGGGGCCACATAAAAACTCACTCTGACAAACTCACTCACTCTAAGCACCAGCACTGGGGCAGCAGCTCAAAAGATGCCAGGGACACATGGGGAGGAACTGAATTTTCTGGCTTCAGGGTAAGGGCTGGAGGTGCAACTGGCCTCAGCATGCCTCATCTCTTGCTAAGGAACCCCAAGCTCAGCACTAGAGGCAGCCAGCCTTAGTTCATAGCTGAGCCTCTCCCAGGCACCTCTAAGCCCAGTGCAACTGGCAACCATCTATAGGTCACTTTATAGCTCATACAAAGTGCCTTGGGCAGGCAGGGCACAGGCTCTAGCTGACCTTGGCATGCAGCAGAGCCCTTCCCAAGAGGCCCCAGAATCAACACACCTACTGGCCAGCTTCAGACCATACCAGAGCACCACCTAACCACCTCCACAAATGATACACCAAATGGGCAGACTGTACCGGCACCAGAGCCCTGTAAAGCAAATTCTGCTCCATAGGATCAGCCCCTACACAACCCCTCCACTGTAGTCACAGTCAGTCCTCACAACAAGTCAGCCTATGGGTTAATCCCTCCCACTGACATAAAAACAGCAATCAAGGCTCAACTACAACAGGAGGGTATGTAAAATTCACAAATGGGACACACAGCTGGAGTACTAACTTGGGTGACCAGAGAGACTGCACCACTGGGCCCCATGGGACACCTACTACATAAGACCATGCTACCTTTGTTAATATGAAAAAAATGCAGAATGACTTTTCTTGAACTTTGAAGACAGAGTTACTTTTGGAGTGTTTGAAAGTAAATTTGGAGTAAAGTATGAGCCTTTGGTTGCATGCTCTTCTTATTTAGATGTCTCTGGGAAAACCTCTTTAAATCAAGCTATATTGCAATTGGAGGACTTACTATAAACAACTGAAAAGAAGAATACACTCACCTTGTCATGCTATCAGTTAAAGCTATCATTAATGTTTTGTATCTTCATCAGATTTGGTTATATCCAAAGCAGACTTAAGAAAGACACTAGGAGGAGATTCGTCTCCTTTTAAAACAATCAATCTGTGCACTAATTTGTGGGTGTCTGATGAAAAGCCAGAATATTTTACTGAATTTCTTAAAGCAGTTTAGTCCAAAAAAAAAGATTTTTCAAATTGAAAGTTTTTACCCACTTACTGATGAACCAGCTGTTGGAAGTAAAAACATTGATCTGTCAGGATGACAGGAAAGAAAACAGATATTCAAAAGGGAAACATCTGTATTTCTGAATGCTGAGTGACATAAAAAATTAAGTTCAGCAGTTGTTTTTGGAGGAGGAGATGCTAGGTTGATAACAGAAGAAAATGAATCAGAAAATAGTTTCTTTTCAGCTCCTGGAACTTGTGTTGTTGACTCTCAGAAAAATTGATTCATTCAATCATGAATATGCTTCAAAGGCAGAGTCTTAGACCTATTCTTGAAGAAACTGAATTGATGGTGATTTTAATAACTACAGAGAATTACTGTGGTACTCAAGCCTAGCCCAGTACAGGATTCAAGACAGAGATTCCAGGGCTAAGCCTTTCCCAAGGCTTGTCAAAGAAAAACTAATGCCAACTACCCTAGTGAACACTACAACATATATAGCTAAGACAGAGTAAGCAGACACATGGATAGATTTGAGTAAAAAGCCAAAAGAAATCAAAATCTCCAGATTGGAACAAAAATTCAAAACGCCTTCATAAGAAATATTCACTATGAAGGACTCCCCATTGCCCCTCCCCACCATTTTCTAAAAGTAATACTGTATCAAATACTCTGGTTAGAATGAAAATCCCCAACTGTCAGTTTTCATCAGTTGAGTTCCCAGGTATAAACTAAAGTAGAAATTGGGTTTCCCAACAGCCACAGACCAACTCTATCAGAAATCATTTTAAGCCATCCACCAAAAAAGGGGAGAATGAAGAAAATCAAGAAATTTCATCTAAATCAGCAAGAATGGAAGTGTCTTGTTCTTTCTTAGAACAAACACAATTTGCTACACTCTCAAAGTGGGAAAATAAGGAACAACATCTATCTCAGAATAAACCTGTGGGGAAAAAATTTATTTACAGATATAGATTCAAAATCCACTGTGAAAAATTCTGCCAATAAATCTCTTTCTATAGAAAAACTAAGATCAGGAAAATGAGAAATTGATGATTTAGCCATAGAAAATGAAGTATCAGAACACAAAACCAGAGTTAGAGATTGAAGCAAAAGTTAAAAAACAAGAGGAAGATGTCAATAGAAAAAAAAAGCCAAGATCAAATATAGAGACAAACAGCTCTTTTAATGATGAAAGAATATCAGAAAGTAATAAAATATCTCAAGAAAAGAAAATTGGGAAGAAATGTTAGCTCAAGAAAGAATTACTATGGTCATCTAAAGAACCATCTAACAATGGCACACTTCAGGATGATGGTGAGACACTTCCAAGGAAAGTGTTACTGACTGAATGTAGATCACTAGTGGTTAGTAATTCTGCCTTCAGAAATGCATTCAGTATTAATGATAATTATAGTCAACTCAAGAATTTCAAGAAATTCAGAAAGATCACATTTCCTAGAGTAGGAAAAGTTTCATGGGTCATTGGAAAATCAGATCTAATAGCTCATCAAGCTCAACAGAATACAGTATTCAAAGAGTTGTTAAGGCAGGATATAGAGATGCAAAATCAACATGCGAAAGAAGAGTCTCTTGCTGATAATCTCTTTAGATACAATCCTAATGTAAAAAGAAGATAACTGAGAATTTTATAAAGAAGCCACAGAAAAACATTCCCTATCAAGCATTTACTTCATATTTCCTCTGGGATATATGCATATAGTATATAGAACAGATTTGAATTACAAATGTTCTGTGGCCTGAATTTGTTAAAGTGCACAAAATTCCAAAAAAACAGATGAATAATAAAATGGCAATAACTACACACCTATAATTACTTTAAATGTAAATAGATAAACTGCTCCAATCAAAAGACATAGGGTAGCTAAATTAATAAGAAAACAAGACCCATACATATGCTTTCTATAAAAGACCCATTTCAGATTGAATGACATGCCCAGACTGAAAGTAAAGAGATGGAAAAGATATTTCATGTAAGTGGAAATGAAAATAAAGCTGAGGTAGCAATACTTATATTAATACTCTTTAAAACAAAGGCTATAACAAGACAAAGGACATTTCACATACAATGGCAAAGATATGGAAGCAGCTTAAACAAATGGATAAAGAAGAGGTGGTACATACAAACAATGGAATATTATTGGGCCATAAATAAAAATGAAATCTGACAATTTGTGACAACATGGATGGATCTAGAGGGTATTATGCTCAGTGGAATAAGTCAGAGAAAGTACTATATGACTTAACTTATATATGGAATCTAAAAAATCAAAATAAATGGACAAACAAAACAGATACAAATTGATAGACACAGAGAACAAATAATGGTTGCCAGATGGGAGGGGGGTTGGGGCTAAAAGTAAAAAAAATAAGAAGTACCAATAATATTGTAGTAATTACATACGATGTCAGATGGGTACTAGATTTATCGGGGTGATCACTTCATAGGTTATATAAATGTCTAATCACTATGTTGTACACTTGAAACTAATATAATATTGTATGTGAACTATAATTGAAAAATTTAAAAAAATTAAAAAACCCCCAGCTTTCAGTATCTGAAGCTAGTACCCCAACTGTGCATGCCTGGGATAGGAGTGTTATGGGGAAAGGAAGCTGGCTCCACAAAGAACACCATAGTTGTGAAGTAATGGTGTGTCAACAAACGGGAACAGGAGCGCTGTCTGGCAGAGACCAGGTACAAGCCCAGACTGTAGTCAGTGCTCCAGTGGTGGCCCATGGCCTGTGTCTTCCAGTGGGTTCAGCCAAAAAATGGATAGAAGGATGGGTAAGAGGGAGGAAAGAGAAGAAAGGGAAGAGAGGGAAGAGGGAGGAAGGGAGGAAGGAAGGTTGAGGTACTCAGAGTGGGGTAAGCTTGGGCTTGGCCAGGCTGACTAAGCAAGCTCAGGAGCCTAGCAATCCTGAGCTTGGCCTTGATAGTGGGCCTGAGAGACTGTCCCTAAATGGGTCTGCCTGTGATCCTGAGATGGGACTTCTTGTGTTCTGGCTTGCTTTGCTCCCTCAATAACTTCAGTACCTAAAGCAAGAGCCAGAGCCTGAGCTAGAGGAGCTGCTCATGTAGATGGAGAGACATGGCTTGCCTGCTGATTCTGGGCCTACTGCAATCGACATTCTTTGTGTTTGTGCTGCTGTGTTTAACAATGTGACAGAATATGGTTTCTTTCTTCTCTCCATCTCTTTGTTCCTGGGTTTTTCTTGAAGTTTGCTTGTCTTGGCCAGGGCTTTGGACCAGCACTTGTACAAAGCCCCTCTCCATCCTGAGTGGAACCATCCAAAACACAAGAACACAGGAACAATTTACCAGGAACTCATCTGACTTTGGGGAAAGGTGCCTAAAGAGGTCAAAGATGCTCTTAACTTTAATTTCCACCCCTCACCTCCCAGATACTCACCTTCTTGATCCATTAATGCTAAATGCTCATCTCATCATAGTGTCATGATTAAGAAGAGAAAAACAAATTTGGGACAGTACAACTGACTCCACTGTAGACTTTATGGCAAATTCACCACTGGTCCACTTCCAGTTAGGCTGTCTTGGTCTACCAGAACTTCCTCCTCTGATTCTCACTCTTTTTACTAGGAGGTCATTCCAGAGGCTTGTCTTAGGGAACAAGGGTTGCTGCTTGGAAAATGCTCTCTCTAGTTATTTTTCTTTTAACCATGTCTATAAGCCCCTCAAGCTTAGGTTGGCACACAGCACATTTCCTCTTGTGGGTTTTGATGATATTCCTCATTATGACCCCTCTTAATGAGGGGTTCTTCTTGCTGGCTATTAAAAGAATGGCTAGAGCCTTTTCATGTTCATCACCACTGTACAGGCAACAACTGTCTGACAGGGAGAATTTCAATCACTGACCCAGAGTCCACTCATGGAATATACCTTAAATGGATCTCAACACAGCTGTCCAGAGTCTCGATGCAGAGTCCAGACTCCATTACTTCACCTCCAGGTGCTCCACACAGAGAGTGACTTGTCCCAAAGACAAAAGGGTGGGCCAACCTCAGAAGACACTTAGTTCTTCCTACAGCGTTGAAGTCATATCTTCTCTCCAGAAAGCCCTGCCTCTCACCCAAAACCACACCCCCCAATCACAGCTAACTGCTTCACTCAACAAAGTCTGGGTCACTCCTTGCTAGAACCAAGTGGCTCAAACTAGGACCTGTTTACCAACTCCAGTCTGGGTAAGAGATTAACATCTCTCTGCCAGCTAGATCCACCAAGGCCTCATTTCTTCCTAGACAAAACACAGTCTCCTATCATGTTTCTGAGAAATACCTTGCTCAACAAATATGCTACACTAGTCTAGGCAGGGCATCTAGAGAATAAGGAACCCAAGGTTGGCAAATCCCACCTTCTCGGGACCTCAGCCTTCAACTCCAAAATACTGGACTCTGGAAAGAAAGAAGAAGACAATGGAGGGGAGAAAGAGATGGGCAGAAGATGCTCCCATCTTTCTCTTCTTAGGTCCAGGGTTCTCAGACTTCTGGGTCTCTGCCACCACCACCACTTGCTAGTGAAATGCTGGCACACCAGGCACCACCCAAATCCAGAAAGAGATAGTTGGGAATAAGATAAGAGGAAGGGGAGAGATGAAGTCCTGTGAGGCAGGAACCATTCTGCTGATTCCGATGTGACCCACCGAGTTCTCAATCAGATCCCAATGCCTGCATCTGTGAGACCACTGTTGCCCCAGACTTCTGTCAGACACCTAACTCTTGGGGAAAGTCTGCACCTATCTGCACTCAGCCTCTCCAGGTCAGGTTCTGGGGTGGGCAAGGCCCTGTTGAGGTGGGGTGAGACAGGGCATGCTGGGGTAGTTAGTGGGCATTTTTGCAATCGCTTTGGAGCTGACTGTATTTTAGGGAATCTTTAAATACCAAGCATCTATATGGAATTTCCTGTGTCTTGATTCTGCCTTCTTTAAATAAGTTGGTATCAAGCCAAAACATTTACAATAAGGTTTCACCTTTAGGCCCAGGAAAAAGACACAGGCCAGGCAAAGACTGGAGGAGCAAAAGCCTGATGTGTTTTATTAACTTGGTTCTCTCCATTGGACCATTTCTTATGCTACAGTATAGCAAGAAGTCATGAGATACATAGGGTCAACACTCCACAGTGGGCACATATGGAATGCCTATTGTATGTCTGGCATGGGTCTAGGCTCACAGTAATGAACAAAACAGGGGAAAACATTCTAGTGTAGGAGCCATAGACAAATAAGTAAAATATAAAGAGCATCATGACAATAAGTGCTACAGAGAAGAAGAAAGAAGAAAGGATGGGGGTGTTGAGAATTTTAAACCAGACAGGCAGGGAAGGTTTCTGTGAAGAGGTACCATTGGAAGAAAAATTCAGACATGAGGAACTATGCTCTTTGAAGAGGACACTGCAAATGCAAAGGCCCTGAGGCAGGAACTAAACTGATGTTTGAGGCACATGGAGGAAAGATCTTTGTGGAGCACATGGCATGAAGATGGACATAAAGAACACAGTGAAAGTATGTTGGGATTTGTTTCAATACATTATCAACTTATTATTATTATAAAAAGACATTAAGAAAGGTGAATGAGCTAAAAGAACAGCAAAAAGGGGACTGGGGTAAAAAGCTGACTGAGGAGACAAATTTTTACCTCAGAAGCTTTCTTGAGAGCAGTGGGAATTCACATGACACTGTACTGAGAGCTAAATAAGGGTCAGTAAATAATGTCTGGAAGATAATGGCAGCCATAACTCAATTATGGGGTCAGAAGACAATGTGCTGGGGACTCATGAGGGTTGAAGACACTCTACTAGTGGCTCAGAAGGGGAGTGGTTACTAGTCACGATGCTAGAGGATAACAGGGAATTGACATACATGCTAAGATTTGTGTCTGTATATATAAAGTATTTTTTTATTGTGGTATCTTTTTCTTGATAGAAATACTCAGTGGGGGATTGGGTATGCACAACCATCTTAGATTCAACAGAAGGATGAAAAACACCCATGTCTGTTAGACAATGTGTTTTGCAACAAAACATCTCACAAAACTTAGGGTTTGTCACTACCATTTAACTCCTTGGCACTTTACCTATTCCATAGTAAAAAGGATCATCATTAATATAATCTAACATAATCCTTGCTATGCAGAATTTGATAACAGTGTTCATATTTTTCATGACAAGGCCTCTTCTAATGTATCAAACTGATAAAGTTCCTTCTCGGTATGAATGCCCCAAGGTTTAATGAGGCTGGTGACCCCCAGTGAGGGCCCCCTCAGAGGTCCTCTTCTGTACAGTAATGTGCCACTCTAATGGGGCATTTCTACTTAGGATAATGAGCATAGATTTCTACTGCATGAATTCAATAATGTACAATCAGAGCTAATCTCACTAACGTTTTCTCACACAGTTCTCTCATATGTGAATACTCTGATGCATGCTGAGCACTGATTTCTGAACGAAGCCTTTTCCACAGACTACACACTTATAGGGTTTGTCTCCAGTGTGTGTTGTCTGGTGTTTATTCAAATTTGACCTATCAGTAAAAGCCTTACCACATTCAGAACACACATAAGGTTTCTCTCCTGTGTGAATTCGCTGATGCACTTGGAGCTGCGATTTCTTAGTAAAAGATTTGCCACAGTCACTACATTCATAAGGTTTCTCTCCAGTATGAATTCTATGATGTATAATCAACTCTGACTTCTGTCTGAAGGCCTTCCCACATTCAGAACAGATATAGGGCTTTTCTCCAGAATGAGTTTTCTGGTGTTTACTGAGATTCGACCTGCCACTAAAGGCTTTCCCACACACAGCACACACATACGGTTTTTCTCCTGTGTGAATTGGCTGATGCACCAGGAGCTGAGATTTGGAGGTAAAGGATTTTCCACAATCACTGCATTCATAAGGTTTCTCCCCAGTATGAATTCTCTGATGAGTAATGAAGTTTGACTTCCGGATGAAGGCTCTTCCACACTCAGTACATACATAGGGTTTTTCTCCTGTATGAATTTTCTGATGCACAATTAGTATTGATTTCTGGTTGAAGGCTTTCCCACACTCATGGCATTCATACTGTCTCTCCCCAGTGTGAATTTTCTGGTGTATATTGAGGTGTGATTTCTGGGTGAAGGCTTTTCCACAGGTATTGCATTCATAAGGTTTCTCTCCAGTATGAATTCTCTGATGTGTAATCAAATCAGACCTTTGCGTGAAGGCCTTTTCACACTTAGAACATACATAGGATTTTTCTCCTGTATGAGTTTTCTGATGTGTAATGAGATTTGACCTATTGGTGAATGCTTTCCCACATTTAGTGCACATATAGGGTTTTTCTCCGGTGTGAATTCGTTTATGCACGTGAAGTTGTGACTTGGAAGTAAATGATTTCCCACAGTGACATTTATAAGGTTTCTCTCCTGTATGAATTATTTGATGTGCAATCAAGTGTGCCTTCTGAATGAAGGCTAGCCCACATTTGATGCATACATATGATTTTTCTCCTGTGTGAATCTTCTGATGCACTGTGAGTGCTGACTTCTGAGTGAAGGCTTTTCCACAATCACTGCATTCATAAGGTTTTTCTCCAGTATGAATTCGCTGATGTATAATCAACTCTGACCTGTAGGTAAAGGCCTTACCACATTCAGAACATATGGAAGATTTCTCTCTAATTTGAACTTTCTTATTTGTAATGAGGCTAGAACTATTATTAAAGACTTTCCCATATTCAGTACATAGGAAAGGTTTCATTCTTATGTGAATTCTTGTGTGCACCTGGAGTTGTGACTTGGAAATGAAGGACTTCCCACAGTTATTACAGTCATATGGTTTTTCTCCAGTATGAATTCTTCGGTGTGCAATCAAGTGTGTCTTCTGGATGAAGGCCTGTCCACATTCAACACATATAAAGGATCTCTCGCCTGTGTGAATTTTCTGATGCATCCTGAGTGTGGACCTCTGTGTGAATGCTTTGCCACAATCACTGCATTCATGGAGTCTCTCTCCAGTATGAATTTTCTGATGTATACGGAGATCTGAGTTATAAGAGAAGCCTTTCCCACATTCATGGCACCTGTAGAGTTTTTCTCCTGTATGAATCCTCTGATGCCTGAAGAGAGAAGATACTTGAAAAAAGGCTTTTCCACATTCAATGCACTTATAGACCTTCTCTCGGGTGTGGGTTCTCTGATGTATAATGAATTCTGGCTTTTGTACAAAAGCCTTCCCACAGTCAATACATACATAGAGTTTTTCTCCTGTATGAACTTTCAGATGTACCTTGAATTGTGACTTCTGGATAAAGATCTTTCCAAATTCAGTACATTTGTGAGATTTCTCTACTGTATGAATTTTCTGATGTTGAGAGGATGCTTGTTTATAGCTGATAATTTTCTCATATTGATTATGGTCCCATAATTTTTCTCCTGTTACAGTGTACTCATCATGGTCAGTATAGGAATAAATTTTACCATGTTCAGTAATCTTTGACACATTTTTCCTATTATGACTGTATAAGTCTAAATTATGCTTCAAAGCATTTCCAAATGAGTCACATTGATGGGGTCTTTTGGGGAAAGAAATGTTTTGGCTCACATTAATTATTTTTCTAATGTCCTTATGTTCACAATCTCTCTTTGTAGTCAGTATTTCCTTGATGAAAGCACCATC
Organism: Macroglossus sobrinus; assembly: GCA_004027375.1. Taxonomy (NCBI): domain Eukaryota; kingdom Metazoa; phylum Chordata; class Mammalia; order Chiroptera; family Pteropodidae; genus Macroglossus; species Macroglossus sobrinus. Next base: position 97,154 of record PVKZ01002549.1, on the reverse strand, counting down.
TGTTAAAGATTTGTTTCCTCTTTTCAGATAGCTTTCTACCTGGTCACCAATCTGCCACAATTTTTCTAGAATGAAATACAACATAACATCACTTAAGCATCACCTCCCCTCCCAATGCAGAAAACTTTTTAAGAAATTCCCTGCTAGGGGGTTTGAAACCCAAACTGTCCTTCTCGAAGAAGAATAAAGAGATGATAACAGCTAAAAGTGCAGCTAGCTAGAACAAGAGGGAGGGTCGTATTAGCTCATCCAGGTTGAACACGGAGAAAAGGGTAAGGGTAACTCACTGGGTGAGGAGGCTGGTGATAGCAGTGAAAGGAAACATTCTGAGATACAATGCAGCAGTTAGAATAAATAAATGTTAGAAAAGCACTCCAACAGGTACAGAAATGGGAAAACTAAGGCAAAGAATAAGATAGATAGCATGACAACATTTATATAAACTAATAATACATACCTCAAGTTACTTTAAATTTTAAAAGAATAAGCATGAATCAAATATATTTCCATCATATAAAATAATTGCCTATGGTGAGAAATGAGATGAGTGCAGAGAAGAGAAACTGAAAAATAAATAGAGAATCCTTACCCAGACTGATGATCATGTGTCCTGAATGAGGACTATGACTAAACTCAAACCATGTCATGTGAAGTACGGAATTAAACAATTACAAAAATCACCCAAATAGGCAGAGACACCCCAGCCAGTATGAAGTCAATCAAGCAACACTGAAATGTCAGAAAGGTACTTCTAAAGGTAAGTGACAATGAACCTTAAGTCATCACTTAGATAAAAGATTTGGGAAATGGAGAAGTGAAAAATCGCATGCCTATTTAGAGAATAGGAAGAGAGCCTGGTTGGAGATAAAGTTCTGAGGCACCTCACAGTGAAAAGAAAGCAATGAAAGAAAGAAAAAAAATAAAAGAGGACTAGCAGGAGTGGGAGTGTGTAATATATAGTAATTTTGAAAGACATGAGATATCACCTCATTTCTGTTAGAATGGCTATTACCAATAGTACAAATAATAACAAGTGTTAGAGAGGATCTGGGGGAAAAGGAACCCTCATAAACTGCTGGTGGGACTGCAAATTGGTACAGCCACTATGGAAAATAGATCAGAGGTTCCTCAAAAAATTAAGAATAGAATTACTATGTGAACTAGCAGTCCTCTTTTGGGGTATCTACTCCCAAAATTTGAAAACACCATTCTGTATAGATATATGCACCCTGATGTTCATTACAGCATTACTCACGGTGGCCAGGACATGGAAACAACTGAAGTGTCTTTCGATAGATGACTGGATAAAGAAGATGTGGTATATATATACACAATGGAATATTACTCAGCCATAAGAAGAGATGAAATACTGCCATTTGAGACATGGACAGATCTTGAGAGTATCATACTAAGTGAAAAAAATTAGATGGAAAAAGTCAACAACCTTATGATTTCGCTCATATGTGGAATATAAAACTGAAAGCAACAAAAGAGCAAGACAAACAAAAACTCATAGATACAGATGACAGTTTAGTGGTTACCAAAGGGAAAGTGGGGAGGAGAGGTGGTAGATAAGGGTAAAGAGGATCAAATATGTGGGTGACAGGAGAAGATTTGGTTTTGGGTGGTGAACACACAATGCACTATATATGACACATTATTGTACAGTTAAAATCTAAAACCTATATAATTCCCCCCAAAGACCTATATAATTTTATTAACCAATGCCACTCCCATAACTTTGACTTAAAAAAAAAAAGAGAGAAAGAAAGCGGATCCATTAGTATCTGAATGCATAAAGAAATAACTTTAGACAATGGGGATGGTAGAAAGAAAAAAAATGTTAGAAAAAGGGAGCATAACCAAGAAAAAAAGGAAATCTTTAATTAGGCATTTTGGTACATGAATCAACATCTAAAAAGTCAAGATATAAGACAAATAAAAATTTCTACATTTATGTAGAAGGCATTTAGGTACTTGAGTGCCAATTTCAAGGGATCTCAAGCAATAAAAAAATGTAGAACTTTCCAGAAGAGTCATCTTAATAGCATTTCAAGGACACCAATCTTTCTCAAGACTACTAAGCTTTAATCCTGTCTCCCATCAGGGTCACACCCACCTGAACAGCTCTGATGTGGGCTCTCATCCTGCAATGCCCACGGCTCCTTTCCTTGCTCCAACATGAAAACCTCTGGTTCAGGAATTTGATAACCTGTTCATGAGAAATGATAAAAGGCTGTGTCCAGCTAATTGAGTTTCAGAGTCTAAACAAAAAAATCTTGTCGAAAAATGTTTCGTTTTTCAGGAAAGTAACCATATATCTCTGCAAACAGAGTATTATTAAATGCCTAAAGTGGATGAAGAATCCTGGCCAAATCAAAAATAAAACCATCACATAGTTCAGATGTCTCACAGTATTTAGCAAATTGAGAATGGAAACACATTCAGTGGGGCCTTTCCTCAGATACCTAGGTATTTGTGCTTACCAACTGAGAGCAGATGGCTGTAGGTCTCCAGCATCACATCCCGGTACAGGTTTTTCTGAGCAAGGTTTAGATGCTGCCACTCCTCTCTGCTGAAATCTACAGCCACATCTCTGAAGGACACTGATCCCTGCAAAGGCACATTCCTTTTCAATGTGAACAGACAGCTTTGGGGGATAGAGAGACTATATTTAGGAATATGGAACTTGGGTTTTGTTAATTGACTTCCTCTTTTTAAAACTTCGCCCCCTCCCATTTCTCTAATATTTTATTATGAAGATTTACAAACATACAAAAAATTTTAAAGAAAACCTGTATATTCACCACTTAGGATCTATCACTAATGTTTTACTCTGCTCGTTTTATCGCACACTAACCCATCCTTTTATCCATCTATCAATTCACCTGTTTTGCACATTTCAAAATATACTGTAGATCAGTACACTTCCTACTACATAGTTCAGGATACAAATCATTGACTAGAGTATATTTGTTTACCTTTTATTAGATAAGATTTACATATAATGAAATGTACAAATCCTCAGTGTACCATTTGAAGTTTTGAAAAATGTATATACCTGTATAAACCAGGAACTTTTAAAAAATGGTTTCACATAGGATGCATAAAGAATATATAGTTTTACAAACATTTTGTGAAAGAAAGGAATCCAATAAAGAATTTCTGCTATTTGTTCTATACTATCATCAATACTTGTTTTTCAAAACTGAATAGTTTTTTGTCTTCTAGAAACTAGATGAAACTTGAGTTTCTAAGCAATTCAAAACCAACCATTATGCCAGCCCTGAGAACATGAAAATGAATTCTTTATGTTCCTAATCTTCAAACAACTTAAAATATTTGAAAAATAAACAAAACCTAAGGTTTAGAAGAAGAGGAAAAGATAACTTGAGGTGTTAAAAATGAAACCGAGGCCCAAAAAGGAAAAAGTACAGTTGAACATGGGGGTGCTGATGATCTACTGCATAGTGGAAAATCCATGTATAACTTCTGTCTCCCCAAAACTTAAATCCTAATAGGCTACCATTGACCAGAAGCCTTACCAATAACATAAAAGTTGATAAACACACATTCTGTGTGTTATATATATTATATACTGTGCTCTTACAGTAAAATAAGTTAGAAAAAAAATGTTAAGGGAATCATAAGGAAAATACATTTACAGAATTTAATTAAAAAACTATATATAAATGAATCTGTACAGTCGAACCTTTGTTGTTCAAGAGTCAACTGTACATTATACTTGGGGGAGTAAGTTCATATTAATTGAGAAATTTAAGTTGGAAGTTAAGAAATGTAACACAGAATGGAGAGTAAAGAAGGTCATTTTCTAGGGGAAAATAAAAAGCAAAGGTGTAGAGACAGGAAAATACACAATGAGTGAAGAACAACAAACAGCTCTATGTGATTAAAGAGAAGTCTGCATGATGTCAAGAAGGTGGTTATGGAAAAAGCAGTCTAATCAAAGAACAAGTATAGATGTTTACTATAAGTAAAGGTAATTAAGGTAATCAAATCATATTAAATTTGTTTCTATATGATTTGTATTACTTGATAACCAAATAAATAATGAAGAAAACTTCCTTATAGAATGATTCCAGATAATAAATGAGAAAGATAGAATTAGAATATCATAATTTTGCAACTCCTAATAATGGATTTAGACAATAATCATTAATGGCTGATCAACTGCTTCAGGTGAAAGGCTGAAAATAAGTATACAATGGATAGATCAGCTAATAATATCTGCATCCACTGATCAATTTTAACATTACAAAAAGAGAGGTATCTGGATTTATGTGCCTCCTGACATGATATAGGAATTAATTTCATTACACCACCCATTAAGTATTCTTACCAAAGGGGAAAAAAAATCCAACCTGAATTTTATCAAGCCTCCAGATCTAACCATTAACATGCAATGTGAAAGAGAGAGGAACACAGTGAATATTAAGAACAGAACATCAACTAAATCTAAAAGGCAGCAAATGACCTATTTCTTAAAAAAATAAATTATAACAGAAAGAATATGAAGGGGAATCACTTATTCTTCAAAGAGAATTAAGAATCATACTAGAACCTCTTGTGCATGTGAGGTCTCTGACTCTCAAGTATGTGGGGTTCCCATACATATGTATGTATTATATTTGGTTATTTTCGCTTGCTAATCCGTCTGCTGTCTGTTTGATTATTAGATCAGCTAGAAGAACCTTAACGGTAAAATTTGTTCCTCCCTCACAGCTGGCTCTGTGAGCAGGAAAAACTCACTGGTTGGAACCCTGTACTTCCCGACAAGAATGCTGCAAATGAGGCAATCCTGGGGCATCTGACACAAGCCAGCAGAAGGTAAAGGTTCTTACCATGTCACAGCACACCCCCAGATCTCTGTCTGTAGGATCCACTGGACGAGAAAGTGGTGAGAATCTTTTTCCTTCTTCTAAATTTAGGCTGGCAGAAGAAAATATTTATGAAACCAGCTTCTTGGGTGGTAATTCCTGGTTACTTTGTATATCATATGCATGGGTTTTTTTCTGTCTGGTTTCTCTACTTTCATCTTGTTATGTGTTCTGACAGCTTAGCCTTGTGACTAGTGAATACTTTTTCTGGCTTCTACCACCTTGAGGGTGCACTTGCCAAGGTGCACCCTGCTCTTTATCCAGCCATGACAAGCTTGCAAATGAGTTTTCTGTGTGTATCCTGTTCCTCTCAGAGACGATTATGTTTGCCAACTAGATGATGCACATGCATCTGGTTGGCAGCCAAACAGGCTATGAATCCAAGCTTGGGGAATCTTAAATCTTATTTTGTTCAATGGGGGCAACTGATTCCCTGTTTTGGAGCAGCTACTTAAAGACAGGACTCCTTATCTTTCATAGGTTAACTCTGGGAGTAAACTTTCTTGTGAGGGTTGTATCCTTTTGCACTCTCCTTTGGGAATGCCTCTTGCATTCACAGTATTAGTTTGAGTCACTATAGAGCCTACTGTCAAGGCCTGGAGATGGATCCTTTTAATTGGAAAAACTTCCAAATTGGAAAAAATAATTTCTTACAGAGCTCTAATATTGTTATATTAGCTAGTCATTAAGATTTTCTTAATGAGATAAAAAGAACAGAAATTAGGGGGGAAAAATCAAAGTCTGCTCAGACCCCTTCCTATCTGCCTTCAGACGTTTGCAAATACTGTTTTTTTAAAAAGGATCAGGACATCAGAAGTACAACTGTCCTGCACTTAAGGAGATAAATGAAAGAAAAAGAGTGGTAAAATCTTACTTAAGAACAACCTAAAAAAATTATGTCCTAAAAATTTGACTTGGTAGCTGTCCAGTTGGAAGCTCCAAAATACAGCCAGACAGAAATGTGGGCTAAACTCCATTTATGGCTCAGGTTCTACAAAACTACTGCCATTGTTCAGGGAAATTAAAATCTAAAATTACAATGGTTATTATGAGGAATGTGTCAATTAGAAAAAAAAAACTGAGCTAAATAAAACAAACTGGGTTAAAACAAAGGTTTTAGTACAGCACTAACAAGGCTGAATGGGCTAAGTTGACCCTGTGTTGGACTTTGAAGATTAAAGGGCTCTAAACAAGTCTGCTCTATCTACCCCAGGGTGGAGAAATTTAAAAGACTGGAAGTGGGAGGCGGTCCCTCAGAGTGTCAAGAGGACATCTTCAAGAAGAACCTAGAACTCCAACCCAAATCTGAAAATCCAAGATCCTGTATGGGCACAGCTCATTCCCGAGTTCACCCGGGCACCTTTCCCTCGCCCGTAATCTTGCATAATACATCTTTTTCTCTTGCTTGCATTCTGTCTCTTTGTTAAATTCTTTCAATGAAGAAGATAAGGACTCAGTCCCAGGCTCTCACAACACAGTCAAACCAGCCCAGTAACGTCTTTGGTGCCATGACTCAGACACAAAAAGGTTAGAGAGACAGACCTTGCCCTTCTGTGGCTTGAAGCAGCCCCCTCCCCCATCTTGTCTGCCCTGTTTTCTCAGCTCTCTCTCTCTCCACATACCATGGACCAATATGTGCAACAGTCACCCTTTTGGGGCCGAGTTCTGTAACTGTCCAATGACTGTGGTGTATACCTGAAACTGATATAATGTATGCCAACTATAATTGAAAAAGAATTAATATAAAAAACTCAATATGATAAAAATTTTATAAGTAATCTAAACTTAATTGTTAGGAACAAGTAAATTAAATAAACGTAAGATAAAAATTTTCTTTTACATTAACTCTTTAGCAATAATTGTGTGTGGACTTAAAAATTTTTTTTTTAGTTAATTTAAATGATGGATATTCATTAACTATCTACATCCTTTCTAAGTAAGATAAAATAATGAGACATTAATTACTGAATATAAGTTTATGTTACATTAAAAAATTTTTTGTGCAATCGGGAAATATATATATATATTTTTTTTTCTAGAAATTATGATATGTGTTCCTAAATACATCAAACTAAAAAAATACTGGTATAACAGACAGGTCACAATTGCTTACTACTTAAACTTGACAAGAAATTAAGGTTAAGAATTCTAATATACGTAACTAAAGCTATAGAACTTAATAGGAAAACAACTATGTATACAAAGAAAACAGAATATGTTTTAGCTTTAAAAAAAACATAAAATATAGAGATGTGTTTTTGTTAAGGGAAGTGAAGTAATATTGTCTTGATTATTCCTGGATGGCTGAGAGAACAAGAGTGAAAGGGACACAGAAAGTTGTAGATCATTTGTGGAAAAGGATTCTTGAGAAAGGAAATTTGATGTGTGGTTAAACTGAATAAGACTGAAATAAATTTAATCAAGGAAGTGAATTTAAATATCAAAAGTAAACTGAGGTAAAAAGAGTTTTTTCTCTTTGCTAAGAACCATTGGTCTGCTATTGATACTCTGAAAAAGTTTTCTGCCTAAAAAGCAGATTCTGTGTTTTATCAAAATAATTTTGTGTGTATGTTATCTTAATCAAGTCCTTGAATACTTAAGAAAACTGAATCTCAGCAGTAAGAACTGAGTTTTGCTAACAATTATGTAAACTCTTATATTTGTGTTTGAAATCTTCTATTGTCATTTTGGTTAAATGGATAATTAAGTATGGCTTTATAATGACTTAAGGTCCTATTTAGGTAAATGTCCAAACATCCTGATATATTTTGACAAAACTTCCTAAAATTTAAATTATAATCTTGATCTGGAAATAATTTAGAAGTGTTCCAGAAGAGCCTCTCAAAAGATATGTCTTCTCTTTTTACAAAAGAGAAATATTTTAAACTAATTAGGCTTATTTTGGTGTGGTAAAATTACATGCAGACAATGTCAACATTGAGCCTTCTTTATGCTGTATCTGTATATAAATGTTCCAAAAATATATGTAAAATTGCTGGAAATTTAAGATGTCCTAACATAAGATGCCTTTCATTAAAACTGAGGCACACACGAAAAAGGACTGAACCTCAGTATCAGGCTGTGGCACATGTGAAGTCCATTTTGTTTTTGCAAAATGATTGGTCCTGGTCCAACTTTTGCCATCCTGATGTTCTTGTAACATGGCATCAGTCTGCTCCTGAATAAGAAAAATTAAATGGATAAATAATGACTAAATTAAATGAATAGCTGGGGTTGTGGGACATCCAAGACGGCTGCTTGGTTCTTCACAGCTCCCTGGCATCTTTTCAGTTTTTGCATGTCTTCACCCACCATAGTACATTTAAGCTGGACTTCATTCAACTGCCACTAATTTGGGGTTATCAATATGTTCTTGTTTTTGTGTGTATGTTTCCTGAACGAACTAAAGTTTTCCCCTGGCACATGGTGATGTCCTTAAAATAGCAAAGAAAGTATTAAAAAATGTGTTTCCCACATAGGGTATTCCTTCCAAAACCTCTAGTGATTAGGCACCAGCTTCACTGAGCAGATCATAACAGCCTTGCAAAGTAACCCTATCACTCTCAATTATAAGGCAAGGTCCAGAGAACTAATGGAAAAACTGGGTCTAAGTAGAACAAGTTTTAGTAAACAGGATTGAATAAACTGATAAAAATGGTTACAATTTTTATGACTTTTTCATTTAAATTGCTGATTTTTTAAAACCTTTGTTTTCCAGACATAAGGAAACTTGTTTCTTTTAAACCATCTGTGATATAGCAATTTGGTAATTTATACCTTTTCAGGCAGTACTGGAACTTTTTTTTTCTCCCTGATCCTTCTAGGATCTATAAACTCACAATGAATGAGTATTATTTTCAAATATGGTTATTTGCATAATTTTAATAGATCTGTTCTTATAACAGGACACAATTGGAAACTGGGTTTATCACCAAGGCTTTAACTGTCACGTTTAAATGTCACGTTTGAGACATTTATAGACTCAACTATGACTAGACAGCTTAAAGGAATTAAGATGGACTTTGAAAGCCAATGAAAGCTCCTTGGGAAAACAGCTTGGTACCTTGCTTACATGGTTCATAGCAGTCTTTTCAGGTAAAGCATAGGTTGCTTCCTGGGAGATGCAAACAAAGAACCTCAAGAAACATTGGGGACCTTGAGAAGAGAGGAACTCATCTAAACCTACCAGTACTGTAGGCATCTGCTGATGGCAAGTCCCTCTCTTGGCTTTTTTGGTCTTGAGAGGCCTTTTTAAGTTCAATGGGAAGATTCTTTATGAAAACTTCCAGCAAAGCAAATTTAAAAGAGCCTATGTGATTAATTAGTATTCTTGCTGGACTTATACAACTAATCATGCCAAGTTTATGAAAACTAGGCTTATTTTGCAAATAAATTAGTCTTATTTGGCTATCTTTAGTAAAAATGGAGGTGATTTTACTGAGAAAAATTGTTTCAATAGAAACTATATCACTTGTAGATATTAGATTCTAGTGCTGTTCATTGTCTTCTGAGTTGTTGTTTTTTTTTTTTAATTTTCTACCTATAAACTTGACTGGATCCTTAATTTTTCTAGTTTCCTTAAATAGTTGACTGTAACCTTCTAAACTAACATTTTCATTTTCCCATCCACTGTCTTTGAAACACTGAGAACTAAAACCATATTTTTCCCAAGACCACACAAACTAAAGTGGGACATCTTGATATAGACTTCAGAGAGACCACCACCACAGCTCATCTATGGACAAGTTTCATGACTGCTGCAGAAAAATCACCAGAGACATTCAAACTGCAGACCAGGAGACTTTACCAGGCTGTAACTGTCTGCCTTCACCCCATCTGAAGATGATTCAAAACAGACATCTAGAAATCTGCCTACCTGCCTTCGGAACTCAGAGACTGGGTTTATAGTCTGCTCCAATCATTAACCTTTGTTTTTGTTTCCATAGAGATGCCTCCTATTAAATACCTTACTGCACCATAGGCTTAACTTTGGGAGTCCACCAGCATCACTGCCTCCTAAAACAAGACACAACTGTTTAACTAAACTGAACTTTTCTTAAGGCTGAGACTGGTTTAATGAGATATAGAATAATTTAGCAACGCAATTTATGGAAAGTAAAACTTCCAGGAAAGTCTCAGAGAAGGGAACTGTGGGGGTTCAGAACGAGTCACCCCAAGATATGCCTCTATGGTATACAGATTGTTTTGAGTTATATATAGGCAACTTTAGCCAAGGGCTCAAGAGAAACTTCTTTCCCTCCCTGAACTACCTAGAAGACCTTGGATTAGAAGTCTTGCCCATAATAAGAGATGATCATAGATAACTTCTTATGACCTATCTACAGCATAGGACAAACTTCTACTTACTAAGCATCTACTCTTCTTATCATCTTGCAATAACCATTTGAAGCAAGGCATGTTACCTCATCCCTAGCTCAGAATGTCCCATATACCCATGTTCTCTATCTCTGAACCTCTCATGCCTATGTGGTCTCTGACTCATGTATGTGTGATTCCCATACATATGTATGTATTAAATTTGGTTATTTTCTCTTGCTTCAAAAAGTCATAATGAATAAATGCAACTTGTAGACCTTGTTTGGCCCTAAATTAAAACAAACCAACATTAAAAAGATATTTATGGCATATCTGGAGAAATTTAAACAACAACTGAGTATTGGACGACAGCTAAGAATTACTGTTATTTTAGGTGTGATAATGGCTTACTGGTCATGTTCAACAAAAAGGAAGAAAAAGAATTCTCATCCTTTAAAGATACATATCAAAGTATTTACAAAAAAGATATGGTGTCTGGGATTTACTTAAAAATAATCCAGCAGCTGCGGAAAAGAATGGTTTTGAGGTAAGAGTTATAGTAGGAGCTCCCCAGAGCAGCCAAAATGAAAAATAGCCTTAAAACAATAGCCTTGACTTAACTGTTAGACCTGACACAATAGCGAGGCAACAATGAGAAATTCCTCAACATAGGCATGTATAGAAGGACAGCTAGTGTGACCTTCACCTCTGCTTCATTGTATGTTATTATAATAAATTTACATTGCAGTTTTGACACTCCTATGGACAAACCAAATGCATTATGGGTTTGTACATGCACAGTAAGCTTATATAAGAAACCTAACTGTCAATCAAGGCTTGTAGGGGAAGGGCGACAGTGACAGGGGGTTTTTTATTCTTGCAAGCAGAATAAAAAAGAGCCTGAAGCAGGAGGCTATGAAGCTGACCTCTCTTGGCAGCCTGCTCTCCCTTCTGAGAGCGTACTTCTAGGCCTTGAGGGACAGAGCCTCATCAAAGTTTAGTTAAGATGTGCAAGTTAGGAATTATCTTAGGGAACTTGCCCAGTTCCCAGCTAGAAACCAAACAGAAATTTGTCCTTCACAGGGAACCAACCCTATTAGCAGAACCTTACTATCCTTTCGAGACATGGGACAAAGTCCTGCTTAAAACTTGGAAACACCAAGGACTCATCGACCAGATGAACAAACAGTGGACCGGGCCTTGGACAGTACTTCTAGCCATCAATTCAGCTGTCAAACTTGAAGGCATCCAGCCATAGATTCATGCCAGAGTAAAGAAGACAGAACTTGAGGATAAAAGATTCTACAACATGAAAATCAATGCATTAGAGGACCTGAAATACTTATTCTTGCAGCAATCCTCTTAGGACGTTTCTCGGAAGGACTGATACCATTCCAAAGAGATGAAAATGTCTAGATTTGTTTAGCCAAACATGTACTTAATGTTTCTGACTTTTGTCTTTCAGGAGGGACTATGTAGAACAGACTTTCACCTCCTGTTTAATTGTGGGGTTTGTACCTCACTGGAGATTATTAGGCATCACACCATTTTCCAATTTCTGACAAGCCTATTTCATACTCTCTGGCATCTATAATTGGGGTCCTATTGTCACCAAAAAGGACAGGACTGTGTTTTCCCTTAAGGTTTCAGCAGTAACCCTGGCAGAGTATGCGGGGAAGTTTCTCATATGGGAAAACTGTCTATTCTTATGTGCCAGCCAATAGCTCTGGAGGACCTTGCTTCCTGGAAAGACTAACAGTTTTTATGCCAGAGACCTTACCCGGCCCAACATTGAAGAGAACTTACTTTAGGCCCCGGCTGCAACAGTGAGCTATACCTGTTTAATCCAGCTGAATATGTAGCCTTGTCTCTCTTTGTGATGCTGTCCATGACTGTTGCCCTAAATGTAGTAATCAAGAGAATGGCCTGCTCTGTGACAAAAGCCCTGAACATCACCTCTCAGGCCATTCATGCCAATGGGGAAGAACTAGGACAAGTTAGAGAGGCTGTCCTTTAGAATAAGGCTGCTACAGATTACTTGTTGCTAAGGAGCAACCACAGATGTAAGCAATTCAAAGGACTTTTCTGCTTTAATTTTACTGATAACTCTCAACTGATCAAGGAGAAGGTCAAACAAATTCATAATATTATACCCAATGTCAAATACAGAAGGGTTTTTGGGCCTTACTCTATCCTAACTCACCTTCTGGCTCCCCTGCCATACTGGTTTAAGAGAAGCATTTATTTTCTTTTTGTTTATAATTATAGGGATTTTATCTTACTGCTGCATTCAATGTGCCCTCACCTGTAGTTCTAGCTGGCTGCCAAGGGGCCCATGGACACCTGGAGCCTATACTTCAACTTCACAGCAACCAATTTCACCTTCAGCTTGTCTCATAGATTTGGACTCTACCTTTTGACAGTGGTGAACTGAAGGGCCCGGTTGGGACCCTCATAGTAGAAGCCTCAGATCATACCTGGCTTCACTTTTCCTTGCCCTGTGGCTTAACGACGGATTGTCCCCAGAAGCTCAGAACGTCCCCTGCTATAGAAAGTTGCCCTAAAACTTATGATTAATGCCTTTATGCATTGTGATCAAGTAACCCTTGATCACACAATCCTTCTGGTCTAGCTTTCTTTCTAGACTACTCCCATCTTTGTTTCTGGGTAACTAATGCCACTGGAGGGCCAGCCTGCTAGAGGAACAACTCCATGAAGCACAACAGACCCCCCAGAACCCTCATGCATACCCTAGAATAATGCCCAGATTTTCCTTTAAATACCCCAAGCCGGACTGAGAAAGGAAGGTAGTTTTGAAAGTGTTAACCTACTGCCTTCTCAGATCACCAGTGCCCTGACAATAAACGCTTATTCTAAATATTCCAACTCCTGTGTCCGCCTATAGGCTGAATGGCATAGGCAGCATAAGCCCGGGACTTGGTTGTCCTCTGGTTTCAATAACAGTTTTAGATGAAATAAAAATGGCATAATGTTGATAACTACTGAAGCTGGATGATAGGTACAATAGATAGAAGAGGTCCTTATACTAGTTTCCTTACTTTTATGTATTTACATTTATTCATAATAAAATGTTTTTTAAAAAATATGTTCCTCTACATAAAAAAACTAATCTGGAAATGCATAATTGAAGAAATAGTCATTTCCACCTGGAATTGTAAACATTTTTAAAAAGGATTATTACAGAGACTTCAATACTCCACACTCAACAATTTCTGACAATACAGCAGTCCCCTGCAGGGGATATATTCCAAGACCCCTGAAACCACAGATAGTATCAAACCCTAATATACACTATGTTTTTTCCTATATATACATACCTTTTTACTAGAAGAAGCACTCTTCATCTTCTCTTTGGTATATGCAAATTGCCAGCATCACTACTCTTGCACTTTCAGGCCATTGTTAAGCAAAATAAGGGTTACCTGAATACAAGCACTATGATACTGTGACAGTCCATCTCATAACCAAGATAGTTACTAAATGACTAACAGGCAGATAGTGAATACAATGTGGATACATTGGAAAACGGGGTGATTCACACCCCGGGTGGGACAGAGCAGGACCAAAATTTCATCACACTACTCAGAATAGCACACAATTTAAAACTTACAAATTGTTTATTTCCAGAAATTTCCATTTCATATTCTTGGACAGTGGTTGACCACGGATACTTGAAACCTCAACAGCAAACCCGCAGATAAAGAAAACCTACTGTAGTAGAAAGGAAATGTGAATGAAAAAGGTGTTCTACTGAAAGTTACCTCACAAGGTGATCTGATCATAAATTCCTAACTGAGCAGGTGGGTAGTAATGCCCCAGGCACATAACTTTTTTAGTAATTGATTTATCTTTGACAACCAAGAATACTTTATCCAGCAAAGCTATCTTTAGAGTTGAAGGACATACAAAGAGCTTCCCGGACAAAAGTAAGCTAAAGGAATTTATCACCACCAAGCCAGTATGACAGGAAATGTTGGAGGGACTTCTTTAAGAAGAAAAAAAGGTGTCAAAAACAGGAATAAAGAATGGTAACAACTACATTCTTATCAATAAGTACCTTAAATAAAAAAGAATTAAATGCTCCAACCAAAAGAGTAGCAGAAAAGATAAGAAAACAAGACGCCTACATATGCTGCCTGCAAAAGACTCACTTCAGATTAAAAGACACACACAGGCTAAAAGGAAGGGGATGGAAAAAGATATTGCTTTGATGGACCTAGAAGGTATTTAAGTCAGACAGAGAAAAATAAACACTATGTAATTTCACTTATATGTGGAATATAAGGTATAAAAAGAACAAACTAATCAAAAATAGACTCACAAATATAGTGGACAATTTGGTGACAGAGGGGAGGAGAGTTTCAGGGGATGGAAGAATGGGGTGAGGGTTAAAGAAGTGCAAGTTAGTAACTGATGGATGGTCACGGTAATGGGGAGCACAGCATAGAGAATGCAGTTAGCATTAATATGTTGGCTAGGTGAAGGGTCAGGGGAGGGAGGGAACAATTGGGGGGATCATTTTACGAACTATATAGATGTCTAACCAATGGACTGTATACTTGAAACTAATTAAAATAAATAAATTAAATTTAAAAAATAAGTTTTATCATATAATTATACATCTATTATATATAATAAAAAAGAACAAAAGAACAAGTCAAAAAATGTAATGGCTACCTATAGGGAGAGAGAGGAATAGGCAGTAAAAGAAGTAATGTCTTTTCTGACATTGTACAAGAGGTTGATAGCTAATGAACATGCTTTGTCTTGTGGATTTGACTTTGGAAACTGGCAAAAAAAATAAAACAACATTAAATAAAAAAGGTAATCCTTAAACATTCAAATTAAAATGAAACACTGTTAAAAATATATTAATTAGTTAGTTAATTACTAGGACTATATCAAGCTAAAAAGCTTCTGCACAATGAAAAAAACTGTCAACAAGGTAAAGAGATAACCATCGAATGGGAAAATATATTTGTAAGCAACACCTCCAATAAGGGCCTAATATTCAAAATATACAAAGAAGTCATACAATTCAATAACAACAAAAACCCAATGATCCAATCAAAAAGTGGGCAGAGAACCTGAACAGACAAGTCTCCCAAGAAGATATACAAATGGCCAACATATGAAAAGATGGAAATGCAAATCAAAACCACAATGAGATACCATCTCACACCTCTTAGAATAGCTATTATCAACAGGACAGATAATAATAAGTGTTGAAGAGGATACAGAGAAAAAGGAACCCTCAAACACTGCTGGTGGGACTCCAACACGGTACAGCCATATGGAAAACAGTAGGGAGGTTCTTAAAAAAAAAAAAACTAAGACTTGATCTACCATATGATCCAGCAATCCCTCTGCTGGGTATTTACCCCAACAACTTGAAAACTCATATCTGAAAAAATATTTGCATTATAACAGCATTATTCACGGTGGCCAGGATATGGAAGCAACCAAAGTGTCCTATGACAGATGACTGGATAAAGAAGCTGTGATACATATATATAATGGAATATTACTCAGCCATAAGAAGAGATGAAATACTGCCATTTGTTAAAACATGGATGGACTTTGAGATAATTATGCTAAGCGAAATAAGCCTGACATAAAAAGTTGAGAACCACATATCACTTACATGTGTGATATACACCTAAAAGCAACAAACTAACAGGACAAACAAAAAGACTCATGGAAGTGGACAACAGACTCTTGGCTACCAGAGGGTAGGGAGGGAGAGCAGAAGAGAAAGACAGACAGGGTAAAAGGGGTTAAATATGTGGTGACATTAAAAAAAAAAATTAAAACTAAAAAAAAAAAAAGAAAGGAAAAAAAAAAGAATCCCATTTACTATTGCACCAAAAAAATAAAATACCTAGGAATAAATTTAAGCAAGGAGGTAAAAGATCTGTACTCAAGAAAACATTGATCAAAGAAAATGAAGAAGATACTAATAAATGGAAGCATATACCACGCTCATGAATGGGAATAATTAACATTGTTAAAATGTCCATACTACCCAAAGCCATCTATAGATTCAATGCAATCTCTATTAAAATACCAATGATATTTTTCAGAGAACTAGAAAGAATCCCCAAATTTTTATGAACCAACAAAAGACCTTAAAAAACCCAGAGCAATATTGAGAAAAAACAAAGTAGAAGGTATCACACTATATGATATCAAACTATACTATAAGACTATAGTAATTAAAATAGCATGGTACTGGGATGAAAAAAGATATACAGATCAATGAACAGAACAGAGTCCAGAAATTAACCCATACCTTTATGTATTGCGCTTAGTGATATTTTTTTGGCTGTCTCCTCAGGCAAGGGAAACAAAAGAAAAATATAAATTGGATTATATCAAACTACAAAGTTTTTGCACAGCAAAGAAAACCATTGACAATATGAAAAGACAATCTACTGAATGGCAGAAGATATTTACCAATGATGCATCCAATAAAAGGTTAATATCCAAAATACATAATGAGCTCAGACAATACCAAAAAACCAAACACTTCAATTAAAAAATGGGCAGAGGACCTGAAAAGGCATTTCTCCAAAGAGGACATACAGATGCCAATAGACATATGAAAAGATGCTCAGTATCACTAATTATCAGAGAACTGCAAGTTAAAACCACAATGAGATATCACTTCACACTTCGACAAATGTGGGCAAGGATGTAGAAAAAGGGAACCCTTGTGCACTATTGGTGAGATTGTAAACTGCTGCAGCCAGTATAGAAAACAGTAGGGAGGATCCTCAAAAAATTAAAACTAGAACTATCACATGACCCAGCAATCTCATTTCTGGGAACTGAACCCAAAAAAATCCAAAACACAAATTTGAAAAGGTATATTCATCCCTGTGTTCACTACAGCATTATTTACAATAGGTAAGATATGGAAGCAATCTAAGTGTCTACTGATAGATGACTAGATGAAGAAGATGTGGTACCTGTATACTATGTAATATTACTTGGCCCTAAAAAAGAATAAAATCTAACCATATGCAACAACACAGATAGACCTAGAGGTATAGTGCTAAGTGGAATAAGTCAGACAGAGAAAGACAAATGTCATATGATTTCACTTACATGTAGAATCTAGAGAACAAGATAAATGAACAAACAAAACAGAAACAAACTCATAGACACAGACAACAAACTGATGGTTGCCAGAGGGGAGAGGACCTATAGGGATGAGTGAAAAAGCTGAATGGATTAAGAAGTACAAGTTAACAGTTATAACAGTCACAGAGATGTAAACTACAGCATAGGGAATATAGTCAATAATATTGTAATAAATATGGATGGTGTCAGGTGGGTACCAGACTTAGGGGGAATCACTTTATAAGTTATATAAATATCTACTACACTGTACACATGAAACTAATATAATATTGAATGTCAAATGTAATTGAAAATTTTGCAAAAATTTTTAAAGGTATATCTAGCTAAAAACTTTTTAAATATATCTTTTTAATTGTGATAAAATACACATAATAAAATTTACCATTTTAACCATTTTAAAACATACAGCATTAAGTCCATTCACAATGTCATGCAAAAGCCTTTTACTTTCTATTTCTAATTCAATGCTCTGGGTCAGAGAATACAAACAACATTATAGCTAAGGTTTATATTTTTTTATCTGCTTATATCAATAAGTTTTTGAGAGTAGTTGCTAAAATGGTCAATGGTGTATTTAATGATTTCTGTTCATTTTTACTTAATATAGTTCAAAGATATAAGTTAAATAAATGTTGACATTTTAAAATTCTTTATATATTATAACCTTTATAAATTTGAACCATCTCTCTTCATTCCTTTGGATGTTTGATATCTTACATTCCTTTTGATCTGATCCTAAACTTGTAGCCCTAGCTTTCCTTTGGTTTTCGTTTCTGAGTCAACTTTTCCATTCCCTTATTTTTAAAGGAGGAGAAAAGAGCCTCAGATAGCTGAGAATTTGCCTGGCTCTATCAGACCTCAGTGTTAGAAGCTGGACAGGTAGAATCAGCTAGGTCATGGTGTTCTCGTGTTATACAAAAACACAAAACTCCAACATCAAACAAGACCATCCTCTGTCACCATGGTATGAGACAAAACCAAGATGACTCCATAATCATGTCTGAGCACAGACAAAAATCAGAACATTGTTTAAATTAAAAAAGGGCCAAACATCTCCATACTCTGGCTAATACAAGTGACGGCTGCTTCTTTATGAATTATACTTCACCTCACCCCATTCTTCCTTTCTTCTGAATAAAAATTATTAAGATACCCAATCACAGAACTGCCCAACAGCAAGAGAAATGGAGATTCACTGAGATTCAGCTGAGACTCACTGCCTTTAACTAAAAGCATTAACTGAAATTCTACTTCTTACATATATAACATAAAGGGAAGACATGACGAGAATGTCCACTGCTATTGTTCATATCATGTATTGTATTTTACCAAACATTAAAAAAAGCAATGTGTAATAGTGTACCTAGTATGAAAAAAAATTTATAATAGTTTTTACTTGCATAAAGAAACTAAGCTAATAAAAAAAATAAAATAAAATTTATTTATCTGTATTGGGGCAACCTGGGCAAGTGTGGGACAAAGGTGGGCAAACTGGTCCCACATTTCCCCTGAATGTCATTCACTATAATACTTATCACTATATTGCTTTTTATTTTTTTAATTTTAAAATAAATGTATATATTACCTATTCAAAAAATTAAACTATTCCTAAAAACTATCACGAATATCTTCAGAAAGAAAAGAAATAAGATGATATACAGGATATACAAATAGGGTGCTAAAAGAAACATTTAGAAAACTAACTAGAATTTTTCAAAATTAAAACTTTGACTTAAAACACTGAATTAAAATGTTTATGGCAATAATGAGAAACTAAATAGACAGGCTAGAAGACAAAGTTGGCAAAGTTTACCAGAAAGAAGAGTAGCAAAGAAACAGAAAACAGTAGAGGAAAAAAATGGAGAACCAACATCTGAAAAACAAGAAATTTCAAAAAGAAAATAGGGGAATATCTATGTAGAGGGAAGCAGTTTAGGATAAAAACTTCAAAATCCTGCACAAAAGTAATTTCTAAACAGGAATTGTATTTTCAGCCAAAAATATCAAAACAGCATGAGGACAAAATAAAGGAGAGTTTTCCTTGACATTCCATCTCTCCACTGTCACACTGTTGATGTCTAGATGTGGACATGATACTCATGTGTTGTTCATTCTTGGTGGAAAGATCAAGATTTATTGCAGGGGCAGTAGGAGAGTCTGGCTGCTTACTATGACCCATCTGCCTCTGTCCTGAAGCTGTGGAGACAGATTTGTGACAGTTACTCTTGGGATGAATTCCCATCCCCAGGGACTCCTCCTCACCTCACATGAGCTGCCATGTTCCCCTGCAGCCAAGGCCAGGGATTTCTGGGAAGAGTTCCAATTAGCTGGCATGGTCATGCTGGGTTTCATTCTTTATTCTCTCAGGATTCTAAAACTTGGTGGACATCTGTGAACTCAAGCAGAGCTACTGGGGAGAGGAAGGGTAGCTCTGAAGAAGATCTTGTCCAAGGACTCTCCAGAGACATCAAGATACCTGGAAAGGCAATGTCCACATTAGTCTTTCAATATTCATTGCGTCAACATTTCCTAGGAACACCAACGTGTAGTTTCCTGAGCTAGACACCACACAATGATGGTTCTCAAACTTGAGTGTACATCTGAATCACCCAGAGGGCTTGTTAAAATAGTTTAAAGTTCTCAGCCTCACTCCCACAGTTTCTGATTCAGTAGGTCTAGGGTAGGACTTGTCTCAGTCCATTCAAGCTACTCTAAGAACATACCACAAATTAGGTAGCTTATGAAAAACAGAAATTACCTGCTCACAGTTCTGGAGGCTAAGAAGTCCAACATGTTTTGGTGAGAGCCTCTTCCTGGTTCACAGCCAGCACCCTCTCACTATGTCTTCACATGGTGGAAGGGGCTACAAAGCTCTGTATAATCTCTTTTATAAAAGCATCAATCTCATTCATGAGGACTCCACTCACATGACTTAATCACCTCCCAAAGGCCTACCTTCTAGGGCCATACTTTTGAAGCTTAGGATTTCAACATATGAATCGGGGGGTGGGGGGGGTGGCAGGCGGGGAGGCATGGGCAACAAACATTCAGACCACTGTAGGGCCCAAGAATTTGAATTTCTAACTACTGCCCAGGTGCTGCTGAAGCTGCTGGTCAAGGGACCACACTTTAAGAACCTGTGCTGTGGAGAATACAGTTTAACAAAACCTGTGATAAGTATTCGTTAAGGTAAAATATGGGAATAAGCATGAGATATGGAGTAATGTTACTGAAGATTTGAATTGAAGCTCTGTTACCCTTCAGCTATGAAAATATGAAGAAGTTGTTTCAGTCGTTTCAAAAATGAGGATGGAAGTGCCTACCTGGGTTATGAAAATTAAATGTTAATTATGTTTGTAAAGTAATCAGCATCTCCCTGGCACCCAAAAGCATGCAATAAATATCAGCAATTACCAATCATTATTAGATATTAAAAACTCAATATAAAAACAACATAATCAAAAGAGGTAAAATGACAGACCAGACAATATTGATTTATATATGTAATAACAGTGGCATAAGACATTCTTTGAGTAAATGCACTGACATAACTGGCCATCTACCTAGAACAAAACCATAACACATTACACATTGGACTGAATTGCAACAGGACTAAACATTTACGTATAGGTATTTAAAACCTCCAAAGAATTTTGAAATAAGTTTTAAGAGTATATGTTTGTATAGCATATGTTAAGGTGGGAGGGGCCTTATTAAATGAGAAAAAAACTAAAAACTATAAAAAAATAAATATTTCTGATTAAATAGTTCCTAATTATATGTGAAAATACACCTGAAGATATACATTTAAAATTTCAATATGTGATTATAGGTCATCTCTAACATTAAGAAGAAAATCTAGCAATCAATAAGGAAAAAAACAGTCCAGAGAAAACTGGACAAAAGATTCACAAAAAAAGGAAATTTAAATGGCAATTAACCAGAAGATTCCAATTTTACTAACAGGAAAGGCATTAGAGTCATTAGATATAATTTTTTTCAGAAATGTAAAACCTGAAGAAATAAACCGCTCTTTTTCATAGCTCCTCAGAGGCAGTCAGCTGCTTCAGGACAAAGCTGAACATCTCTTTCCCAGTCACTGGCTGCCAAAGCTCATTGAAGTGGACAATGAAGAAAAACTTCATACCTTTTATGAGAAGTGTATGGCCACAGAAGTTCTTGCTGATGCTCTGGGTGAAAAATAGAAGGGTTATGTGGCTCAAATCAGTGGTGGGAGCGACAAACAAGGACTTCCCATGAAGCAGGGTGTCTTGACTCATGAGCATATCTGCTTGTAGCTAAGCGCAAATCAGTTCTGGGTTGCAATGTGGATGCCAAGCTTAGTGTTCTTAACTTGGTCACTGTAAAAAAGGAGTGAAAGATACTCCTTGTCGCACTAATACTACTACAGTGTCTCATCTTGTTGGGCCCAAAGGAGCAAGCAGAATATGCAAACTTTTCTGTCTCTCTAATGATGATGTACAAGTTATGAGAAAGCCCCAAAACAAAAAAGGTATGAAACCTAGGACCAAAGCACTCAAGAGTCAGCGCCTTGTGACTCCACGCATCCTACAACACAAACATCAGCTTATTTATTGCTCTGAAGAAGCAGTATACTAAGAAAATTAAGAGGCTGCAGAATATGCTAAATTTTTGGCCAAGAGAATGAAAGAGGCCAAAGAAAAATACCAGGAGCAGATAGTCAGGACTTTCCTGAGACTTCTACCTCTGAGTCCAGTAAAAAAAAAATGAGATTTTGTAAAAGGGACAGATAAAAAAGACTGGACATCCTCCCCGCTCCAAACCCCACCCCCCAACAATATCCAGTTCTGGAAAGCATTTGGAAAATGAGTTCTTTTAAAATTGTTGGTGGGAGTTTGAATTGCTATATCTTTTGAGTCATTTAGTCATAACTATTTTGAAAAATACACATAACTGTTCCTAATAAAAGTTTTTAAAATATAAAGCATAAACTAAAAGGACAGTGAACAAGTCACCTTTCCAGTATGAATTTACTTTTATCTGTAATTAAATTGACAAGATAATTTGAGAATGTATATATGAAATTACAATCAGTAATTAAACACACATTGTTATTTATGTAATAGGTGTCACATATATGAAAGCTGTCCGTGAACTAGGCCATAAAGCAATTTTTAAACTCGAGCATTACCCAGAGGCATTATTTGAAATAGAGAATGCACTTCTAAATAACTCATGGGCAAAGAAAAAAATAACTGAAATTCAAAAATTAAAACACCCACCTAGATTTGAACAATAAAATACTACCCACCAAAACTTGTGAATGTTTAGAAAGCAAGCTCATCACAGACCCCACTGAATCTCAGAGCTTACTGCACAGGCTCTCAGACGTTGACCACAAACTCCCATCACTGAGCCCACAAATTCCACACTCAAAGATCTCCATCACTGCCCCAAGAAAAGCCTTCTCAGAGCTCACGAACACACATCAACGGACGCCACTGATCCCAGAAACCACCATCACTCGGACAACGCCCCTCCCCAATCACTGATCCCACGTGATCTCTAATTACGACGAACTCAAATCACCTTAGAGAGCTCAAAGGATTAAAATGTGGACAACCTCAAGACACCAGCAGCGAAAAGCCATCGAATGCCATTTCCGCTTCGGGAAATGCACCGCCTCTAATGGACTTTGGTATGGCGCATGCTCTGAATTATCACGAAAGCCGCTTTCAGACAACAGTCGCACTACAGAGATACGTAGTTCTGGACATTGCAGTTTCCGTAAGAGGCACTGTCAGGCAGGAAACATGGCCGCTCCCAAATGGTGCTTCTGCATGCGGGATGCCATCTTGGAAACGTGTCCATTCCGTAAAGCAGAGGACTAGGCCGCCTGCGGGTTTTCATAGAGTGAGGCAGGGTTTGTCGCATAAAATGCAGAGGTGTAGCCCTTGTCTAAGCAAGCTTCCTAGAAGGCGACGGTATTGGTGATACAGTCTGGCGCTCTATATTTTGTTTAGAAAAGCTAAATTTCCCCTTGGCATACAGCAGTATGCGGAGAGCAGTTATTTGCTGGGAGAAATCATTGGGGAAGAGAGGGGCCAGGAAGGAAAAATCACCAAGGGAGAAGGATAGACATCTTATATGCGTGTTACCTGGATCCTGGGAGTAATCACGGGGAAGGAGAAGTCAGGATGGCACAATCCGGTTTTTGGAGCAACCGGTTACGCAGGGAGAATACCGAGAGGGCGGATGAGAATCATTGGCTGGGCGAAAACCGCGCGGAAAGACATGTCCGAAAGAGCAGTTTCTTACAGGAAGGGTAGTTCATCCTTTCATGGGAAAAACCACCAGGGGAAAAAAGCATAGAGGTCGGGATAGTACAGTCCTCTTCTAAAAGACACTAGTAACCTTCTGAAGGGTTGGTGGAAGTAATAGAGATTTGAATCCCCTTAATCTCCATTAGCCTCCACCCTAACAACCTCAATTAAAACAATTGTAAGAAGCAATAATAAAAATAATTATTTTTAATATAGCCAAAAACATCTAAGGAAAACTGCTATTTTTATTTATGTGAAAATTAGAGTCTAAGTAATAACAATGTCATTACTATGTAAATGAAGCTTGAAATCCAGTTTCTGACTCTTTCCTCAGCTTCTCCTATAGCAATTCGGGAGCTTCCAACTTCCCCCATCCCTCCTTTTTGGATGGCGGTGAGTGGAGGGATTGTAAAAACAATTCCTTTAATCTAGTGACCTTCTAAACATTCTTCAAAACCCAGCTTAAATATTGCCTCTGCCAAGAAGTTCTACCTGAAAGTGGCAGGAGTTTCTATGACCTACTGGAACTCTTGCTTTAGTCCTAACAGGGAAAGTGTTCTGAGGAGACTAGACCTAGGCTCTGATGTGGCATGCTGGGTACCTTCAGGCCTTTTATGTCCCCCTCTGGGATTCAACTTAAAAAAAGGATGTTAGAGAGTTTGACTCTGCTTACTCCTGGTTCTCTTTCTTTCCCCAAAGCCTGGTCTAAGGAAAAATCTGTGGAAGCCCATTAGTGAGCACATATTTTTACCAGAGGCCTAAGAATTACTGTTAATTTTGTTGGTAATGTAATTATATTTGTTTGCTTGTTTTTAAAAGCCTTATCTTTTTGGGATTCATATGGAAATATTTATGGACCAAATATTAGCTTTAAAAACTCCACTGAGAAGTAGTAGATTGGATGAAACAAGGATAATAAAATGCTGGTAAACATTAAAGCAGGTGATGGATACATAGAGTTCATTATAATGTTATCCTTTAGTATTTGTGTGAAGATTTCACAGTAAAAATTAAAGAATAAAAGTAATTTATAAGTCATTCACAAGGAAATATTATCAAGAAGAAAGCAGGTGTACTGATAATATTAAATAATACATATTTCAAAACAATATTGACAAAGATATTTCCTATTTTACTAAGATGCAGCTACTAAAAGCATATAACACAACTAAGATTTATCTAACAATATGTTTCTGAAATATATAAAACAAAAACTGATAGAATAGGGAAAATTTGAGGATTTCACAATCACAGTAAAAAAACTTACTTATCTCTAAGAAACAGACCAAACAGAAGAAAGGTAGATATAAGGCTACATTGGGATAACAGTAACTTGCTTGATATGTTGTATATTTACATTTTGTTTTTACTTTTAACCAGAAAATGAACATTTCTTCAAACATACATGGGTTGCTCATAAAAATTCTCCACAAGGTAGGCCATAAAAGAAATGATAAATCCCCCAAACTCATATCACATGTACCATATTATCAGACTATATCACACCTGAATAACTCTTGGGTTAAGGACAACAAAACAAGGAATATTTCAAACTATTTAGAATTAAGAAGAAAAAAATAGTACTACATATCAAAAATCTAAAGGATGGGCCAAAGTGATACCCAGAAGAATACCTATACTCTAAAATGCATTTATTAGGATTCTAGGAAGAGTGAAACAAACTAAGCTTTAATTCGGTCACATTCTACTAAAGTCCTATTAAATATTCCCAGAGAAATTGGAAAGAAGGGATAAAATATGATAAATATTAATAAAATAAGTAATAAAAACTCTAGTAGAATAATAAAATCATGAGCTGGTTCTCTCTAAGGGTGAATTCATTTTTAAGATAGATGAAGAAAATGGAGAAGAAAACAACAGAAAGAAAAAGGGACATTATTATAGAGAGAAAAAAATTAACTCAATAATTCTATGGTAATTTTGAGTAATTAGTTTGAAATTCTTAATGAAATAGACAGTTATCTAGGAAAACATATATGAAGAAATTGCCACCCAAAGAAAAAAAAGCTGGATAAGCCAAAAATACATAAAAGAAATTGAATTGGCAACGTATGCAAAAACAAACCCTAGGATTAATGATTCAAATACCAAAAACATAATTTTAAAACTATTAGTAAGAAATATCAGCAAATATTTTTTAGATCTGTGGTAATAGATTTCTTAAACAGAACACAAAAAATATAAAAGATTGATAAACTTGACTATATTAAAATAAGGAATTTGTTCATCAATGACAATAAAGAGACCGAAAAGATAAGTTACAAACTGGGACAGATAAACATAGAACACTTGACTTAATTATGGGAGTAATTGATACATGACTTTTTAGTTTTGCCAAATATAAAATTATATTATCTTGATTTATATTTCTCTGATCACTAATATGTTGAAATTATTTTCATATGATTCATATATTTCATACTATTCTAATTATTGGCTATATGAGTTTCTCATAAAATGTCTGTTCATGTCTCTTGCCATATATATATTGGGTTTGTTATGCTCTTTACTAATTAATTGATATTTTCCCTGCTACCAATTTCTGGCACGCTTGTGTTTTATGGAGAAGAGATGAAGAGATTTTGCAAGTGTAATTAAAATTCTTAATCAGATGACTCTTTGTTGATCAAAATGAATATATCCTGGATGGGCCTGACTTAAGCAAGCAATCCTTATAAAAGAGGATTCAGACCTTTTGTAAAAAGAGATTTCAAACCAAAGAGATACTTCTGCTTGTCTTGAAGAAACAAACTGCCATATTGTGGGGAGGGCCATGTGACAGGAAACAGTGGTGGCAGCAGGACTAAGGATACTATAACTACAGAGAACTAAATTTTGTCAATGAACAGTTAGATTGGAAAAAGACCTTGATCCACAGATGTGATCACAGCCCTGGTCAACATTTTCATTGCAGTTTTATCATATTCCCCAGTCAAGAATTCCCTGAGAGTCCCACTGCAAGAGAACTGTGGTGGAACAGCCAAATACTTGTTTCTACATCAAGACTCGGACCTTTTGAGCCAAAAAAGCCACATTATACTACCCAGCTTGTAATGGTTAATGTAAAATTTACCAGATGAACCCTCTGGTTCAGTTTATTTCTCTTCCCACTCCCCTTGCTTCAGAGGCATGATGGCATTGGATTATTCTGAAGAAGAGGCCACCTCTGAAAAATTCCCCTTCTAGAACACATAGACACTTGAGAAATGTTTCTGTTGAAGAAAATGGAGAGAGAAACAGAAGTCTTAAGTCTGTGGCACACTGTGTCTTTAGACAGTTTGGAGGAATGAAAACCTAGATATTTAAAATCATGAATTGAACATGTAAAATTCCAGTAAAATGTCAAAAAGAAATATACATTGCTCTTAATCTTGAACATAGTGCCTTAGAGACACTGTATTTCAGTTTTGCCAAAATAATGTGGATTTTGTGAGTGTTGTTGAACTTTCGGGTTAAAACTCAAATAAGGTGAATTTTGCATTTTTAAAAAATTTATTTGCTAAGAAACAACTTAGTAGTTATGAGAGAATCAACAATAGATGTCAGTACAAGTAGTTCATATATTTTACCATTTAGTTTGGGACTCTATGTTACTTGATTGAACCTTAAATCAATGTGGTTTTAATCAATGGTTTGTTCTTTGAATAGTTACTAATACTATAGATAATCTTATTGAGGACTGTATAAACATGAAAGTGTGGTATCAAACTTCAGGTTTAAGCTGTTTGAAGCATCATAAACATTCATTTCACAGTTAGATTGTATAAGGATATTGGCTGTGATGAGAATCAATGAGTTATTTTTTTTAGTAGTGAAATTCATTAAATCCCTATTCAATTCAACAGGCACATGTTGAAAGAGCATTGTTGTTGGTGTTAATGGGGTAATATGTTCCTTCATTGTATTTGGGCCTTTTGTATCACACTCTTGATATTAAATTAAATGTGCCTTTTTTTTAAAAAAGAAGAAATACATAGAAACAAATGAGAATGAAAATACAACATATCAAACCTTTTGGGATACAGCAAAAACAGTAATTATAAGAAAGTTCATATCATTACAGGAAAGATCTCAAATAAATAACATCACATCTTAAAGAACTGGAAAAAGAAGGACAAATGAAGCCCAAAGTCAGCAGAAAGAGGAAATAATAAACATTAGAGAATTAAATGAAATTGAGAACAGAAAGACAACAGAAAAAATTAATGCAATAAAGAGCTGGTTCTTTGAAACTAGCAATAAAGAGCTGGTTCTTTGAAACAATCAACAAAATTGACAATCTCCTGGCTTGACTCACTTAAAAAAAAAGACAGAAGTAAACAAATCAGAAATGAAATAGGAAGAAGTTATGAAAGATACCAGAAAAATACAAAGTATCATACAAAAATACTCTGAAAGATTATATGCCACCAAATTTAATAACCTAGAAGAAATAGACAAGTTCATAGAAGTATACAACCTTCTTTGAATAAATCATGAAGTAATGGAACATCTAAACTGACTGATCAACAATAAGGAAATTGAAACAATTATCAAAAACCTCCCAATAAGTAAAAGACTAGGACCAGATGACTTCACTAGTGAATTCTACCAAACATTCAAAGATGATTTAATACCTGTTCTTCTCAAACTCTTCCAAAAAATTGAAAAAGCAATACTTCCTAACTTACTTTATGAGTCCAACATTACCCTGATACCAAAACCTTGTAAGAATAACACACAAAAAGAAAACTATAGACCAATAGCTCTGATGCAAGAATCCTAGACAAAATACTAGCAAATTGACTACAACAATACATTAAAATGATTAGATATCATGATCAAGTGGGGTTCATGCCAGGGGCACAGAGATTGTTCAACATATGCAAACTGATCAATGTGAATACACCACATGAACAAAATAAAGGATAAAAATTATATGATCATATCAATAGAAATAGAAAAACATTTGACAAGATACAGAATCCATTTATGATTAGAACACTTAATAAAATGAGTAAAGAAGGAAAGTACCTTAACATAATAAGGGCCATATACAACAAATACTCTGCTAACATCATTCTTAATAGTGAAAAACTATAAGCCTTCCTTCTAAGATCAGGAACAAGACAAGATTGTCTACTCTCAACACTTATTCAATACAATGTTGGAAATCCAACTAGAGCAATCAGGCAAGAGGAAGAAATAAAAGGCATCCACTGGGAATGAAGAAGTCAAATTGCTACTTCTTGTAGATGGTATAATTCTCTATATAGGAAACTATAAAGACTCCACTGAAAAATTGTTAGAAACAATAAACAAATACAGTAAAGCTGCAGGACACTAAGTCAATGTACAATAATCTATTGCATTCCTATATACTAACAATGAAATTCCAGAAAAAGAAATGAAAAAAATTTTCTTTTGCAATTGCAACAAAAATAAAATACATAGTAATAAACTTATTAAAGTATGTGAGAGACCTATAAACTGAAAACTATAAGACATTATTAAAAAAAATTGAAAAAGACACAGAGATATGGAAAGATATTCCATATTCATAGAATGAAAGAATCAACATAGTTAAAATCTCCAAAGTACTCAAAGCCATATACAGATTTAATGCGATCTTCAACAAAATCCCAATGGCATTTTTTTTTTTTTTAAGAAACAGAACTAAAAAAATCATCAGATTTGCTTGGAATCATAAAAGGCCCTAAATAGCCAAAGCAATTCTGAGAAAAAAGAACATGGCCAGAGGTATCATACTAACTTCAAATTATACTACAAAGTGACAATGGTCAAAACAGCAGGTTATTGGCAGAAAAAGAGACACACAGAACAATGGAATATAACTGAGACCCCAATATAAACTCAGATATATATTGGCAAATAATTTCTGACAAAAATGCCAAAAATATACAATAGAGAAATGAAAGCCTCTTCAATAAATAGTGCTGGGAAAATTGAAAACCACATGCAAAAGAATGAAACCAGCCTGCTATCAATCACCATATACTAAAATTAATTCAAAATGGATCAATGACTTAAATATAAGATATGAAACAATAAATTACATAGAAGAAAACATAGGTACTGAACTCATAGACCTTGGATTTAGAGAAGATTTTATGATTTTGACCTCAAAAGCAAGGAAAGTAAAAGCAAAAATAAATGAATGGGAGTATATCAAACTAAAAAGCTTCTGCATAGCAATAGAAACCATCAACGAAAACCAAGAAGTAACCAACTGAAGGGGAGAAGTTATTTATAAACAATGCCCTGATAAGGGGCTAATATCCAAAATATATAAAAAACTCATATAACTCAACAACAACAAAAAATAAACAGTTCAATTAAAAAATGGCCAGAGGACCTAAACAGACACTTTTCCCAAGAAGACATGTAAATGGACAACAAACATGAAAAGATTAAAAACTTTACTCACTATTAGGGGAATACAAGTCAAAACCACAATGAGATACCATATCACACCTGTTAGAATGGCTATCATCAATAGGACAAGTAGTAACAAATGTTGGAGAGGTTGTGGGGGAAAAAGACCCCTTATATCCTGTTGTTGGGAGAGTAAACTAGTATGGAGGTTCCTCACAAAATTAAGAATAGAATTACCATATGACCCAACAATCCCTCTTCTGGGTATCTACCCCCCCAAATTTAAAACAATTATCTTTAAAGATATATGCACCCCAATGTCTGTAACAGCATTATTCATAGAGGCAAAGACATGGAAACAACTGAAGTGTCCTTTGATAGATGATTAGATAAAGATGATCGGGTACATATATATATATATAATGGAATGTTACTCAGCAATTAAGAAAAGAAATATTGCCATTTGGGACAACATGGATGGATCTTGAGAATATCATGTTATGTGAAATGTCAGACAAAAAGGATTGAGAACCATTGATTTCACTCATACATGGGATATAAAACTGAAAGCAACAAACAAGACAGGCAAACAAAAATTCATAGACACAGACAATGGATTAGTGGTTACCAGAGAGAAAGAGAAGAGGAAGTAGGTAGGTAGATAAGGGTAAAAGGGGTCAAATACATGGTGATGGAAGGATCTTTGATTTTGGACGGTGAATATAAAATGCAATATACCTGAATCATACACTTGAACCTATGTATTTTTATTAACTAATGTCACCACAATAAATTTAATAAAAGTAAGTAAATAAGAATTTTTAAAAATTTTGGATATACAGACTCTAGATACCATAGATATATCATTAATTGGAAGTAGGTTAGGTCTTAGACAATCTAGATAGATTATCTTATCTGAAAGTAATATGCTAATATAGTGGTAGGTTTGATTTTTTAATTCCTATTTAGAATTTGTACATCTGTATGAGTAACCATGAATCCTTCGTATTGATCTTCAATGTTAATTTATGTACTCTATTAGTTTGCTAAGACTGCTATAACAAAATATCACAGACTAGTTGTTTTAAACAAAAGAAATTAACTTCTTCATAGTTCTGCAGGCCAAAAGTCAAAGATCAAGGTGCCAGCAGAGTTTGTTTTCTTTTGTGGTCTCTCTCCTTGGCTTACAGACAGTTACCTTCACTGTCTTCACATGATTTTCCTTGGTGCCAGTGCATCCCAGATGTCTCTTTGAATGTTCAAATTTCTTTTTCTTATAAGAACTCCAGTCAGATTGATTAAGAGCCACTCTAATGGACTCATTTTAATTTAGTCATCAGTTTAATACAGCCCTATCTCCAAAAGTTATATTCTGAGATATCGGGGGTCAGGGTTTCAACATATGAATTAGGAGGTGGGGCACACAATTCAGACACTTTATTCCATTTAAATATCATGGTTTTGTTGATCTGTTATATAAGTTGGTAAGCTTCCTATTTTGCTTCCAGGCCCTGGAAGAACTTATATAACATATGAATCACCTATTAATTGAAAAATAGGCATAATGTGTTCCTTTTTTAAATTAAATTTATTGGGGTGACATTGATTAATACAATTATATAGGTTTCAAGCGTATAATCCAATAATACATCATCTGTATATTACATTGTGCATTCACTACTCAAAAATCAAATAAATATCTTTTCATCACCATATATTTGACCCCTTTTCTCTCTAGTTAACTACTAGACTGTTTTCTGTGTCTATGAGTTTTTGTTTGCCTGTCTTGTTTGCTGCTTTCAGTTTTACATCCCACATATGAGTGAAATCATATGGTTCTCACATTTTTCTGCCTGACTTAGTTCACTACACATAAGTATCTCAGGCATATTGTGGTCTTAATAACACCTGGCCTTTGGGGAATTTTGAAGAGGGTAGATCTTTGAATACTTAAAAAATTTATTGTGGTTATAGTTTATTCCAGATTTTTAATGATGTGAAATAGTTTTACACAGAGCACAAATCATTTATCCAAGACCAAAAAAAGATAATAAAGGTAATATTCAGAACTGGAAAAGTGAATTTTAGGGCTGTCACAATGGGAAGAATACACTTTTCCTAAAAAGTCATTTTATTTCACATTTTATTCTCTTCCCTGCAGGTCTTTTCTTCCTTCATCTTTGTAATGGTTGCATGGACAGTTGTGCTAAAGAATTTTCATGCAAAGTCTGCTCTATTAAGTCCTATATACTTATTGTATTTACTTCTTCCATTCATGCCAGGTTTACCTAATACTTTCGTGAGGGATTTTTTGTTTGTTTTGTTTTCAGTCATTTTTATACTGTAATGGTTGTCTGTTTGATTAGTATAAACCAGATTACCCTTTATATTACTGCCCCTGGGTCTTGTCACTCTAGTTCACATTCTTATTTTAAGATGAACTTAAATTATACCGATGCCTGAATTGCAACTGGAGTGTGAACAACAATCTTGTTTTCACTCTTTCTTATCCTTTTGTTTTACTGATTTCTGGTGTTAAATTTTATTAATTAGAAACTACTAGTCCAAGTTTTCTCTCCTTTAAGTAATTTAAGATTTTCTCTGGATGCTCTAGAGTCTTCTTTTATTTTACAGACCAATAAATTTGTCAAAACTGAGACATATTTTAGTTTTCCAGATAAATTTTCCCTTAAATATGACTGTCCTGATCTCAGCTCATGGTTTTTACCTTATATCGCCCTGCTTAACTTTTACTTCCTTTATGGCAGTTTCCTCTTTGAAGTTTATTCTTCAAGATAAGCTCTTAGTCTTTCTGAAATTAATATAGGAAAGAGGCATGAGAACCACACAAATATTAAAACCAAGTTCTATTTGGAGCCTGATACTTGCATCTAGACACAAGATCAACATAACCAGGCCACAGGGAACCTACAGAAAGATTCCTGCTGAGATTACTAACAACTATTTCCCCATGCTTTTAATGCTGCATACTCATACCCTGAAAGGAAAACAGATATACACCCAATTCTCCAAACATTCAGGGTCTCATTCTCTGACTTTGAGAGGAGACCACATTTCTTTCTGTGGAGTGGTATGCTTTCTCTAATAAACTTTCCTTTGATCTCTAACTCTGGTTCATGTTTAATTCTTTCCTGTGCAGAGTCAAGAATGCACTCTTAGCAGGTGCAGGGCTTGAGTCCCCACTTGGGGGTCTTTGGCTGTCCTGCAGAATGACCTTTTTCCTATTTGTAGAGTCTTTTCTAACAGGCTTCACCAGCTCCTAAGCACTCCTTTTTACCTCTGCTAAGCAGGCCTAATTCCCTGACTTGCTTCTATCTAATCTCAGCTCTATTAGGAAGCACTCATGTTTTTTGGAGTTCATGGACTTTTCCTTTCTTTGATTTCATTGAAACTGGAGTTTGCTGTTTTGATCCCCATTTGTGATTTAAAATTGTTTCCAAAAGGAGAGATAAGATTTATATCTAAGCTGTTGTACAGTGTAGAACCAAAGTGACTCCATCTTAGATACAAACCCTCCATTTTGAACTTAAGTGGAATAAAAAAAAAAAACACCAGCTGACTAAGAGTCATCCCACCCAACAATTGGCCAATCAGAGACCCCTTGGAAATTATCTGAAAGTCCCACCTGCCAAGTTCTCTGTCCTGTGGTTCTTTTCCTCGGTGCAAAGTTTAACCAATCCCCTTAAAGGTTTTAAATTAAACGCATTAATCCTGTAATGCCACGGCAGTACTCCCCTGCTTGTGGCTTTACCTTTTAAAAACCCTTTGAAACTGTAAGTCGGGGTTGATACTTCCACTGCTGCATCAGTGCATCAGTATCGGCCCGGGTTCGAGCCTGCAGATAAAACTCCCTCTTGTTCTTACATCGGTGTCGACTCCTTGGTGTGCGTGGAGGCTCGAAGTCAGGTATAACAACAGGTCATACTACTAATTTTTTTTCCTCATTTGGGGGAGTCAGGGAACAAACCATGTAAGACTGGAGAGGAATAAAATATAATTGAATGCTGCAGATGGAGACTGCAATTGTATGAAAACAGAATCCCTAAGGCATTGGAGAGTGTGAAGTCCACAGCCATACACATGGAACAGAGACATGATTTTATATTAAAAAAAAATTTGAAACTTATGTGTCAGACAATTGGTTTGCTTTCTGCTTCTCCAACAAATGAAATTGTTGGTACAAGAACATGTGCCCCCAATATCACCATTTTAATGTAGGAAGAAGGCAAGAGAATTAAAAATGTTAATCAAGCCATATTCAGAGGCTGCACTGTGCTGATCAGCAGCCAGACCAGGAAGACACCTTCAGAACAAAGGAAGATTTCTGCTAGATTACTAACACACATTCCCCACACCTATGAAGGGGAAACAAGAAACAAGAGTTATTCCCTCCAGCTAAAATCATGGAGAACCTATGAATTAAAGTCTGGGAACTGCCAGCAGGTCTTTCACTCTACATATTTTTACTTTCTCACACTACATACACTTCCCTTTCCTCACTGTTTGTCCATATCAAAGGAAATGGGTTGACAAAGTTAAACAAGAACTCACAGGAACAAAAGAATGATACATAAACCAAATTTCCTGAACACTCACTCCTACTACTCATTGCTTTCCAAATCTCTCTTGGTCCCTCTCACTCTCTGAGAGACCACATTCTGTGGACTGTTACCCCTTTTCTAATAAATTTTCCTTCTGACTCTAACTTTGGCATGTGTGTGTTGAATTCTCTCTGTGCAGGGCTTGGTCTCCCCTCCCCGAATCAGGAAAACTTGCCCAGTCCTGCATCAGCTTTCCAGATGAAGAAAGTGAGAAAACTCATCTAATTTCACCTACGGCCTTTGTAGAAGTAAAAAAAAAAAAAAAAAAAAAAAAAAAACAACTTTCCAGTAAATCAGTCACAGAGAAGTGATATCTTCAGGCGCCAGCCTCCAGGAAAGCACTGACCACCACCAGGATGCAGTGCAGATAAGGAAACTGCCTGCTACGCCCTGTTTGATCTAAGAGTTCACTGAGGACATTTACCTTTGTATAGGACATTTACCTTTGTGTAGGATGTTTACAGCCAACATCTGCTTTCTATAATCTGCTGCTTCCTGTAATTTGCTTGCTTGCTTGTTCAGAAGACCACCAGGATATGGTCTTAAGCTTTATAAACTGGAAGCTAGGGGCTGATCTCTTCTAACCCTGGGTGGTAGGAAGTCAGCTGTTGGCGGGCTAATAAAGGCTCATAATTCTCTCTGATTTGGCTCTGTGGGTCCCTGTTCTCACCTGTGCCATAACACCTTACGCGGCCAGAGTCACCACTATCACCCCCAAAACACACACACACACACACACACACACACACACACACACACACACACCCCTTGGCGCTCCCATCAACCCGCCCCCATCAGCCCCATTCTGGGCTTTGGGACAACTCCCTCAGTTTCCCTGGTGCAACCCTGCCGAGACTCACAGTTTTTCACTTCTTAAACAGTGCAGGTCCCCCCCAAACACTCAATCGCTGACGAAGGCCAAAATGGCGAGTCAATCTCGGGTATTAGTAGAGTGGGCTATAATTCCTAGAAGAGTCTCAGGCACAGCTCTGCTCATGCCTGTGGGAAAGCACATGTAGAAGTCATCTAAACCAATCTTCCACGTGGGCTGGTGCCTCACCCTTTCCTGCTCTTGACTACATTTCCCAGAAGTTCTTGCGGCTCTAATCAACTTCCCGGGCGACTCTGGCTATCTTTTTTATTTTTTTATTTCTCAAGGAACATATGACTCCACTGGATCTGCAGGGTCTATGGAGGAACCTTGTCTCCAGGGTGTGGGATCTGCCTCGTGTGGGAGCATCACTCTGAGCCTGCGTTTGAATCTCAAAGATTTCCGGCAGCGATTGCAAGAGAGGAGTAGGGCTGTAGGCTTGGCCCAGACCGAGGAGTAAGGGTAAACCTGGAGAGCTGGACGCCATCTTGTCCAAACGGATAGGCTCGGGACTACATTTCCCAGAGGTCCCCGACAGAACGTTCCCTCGCCTGTGGGATCCTGGGCGTCGCCTGAAGGGGAAGAGTGCAAGGTGAGCAGTCTTCGGGACAATACTCTGCTCTTCAGGTGCGTCATGAGAGTCTGAAGGGGAGGTACCGACAGGTCCGGGTTCTCAGGCCTGCGTGAGTTGGTTGGGCTGGTGGAGGGGGTAAGAAGTGTAGGATTCCATGTGAACGGTTGTGACCTTATGTCACTGCGGCGTTCTGTGTGACGGTGTGATTGTACGTCCCTGTGGTAGGTGTGTCATTGTGACTTTCACCATGCGCGGAGCTCTGTGTACAGGTGTCACTGTTATTGTTGGTGTGTGATTGTGATAATGGCGCTGTGTGCGTAGATGTGACTGAGTCACCGAGATGGGACCGTGATTATGTGTGTCCTTATAATTTCGTGTGGTTTTATGGTGGAGGGGAGGTGTAGAGAATGTGATTATGTGGCTATGACTGTGTTCTGTGAGGGCAGCATGGGTTTAATTGTGGTTGTATGAATGTTAGCAGCACTAAGTGTACTGGGTGTCTGTGACTGTGAGGATGTGTGAACGTGATGATGTAATTTTGTGGCGCTGTGTGTGCAGTTGGAGGGTGCCGGTAAATGTGCCAAGGTGACTGTGTGTGTCCCAGTGGTTAATGTGTGATGTCAGGACAAATTTTGGTCTTGGACAGCAGACTTTTTCCCTAACACAAGGAATGCTCAGGACAACTTAAACTCCTCTGACCTCCTCATGGGTGGTAGGTGTGGATCTGGGCCATAAGAAAAACCTGGCATTTCATGATTCCTTTCCTCTTCCTCACATCTTCTCCTTAGAGAGTCCCCAGAAGACGGAAGAATGGCTGTGGATGAAGCCAAATACAAGGTGTGCTGGAGTTTCCTTTTTGCTCTCTTTGTACTGGATGGTCTTGTTTAACATAGTTTCATCAAGAGACCTGGTTCCTAGAAATTTCCATTCAAGAAAATGATGGGGAAGTCATAGAGGTGGAGACATAGATTCCAGTATACTCACTCATTTCCTTCTACATAATGTTCATATATTAATTTAGAAAATAGCTCAGTTATTCCTGTGTACTAAGTTTTTGCTTCTTTTTAAACACGTGTGCATGCACACACACACACACAAACATGATTATTTTAAAGAATTTGAACAATATTTTAATGTTTCTTTTTAATAAGTTTCCTATGCACGGGTAATATACATTATTTTAAGATTTGAATCTTAATAGCATTTACCTTATGTTTTAATTGTAGCTATTATACAGTTACTTTTCTGTTTTTTAAAAAAATTTCTGAATACTACATACTACATGGAAGTGCTTAAAATAGAAACGTGTGGTTTAAGAAGTAACTATAAAGGGAAATATACAACAAAAACTTGTATCAACACTCCAGAAACCTGTTAGTCCTACCAACAGAAAAAAACCTAGTCTCTTTACCTCTGCAGGTAACCCTTATCCTCACTTTGGTGGTAATTTTTTTGTTATCGTTTTTTTTTTTAAATAGTTTACCATACATCTACACACATCCTTAAATGATATAGTTTAGTATTGCCTTTTAACTTTATAGAAATGAAATTGTGCTGTGTAATATTTTAAGTCTTGCTTTTCTTATGCTGTACTATATTTTCTAGGTTCACCCGTGTTGTTTGGACATTAGTTGTTTCCAGTTTTTAACTCGTTTGAAAGAACTCTTCTGAACATATTTTTATAAGTATCCCAGTGCACGTATGGATGCTTTCCTAGGGTATAAACATATGAATGGAATTGCTGGGCCATAGAGCATGTGTGTATCTTCAAATTTCCTACATATTTTCAAACTGATTTTCAATATGGTTGTACCAGTTAATTCCTACTAAAAGTTTATAAACACAGACATCCTGTATTCTCTCTAATACTTGGTTACTTGGCATTTTAATTTTTGATGAATCTGCTGACATGTGCGTTTTTTTTGACATATGGTTTTAAAAGTATAACATACTTTCTCAGAAGTAAAGAAATCAAAATATATGTCTTGATGAATTTTATAAAGTGAGCATATATTTAACCAGAGCTCAAATCAGATCAGGAAATAGAACATTACTAGCATTCCAGAAGCCTAATTCTTGTCCAATCTACTCACTTCCTACCTCTCCCAAATATAACCATATTCTGTTTTCTATAGCCATAGATTGATTTTTTCTGTCCTTGAATTTTATATAAATAGAATCATAAAATATCTCTTTTGTGCTTGACTTTTTTGCTCAACATTAAATGTCATGTAACATGAATGTACTATGTAATATTATGTAGTATGACTATATGAGGTTCATCTATGTTGCTTCATATAGTTGTAGTTAATGAAACTTAAATGTATTATTGCTGTTTAAAATTCCATTGCATGAACATACCACAATATATTTATCCATTCCATTACTAATTGGCATTTGAGCTATTTTCATAACTATGTGTCTTTTGGTGCACATATGAATGCATTTTTCTTGGGTGTATCCCTAGGAGTGAAATTTCAGTGTCATAGGTCATGCATGTATTCAGCTTTAACATATACTGACAGTTTTCCTAAATGGTTGTTAAAGTAAAAAAAAGGAGGTCACAAATTGCAAAATCAAATTTGAGAAAAACAAAACAAAAACAGACTAGCTTTAAGACTGAGTTCTCAATTCTTCATTAGTACCTGGGACTTGGTTGCACAATATAAGATCATTTAAACCTGAGCCGGTGATCATTATGCTGCATTCCTTTTTATATTTGCTCTATATTTTTAATATAGATTTTTATTTTTGTAACTCATTTTTTTATTGGAACTGTGTGGCTTTAAGTTTTGCATGGCCTGCAATGTCATTACAACTCATCGTGTTGTCATGAAGATTATTGACCTGGGTTAGTAGTGTTTCTTAAATAACTTAACCCTTCCTAATTAATATCACTTTATAATTAATAGAGGTTTAACATATTAATAAAATTTCTACTTCCTAAGTGATAATGGATTGACATCAATGAGTTCTTTGGGACATTCAGCTTGTTTATTATTTTGTCATACCCTATGTCTACGTGGATCTGTGTGTGCCTGCCGGTACTAACCATGGAATACCTGTTCTGTCTTGGGTTATTGTGTGAGGCCACAAGTGTGAGAGGTCCTTCCCTGGTTTGTAAAACAGAGGCTGGCTTTTTTGAAGTTCCCTGAGTTTATACTTTTCAGATTGTACAGATGGAAACAAGCACATTAATCAGATCATATATAAATATAAATAATAGGATGAGAAAATATAAATAATAGGGCAAGTAAAAACATAATGACTCACTAATTACGTTGGAAAAAAAACGTTATTCACCCTCTTTTTTGTGTACTTGTTTTTCTGTCTCATGTTGTTATGGACTTAAAGCATTTTCCAATTAATTAAATTAAATGGTGGTTGTCATGACTCCATCATAATAAAGGAGGAGCAGCAGGGGATGTATTCATGGTAGGTTGCTACATAACTTTTTATTACATAGCCAATGAGAGCCCTTTTTAGGACACTCTTAATAGGAGTCTTTTTAGCACAACACTTGTGATATGATATAACACACTAGTGGTTATCAGAGGTTTGGGGATGGGGGTGGAGGGAAGAGGTAGACAGAGTAAAGGGGGTCAAATATAGGAGAGTTGGGGGAGGGTGAAGTGGGTAAAGGGAATCAAATATATAGTAGCTGAAGGAAACTGGACTCTGGGTGTCAATCACACAATAGAATATATAGATGTCAAATTATAATGTATGCCTGAAAATTATATAATCGTATTAACCAATGTTACCCCAATAAACTTAAAAAAACCCCCACAGTTTACTGCCAGCATTAATTTAATTTTACATAAACACACTCCTTGAGGCTGAAGCAAATCTGAGTGGTTTTCCATGTAAATATAAAAACTGTTCATTGAGTTAAAAAAAAAAAAAGAAAATAGCCTTACTATTTTAATAATAATTTAATAGTATTATCCAGGAAACCTCTTTTCTTCTGTCTTTAAAATTTCCTTCTTGGAATTAAATAAAAGACTTAAAAACAGGAGACTTATGTTATATCCAAGAGTTTATGTTGGTTAAAAATGCTGCTATTATTTGGGCTACTTTAAGTGGTACCAGAACTCAAAAGCTTTCTTTTTAAGGGTTTATGTAGTTTTCTTATGGTAAGTGATTTTTTTTTTTAACTTTCAAAATTTTCTCATACTTTGGTAGATTATTGGGTGTAAGGGATTAGTAATTAAGAAGTAATTCAATGTGAGACATTTCCACAATAAACATATATTATGGAATAACAAGCAAAATTTGCTTTTTTAAATGATAAAACAAGACTCAAAAGAAATTTTACGTTCATATGAGCACCTCTTTCCTCAAGAAAGGGACTGTGGGCATGACAGGTACCTGAAGTTATTAAATACTAGCTTCATGATATAGTAATTGAATACTCCAATGGTTATTTGATGACTTCTTAAGGCTATTAACTTGTTTTTTTATGACTCTATTAACCTAAAAATTAGTAGGCACAAGAGTAGAAGAGTTAGAATATAGATAGTGTTTTTACAAAATAAGCACTTGGTGTTTTGGAGCAGGCTTACTCTGAATTAAAGTAATTTGATGATGAAGATGAAAAGTTAACTGAAAGCCTGGAGTTTACGCAAGAAAAAGTCAAGATGAGCATTATTCTCCCCAATTTTTTGATACTTAATCCCTTTCTCTCTTAATTTCCTCCTCAGTCCATTTTCTGGCCAGAAACTGCAAAGATCTGTTGTTCCTGTTTCCCATTAGCCACTCAAATGTTTATGGCAACCTCAGTTGCCTTTTAGTACTAGGAAATAGAGTGATTGCCTATTCTAACATGAATGGGAATGCCTTTGGGAAAGTAATGGACTATAAGCAAAGTTATACAAGCATTAAAGAATTGAGTTCTTAAAAACTAACTTCACTCAGCATAATTAGTCATAAGGAAAATGTAAATCAAAACCACAATGAGATACCTATTAAGTATCTACATACCTATTAGGATGGCTATGATAAAAAAGACAGACAATAATAATTGTTGGTGAAGATTTGGAGGAATTGCTGGGAGGATGTAAAATGATGCAACTGCTTTAGAAAACAGTTTGGCAGTTCTTCAAAAGTTAAACATTGTTACCACATGAACTAGAAGTTCCATTCCTAGATATATACCCAAGAGAATTGAAAACATTCACACAAAATCTGTATGTGAATGTTCTTAGTAGCATTCACAATAGTCAAAAGAAAAAAAAATCATCCAAATGCTCATCTATAAACAAATAAACAAAATGATATATCTGTATAATGATATACTATTTGCCAATTAAAAGGAATGATGTTCTGACACATGCTATAACAATGACATACCTAGAAAACCTACTAAGTGAAAGAATCTAGTTAAAAAAGGCCACACATTGTATGTTTCTATTTATATGAAATGCCTTGAACAGGCAGAAAGTACAGTGGGAGGAGAGAGGAAAATGGTGATTCATTGTTAATGGGTTTTCTTTTAGGGGAGATGAAAAATATTCTAAAATTAGAACTTTTGTGGTGATATACTACGAAACAGCAAATTATGTACTTTAAATGAGTGAGGTGTGTTATGTGAAGTATATCTCCA
This sequence comes from Macroglossus sobrinus, assembly GCA_004027375.1. Lineage (NCBI taxonomy): Eukaryota > Metazoa > Chordata > Mammalia > Chiroptera > Pteropodidae > Macroglossus > Macroglossus sobrinus. The sequence continues at coordinate 55,400 of PVKZ01002549.1, read as the reverse complement.
TAAAGCTGTTTTGAAAAATAAAGCTAATGTAAAACTCGTGTTTTAGAGTCTAGGTAAAATAGTGTTGGCCATGACTGTGTAATTGTTGAAGCTAATGGGTATGTAGAGACTTTTATACTATTTAAACTGTACCTTTGTGTATGTTTGGTAATTTCTGTATTAAAAAGTTAATCCTCCCCCACCATAGTAGCCTACTGCCTACTGGTGAAATACTAGAAGCCTTCACAGTAAAATCAAGAAGAAGGAACTATCAATAGTGTTATTTAGTATTTTTTTCCAAAGCTATTAGAAAAATAGTACTCCATAGGAAACAACTAGAAAATGGTTGCTTTATTCTTTCCTGTAACTTCTGCTATCAAGCTTCTCTGTGGGCTGTTTGATTTTCTGTCCATGGACGAGTTTTCAGTCAGTGTTAGATAATAAATGATGTCCGCTTTACTGTACCAATGAATACCTTAAACTTGTTTTTAAACTTTGAACTCTGGCTCCTTGAGCTACAAACTTGCAGTGCGAAAGCCTTGATGATTACTTCTCTCTTTTCTTTTCCTGAACTTCTTTTCTGTCCCAGTAGGTACTCTCAACTTTCTGAGGTTGGGAGCTGGGAAAGGAAGAGGGAATATGGGACAAGAAAAATCTTAATTGTATTGACACTGGTTCTGCCTGGCCTTGGGGCATGTTTACATCTGACTCTTTGTGAGGAGAGGCCAATGGCTGTACTTCCGCTGGCTGTGTCTTACAGTTTCCCACATTCACCCTTTGGGCATTAGTCCCCCTGGGGGCCCTTCTCTAGAAGTCAAGGTTCCTACTGGAACTCCTCTTGGTAGGCTTGGTATAAATCCTGACTCAGTTGGGCTCATACTGTGGGATTCATTACTATCTCAGGAGTTAGGCCCCAGTCTTTGTGCATTCTAAATTCTGAGAGCACAGAGTTTTCCTAAGAACTCTCACTACGTTCCACTTAGAACCCTGGTGGCACTTGGGTCCCCTCTTTTTCTTATAAGGTAGGAATACAGAGGACATTAGTGTTTTCCAAAAATGTCTTTCAGACAGCTTTCTTTTATTTATTTTTATATATTTTTATATTTTTGTAAGAATTTATTTGAGCCAAACTGACGACATATGCCAGGGAGCAAGATCTCAAATGCCCTCAAAGACAGCCTTTTTTTATACACTCGACAATCTGAAATACCTCAGGAACAGATGTTGAATTGGACCAAGGACATAAAATCAGTTTTCAGTAGCTCCTTTTTGCATGATATATAAGATGGCCAAGATTTTCACTGGTGACTGCAGGGTTTCATGGCCCCTCTTGGCTTGCTCTCTTTCTCCAGGACTTCTCCTAAACTGAAACTCTGCATATTTTAAAATTAAATTTAAATTTTTCAATTACAGTTAACATACAATATTATATTAGTTTCAGGTGTAGAACATAGTGGTTAGACATTTATATAACCTATGGAGTGATCACCTCGATAAGTCTAGTACCCATCTAACACTATACATAGCTATATTCCCTGTGCTATAATTTACATCACTGTGACTTTTTATAACAACCAATTTGTACTTCTTAATCCCTTCTCCTTTTTCACCCAGCCCCCAACTCCCATTCCCATCTGGCAGCCATCAATTTGTTCTCTGTATCTGAGTTTGTTTCTCTTCGTCACTAAATTTTTTTAAAAAATTATTCATATAAGTGAAATCATATGATATTTGTCATACTCTGTCTCACTTATTTCACTTAGCTAATACCGTCTAGGTCCATCCATGTCATTGCAAATGATAAGATTTCCTTTTTTATGGCTGAATATTCCATTGTATATATGTACCACCACTTCTTTATCTTATTGTCTATTGATGGGCACTTGGCTTCCGTTACTTGGCTATTGCAAATAGCACTGCAGTGAACATAGAGGTGCATATATCTTTTTGAATTAATGTTTTGGTTTTCTTTGGATTGCTGGGAATAAAGTAGTTTCTATTTTTAATTTTTTGAAGAACCTCCAAACTTTTTCATAGTGGACTGATTTGCAGCCTCACCGACAGTGCACGAGGGTTCCCTTTTCTCCACATCCTCACCAACATTGGTTGTTTTTTAATTTATTGGTGATAGCCATTCTGACAGGTGTGAGGTGACATCTTATTGTAGTTTTAATTTGATTTTCCCTGATTTGTGGTATTGTGCATCTTTTCACATGTCTATTGGCCATCTGTATGTCCTCTTTGGAGAAGTATCTATTCAGATCCTCTGCCCATTTTTTAATTGGTATTTTTTTTTTTGGTGTTAATTTGTATGTGTTCCTTCTATATTTTGGGTTTTATCTCCTTGTCAGATGTATCATTGGAGAATATCTTCTGTTCAGTAGGTTGTCTTTTTGTTTTGTTGATGGTTTCTTTCACTGTACAAAAAATTTTTAGTTTGATGTAGTCTCATTTATTTTATCTTTTGTTTCCCTTGCCCAAGGAGACATATACAAAAAAAAATATTGCTAAAAATTATGTCAGAGAGTTTACTGCCTATGTTTTCTTTAAAGAATTTTGATTCGGGGCCTTACATTAAACTCTTTAAATTATTTTGAGTTTATTCTTGTATATGGAATAAAAAAGTGGTCTGGTTTTATTTTTTGCATGTATCTGTTCAGTTTTCTCAACACTATTAACTTAAGAGACTGTCTTTAACCCACTGTATATTTTTGCCTCCTTTGTCATAAATTTATTGAGCACACTGGCATGGGTTGATTTCTGGGCTCTCTGTTTTCTTCCATTTATCTGTGTGTCTGTTTTATCCCAGTACCATGCTGTTTTGATTACTATAGTCTTGTAGTATAGTTTGATACCAAGTAGCATGATACCTCCTAAGTTGTTCATCTTTCTCAATATTTCTTTGGCTATTCAGGGTCTTTTGTGGTCCCATATAAATTTTAGGATTATTTGTTCTAGTTCTCTGAATTTGGTTTGGTAATATTTAGTCGAAGATTTTTACATCTATGTTCATCAGGGATATTGGCCTGTAATTTTCCTTTTTTGTAATGTCTTTGTCTGGTTTGATATCCAGGGTAATTGATGACCTCATAAAATGAGTTGGGAGCCTTCCCTCCTCTTGAGTTTTTTGGAAGAGTTTGAGGAAGATAGATGTTAATTCTTCTTTGAGTATTTGAAACCATCTGGTCCCTAACTTTTGGGAGTTGTTGTTGTTGTTGTTGTTGTTGTTGTTGTTGTTTTAATAACTGGTTCAATTTCATTAGCAGTTACCACTGTGTTTAGATTTTCTGTTTTTCCTGATTCAGTCTTAGAAGACTGTATGTTTCTAGGAATGTATCCATTTCTTCTATGTTGTACAATTAGTTGGCATATAATTAATTGTTCATAGTATTTTCTTATAACCTTTGTATTTCTATAGGGTTGGTTGCCTCTTCTCTATTTTGTGTTTCTGATTTTATTTGTTTAAGCCATCTCTCCTTTTTTCTTAATGAGTTTGGCTAAAAGTTTAACAATTTTGTTAAATTTAATGGAACCAGCTCCTGCTTTCACTGATCTTTTGTATTTTTCTTTAGACTCTTATTTCTTTTACTTTTGATCTGATCCTTATTCCCTTCCTGCTATTCAATGTGGGCTTTGTTTTTCTTTCTCGAGTTTCTTTAGGTGTAGGGTTAGATTGTTTGAGTTTTTTTTTTTTTTTGTGATAGGCCTGTATTGCTATGAATTTCCCTTTTAGAACTGCTTTGGCCATGTCTCACAGATTTGGGGTCATCATTGTGTTTTTATTTTCCTTTAGCTCAAGATATCTCTTGATTTTTCCCTTGATTTCGTAGTTAATCTGTTCATTGTTTAGTAGCATGTTATTTAGCTTCCACATGTTTGTGTTATTCAGTTTTCTTATTATAATTGATTCCTAGTTTTATACCATTGTGATTGGAGAAGATGCTTAATATGATTTCAACCTTCTTAAATTTATTGAGACTTGTTTTCTGGCCTAGCATATATGGTCTATCCTGGAAAATGTTCCATTTTTACTTGAAAAGAATATATTCTGCTGCTTTGAGTTGCAATGTTTTAACAATACAAATTAAGACTATCTGATCTAATGAGTCATTTAAGGCCAACATTACTTGTTGATATTCTGTTAGGATGATCTATCAACTGATATCAATAGGATGTTAAAGTTCCCTATTATAACTATTACTGTTGCTCTCTCCTTTTACTTCTCTTAATATTTGCTTTATATATTTAGGTGTTTCTTTGTTGCGTGCATGGATGTTTACAAGAGTTATGTTGTGTGCATAGATGTTTACAAGAGTTATATCCTCTTGTTAGATTGATTTCTTTATCATTTTGAAATGCCCATCTATGTTTCTTATTATAACAGTTGTGTTAGTATATTTTGTTTGGTAAAAGTATTGCTACCCACCTTTTTTGTTTGTTTACATTCATATGAAGTATCTCTTTGCATCTCATTACTGTGTGTGTCTTTTAGTCTGAAGTGGGTCTCTTGTAGGCAGCATATGTATATGTCTTGTTTTTTTTTCTATTCAGCCACCCTGTATATTTGAGTTGAGCATTTAGTACGTTTACATTTAAAGCAATTATCAATGGGTATGAAATTATTGCCATTTTATTGTTTTCTTATTATTTCATAATTCTATGTTCCTTTTTTTTCTTGTTCTCTTGTATGTTGATGATTTTCTATAGTGTTGTGTTTGGATTCCTGTTTCTTTATTTCTTCTGTATCTCTGGCAGATATTTGGTTTGTGGTTACCATGTGCTTCCGTGTGTGTGTGTATGTGTGTGTATGATGTGTGTGTGTGTGTGTGTGTGTACACAGAACTACATTTATAGCCATCTGTTTTAGGTTGATGGTCTCTTACTTTTGAACACATTCTAAAATCACCACAATATTAACTCACTCCTTCCACATTTATGTTTTTGTCATTTATTTTCACTCCTTTTGTTTGCATCTGTTTGTATTCCTTAATTTATAGTTGTAGTTACACATGATCTTTTATCTTTTAACCTTGCACTAGCTTTACAGTTGGTTGATCCACTGCTTTTATTAAGTGTTTGTTTTTATTCAGTGAGAATTTTTTTCTTTCCTATATTTTCTTATTCATATTTTTTATCTTGTTTACTTAAAGAAGTTCCTCTAACATTTCTTATAATACTGTATTAGTGGAGATAACTCCTTTAGTTTTTTGTCTGGGAAACTCTTCTTCTTTTCTAAATGATAGCCTTGCTTGGCATTCTTGGTTAAAAAAAAAAAAAGATTCTCTTTGTCTTCAGCCTTTGGCATTTTAATTATGATGTGTTTTGGTGTGGGTCTCTTTAGGTTCATCTTGTTTGGGAACTCTCCATGCTTTCTGAATTTGTCTATTTCCTTCACAAAGTTAAGGAAGTTATCAGTTATTATTTCTTCAAATGGGTTTTCAGTCCTTTTCTCTCTTCTATTTCTGGTATCTCTATGATGTGAATGTTGTTATGCTTGATGTTTTCTCAGAGGTCTCTTAAACTATCCTAATTTTTTGTTATTATTTTTTCTTTTTGATGTTCTGATTGGGTGTTTTCTGCTACCATGCCTGCCAGATCACTGATTCGATTCTCTTCATCTAATCTGCTGTTGATTCCCTTTAATGTATTGTTCATTTCATTTATTGTATTTTTCATTTCTGACTGGTTCTTTTTTATTTTTTCTATCTCTCTGTTGAAGTTCCCACTGCACTCACCAATTCTTCTCCTAAGTAATAGTATCATATAGAGTAGTTTTACTGCCCTAAAAATCCTCAATTTCACTTATTCTCTCCTTCTTTCATCCCCTAGCAACCACTAATATTTTTACTGTCTCCATATTTATGCCTTTCTCAGAATGTCATATAGTTGGAATCATACAATATATAGCTTTTTATATTGACTTCTTTCACTTGATAATGCCTTTTCATGGCTTCATAGTGTTTTTCTTTTTAACACTGAATATTTCATTGTCTGGATGTACCATAGTTTACTTAACCATTCACTGAGGGACATTTTGTTTTTTTCCAAGTTTTGGCAATTATGAAAGTTGCTATAAACATCTATACACAGATTTTTATGTGACGTAATTTCTCAACTCCTTTGGGTAAATACCAAGGAGCACAATCACTGGATCATATGGTAAGAGTATATTTAGTTTTATAAGAAGCCTCCAAACTGTATTCCAAAGTGGCTGTACCATTTTGCATTCCCACTAGCAATAATTGAGAGTTCCTGTTGCTATTTGTCAGCATTTGGTATTGTCAATGTTCTGGATTTTGACCATTCAAATAGGTATGTAGTGGAGGGATATTTTCTTAAGACAGTAAAACATTTTTAATTGTAATATGTAGAGAATGTGATACGCTCAAAAGAATAAACAGATCACTGGGCCAAAATAGAGCTATAAATAATTCCAGGCATGTATCATGATGAGTAGCACTTAAATGAGAAGGGAAAATATATTCTATAGTCACCTGTTCTAAGGCTCACTTTTTTTTTTATTTCAACATATCTGAAGTCCAGTTATATCCTATATAGGTTCTTTCTTAAGTGGCATGTAAAATAATGGTGCATTTTAAGTCCCATGAAATATTATATTATTTACATGTGACTTTGGTACATCTTAGAGTAGCCCCCTCTAGAGGAAAAATTAGTATTTATAACTCATTTCACAAAAATAAAATTATAATTGATACTCATACCATAGTCTTCCATAAGTAATCTTTATATCAAAACAAAATAATAATTGATTAACTATGTATAACAAATGTAAGCATGAAAGTTGTAGAAAAGAGTTTATACAAATATGTATAAGTAAGAAAGACCTTACTCAAAAGCTAGAAAATTTGACATTTTGACTCTTTTTCATGGCAAAAACACATAAGCAAAGTTAAAAATTTTTTCTTATGTAAAATAAAAGCAAGGGAGCAAGAATGAGGATGCTTCTGTGTGAGTGTGAGTATGGGTGTCTGATGGGGGAAGTTGATTGACTTTCTTGGACTTGGGAAATGAAAAGACTTAAGGAAGCCTTTAGTTGTGATCAGAGGGTACCATTTGGGTGAATCTGGCTTGGGGATTTGAGGACTGCAAAGAAGGGATCTGCTTAGGGCAAGTCATAGCAGCTACGTTTTGGGTTCAGAGCAACAACATTACTGAGATGGAGCAAGGCCTCGCCTGAATCACTTGGCTGAGGCAAGAACCTGGGTTGCTTGGGTGAAGGTAAGGGAATCTGAGTCTGTGTTTCTTTGAATCCAGGATCTAGCCAGGATCTATTTTGCTGCAGCTAAAGTTTAGGGTTTCTGAAGTTGAGGAAGGAGTAAGATTTATTCCATACTTCCACTAACTAGAGTTACATCATAATACCGAGACAAGTGTGGGTAGTTTTACCTTGTCAGTCTGAGAGCTGTAAGGCCCATTTGGTTTCTAGAGCATTCTTTTGGTTTCCCAGGCCTGTCTTCTTAGAACACTATCCTTTTTCAGGAGAACAGCCCTGAGGAGGGCTAATAATCTTCAATGCTGAAAGTCATGGCCCAGGTGAGTCGATTTTATTCCTTACCTTCCTGACATTGTTCTTTTTAAAAATTAAAAAAAAAATTTTTTTAGGGGGTACGTGAACATTCGCTTTCCTTTATGGCTTTCTGGCTGTCATTGTCCCCTTCAGGATCCTTGTCCCATTTCTTATTCTAGCCAGATAGTCCTATATCATTCCTAAGTTGCCCTCTTCTTTTGACTCAGGATTAATATTTTCATTCAGTAAATAATTGAGTATCCCTTTTCTCAGACCTCTGCCAGGGACTATGAGGGAGTGCAGAGGAAATGCATTCTCTGAAAAGGAAACGAGTAGATTTGTAGAATGAACTCGTCCTCTCTGGACAGTGATTTGTTTCAGGTGAAGATACAAGTTGATTAGCTGGGAACAAACATGGAAAAGCCAAGAGTATTGCTATAGATCACTATTCTCCAGTAAGATAAGATGGGAGATGGTAGATTATTGCAAGATCTCCTAGTTTATGAAGCTTGGAGGATTGTGGGTTTGATAGCTGGTACAGACAAATCTCCATAAATCTGTGTAGGGCATTCAGGAGAGGAGTCCATTATGAGGTTGAACAGGAAGTGTGGGTCATGAGCAATTTTGACATGAATCACCAGTTTTCTTTAGCTCAGAAATAAAGATAGAAATGATGGATGATTACAGTGAGTTCAGCCATTTCATATTGTCAGAGCTCAGAAGAACCTTCTAAATCTTGTCCAGTAATTCTATATTTTAGAAAACTCTGGAATCAGGAAATCAATTATTAAAGAATTTGTAATAATAGGAAGTTATTCTTATAATAGTAAGTCAAAAGAGTGAACTAAAGGTTAAGAGAAACTTAGATCACATGCTGTTTCAGAAATATTACTCTTAAAATGTATTTGTCAAAATTTTACATGTTAAAAATTCAAGCAGTATTAAGAGTAGGGCCCTGATCTACCACTTCATCCTACTCCCGTAAAGGCAGATACCTTCATCTCTTTTAGCAGCTTACAGTGGAATTCATCCATATTTTAAGTTAATATTCTTATATTGGTATTTCTTTATTAATCAATTTTTAAATGTTTTATTTGTATTTTTATTATGGTGACATTGGTTAATGAAATCCATTAAGTTTCAGGCATACAATTCAACAGTAGGGCAATTATATACATTGCATTGTGTGTTCACCCGTAGTTAGATTTCTTTCTGTCACCACATATATGACCTCTTTTTCCCCATCTTCCTCTTCCCTTTCTTCTCCCCCCCACCCTCTGATAACCACTAGTCTGTTGTTCATGTCCATGAGTCTCTGCTTGTTTGTCCTGTTTGTTTGTTGCTTTTAGATTTCTATCCCACATATATCATGTAGTTTTCAACTTTTTCTGTCTGGCTTATTTCGCTTGAGGTACATCCATGTTGCCACAAATGGTAGTATTTCACCTCTTCTTAAGGCTGAGTAATATTCCACTGTGTATATATATATATATATATATATATATATATATATATATATATATATATGCTTAATCAATTTTTAAATATTTTCCAGTTATTTCTTTGTAAGATATGTGTGAATTTAGGTTTGCTATCTCACACTCTCTGCTTTTTTTCCCCACAACAGTTATAACACAATTTTGTTTAAATTACATGAATAGGACCTCGAAAATATTATATTGCAACTTTTCTCGACCTTCCCACTATTAAAAACTTTATTATAATAGATTCCAGGCACAGGAAGTAGTCTTATTAACTACATTATACTTATCATTCAGCTTCAATAATTATCAACTCAGATTCATCTTATTTATATACCTACCTGTTTCTTCTGTGCACTCCCCAACCTCCACTCCCACACAGTTATTTTGAAACAAATACATATTACTATGTATCACTAAAAGATAAGGATTATTTTTGAAAAACAACCATTATGCCATATTGCATCTAAAAAAGTTAAAAATAATTTGTTAATATCAATATCTAGTATTTGAATTTACATAATTCTTTAGTTTTTAAATCTTTTATTGGAATTAGAATCCAAATAAGGACTGTACACAGCAATTGATTGATATGTTTCTCAGGTCTCTTATTTGTAGGTACCCTATCCACCTTTTTTTTCCTGTGCAATTTATTGTTGTTGTTGTTAGAAAGAAAAAAAATCATATTTATTTGTTCACTGTTTGGATTTAGTGATTGCATCTCTGTGGTATCATTTAAGTGTTTCCTGAAAATTGATAGGTCTAGAAGCTTGATCTGATTCAGCTGTGTATGTGTACCTGTGTGTGTGTGTGTGTGTGTGTGTGTAGACTATTTCACAAATGGCGATGTGTGATATCATTAGGATGCACATTATATCTGGTTCTCTTTGTAAGCAGTTGAATTTCTGCTCCCTATTCCCTAGCCACCATTGACAGTTATTATCTAGATTCATTAATTCATTAAAATTGCAAAACAACATTTTCTGTCATTCCACTTTAGGTGGAAAACTATTTGTAATGTAAAAACTTTCAACTATTTGATTATACTGAAGACTGTGTAGGAAAGAATGTTTGATTCTTTCCCATTTTATACGTTTTTTAAATAATAAGTTGGTTTCTTAAAATTCTATAAAAGTGACCAGTAGTTTTTTTATTGAATATTGTTGATGACCTCATGCATTTAAACATTTTTGATCTGATCAATCCATTACATTTGACCCTCTAAATTATACCATTTTTGGCCAGTGGGAGGCTCTTCAGCTTGGTTTTTAGTCCTTTTACCATGATTCCAATTACCTGATAGCGCTCTTGTTTTCTATTATAACAGAATGTTAAAAATTCATCTTTTGAATTTCTTATTCAATCTTGAAATCATCTCTTTTTTCAAAGAATCTTAGTTTCTTTTATTTGAATATGGTACTTAGAGACTACACTCTAGAATGCTTATTCCTACTGTCTAGACCTTTATAATAGACCAAGTTGGGAATTTGTTTTTAATATAAAATAAACTGATTATTTTTTATCTATTTCTGAGATTCACAGATTCTGGTTCTCATTGATAACAGTATAATTGCTTGTTTGCTTTACTCCACAATAAAAGAACAATAGTCTCTGAAGTATTTCTTTTATTACACAAATGTATATATGTTTATTGTTTCAGGAATCAGTGATGTTCAGGGATGTGGCTGTAGACTTCTCCCAGGAGGAGTGGGAATGCCTGGACTCCGCTCAGAGGGATTTATACAGAGATGTGATGTTGGAGAACTACAGCAATCTGGTGTCAATGGGTAAGGTCATCTGTACCAGAAATCTAGAGTTCTCTGGAATGTCTGTTTCTTCCACAGTGAATTTCTCAGTTGCTTTTTGAGTTACCAGCTGAATTTCTGCTTCTTATTCTAAAATCAAAGTTTGGTGCTGAGATGAAAAGAATGGGAAATGGGCAGCTCTAATTGGCTGTAGCTGAAGCTTCTCCTTTCTCTGGCTGTTTCTGTAGTGGCATCTCTTCCTTGATCATCAAGGATCTGGGTCTTATTTCTAGATCTGATTTATTCACAGCATAATCATGTTTCATATCTTTTCTTGTGAGCAGGACTTTACATTCCTAAGCCTCAAGTTATCTCCTTATTGGAACAAGGGAAAGAACCCTGGATGGTTGGCAGAGAGCTGACAAGAGGTCTGTGTTCAGGTGAGTGACAAAGCAGACCATTGCAAGTAATAATTCAGCTGATCAGTGAAGAAACAATATTGAGATCTTGCCTTGGAAATTCCCATCAAAACCCTAAGCTTGTGGGAAAGTTCTGTTAGCATGAGTTTACAAATTACTTCTTACATTTCTTCACTCACTACTCTGTCTATTACCCTTCTCCAATATACTGTTAAATTTTAAGTATAAGGTAACCTTCACTTCCCCTCCAAAGAAAACTTGTACCCATATTTAACTCAGTTCCCTGCTAGCTTTTCTTCCTCTAAACATCTAAATGTTTTCTATCACCACCACCAAAACAGTATACTCGTGAGTGTATGCATGCGTGCATGTGTGTATCTGCACTGCTCCTTCCCTCCAAGTGATGGCCTTTGTTATAGCCACTGGCCAATGACTTTTTATTAATTGGTTGTGCAATTTTCCTTTATCCAACATTCTTGATTTCCTAATTTGTGCAAGGAAGTCTGCCAGTTGCTGCAGTTTGCTAATGATAGCAGTTATTAAGAACTCAGAGTCAAAAAATGGTACTAAAATATAGCTATAAGTAACTCCTATAAAGTAGAATCTAGTAAAAGAACCATCCAGGGAGCTTAGTAGAAAGTCAGGGCTAAATATGCAGAAGTGGAATTAATCCATACTGAAATTCCATACTGAAATAGTAGATAGAGCTTTGAAAGTAATTGTAGTCACCATCTATAAAGACAATGTTGGGAAAAACAGAAAAGTCTGTGCCCACATTGTGGGAGGAGGTGACAGAGAAGAGATCTGAGACAGAGGAAGAGAACCAGAAGAGTACTTATTGAGCATAAGTATGTACTAAGCATTGATCCAAGTGCTGGGATGATAGTATTAAAACATTCAGAGCTCTGCTCTTCTGGAGCTTATATTCTAGAAGATGATAGAGAAGGAATAGATATGTATAATGTAAGTGCTGTGAGGGAGACAAGAGAGGCCTCTCTGATGAGGTGATATTTTAATAAAGACCTGAAGGAAGTGAGGGAACAAATAATGTTAATATTTGTTAAAAGAGATTCAGGCAAAAGGAACAGAAAGAACAAAGTCCTTGAGTTAGGAGCTTTTTGGTTTGTACCATTGTGGCTGGAGCAGAATGAGCAGAGGGAATTATGCAAAAGGAGGTCAGCAAAGTAGTGCGTATATGTGTGTTTGTGTTAGGTACAGGTGAGTGAGAGGGTATACCTGCAGATAGTTCTGAATTTTGTGGGCCTAGGTATGGGATTTGAATTCTGTTATGAATAATGTAGGTGTAAAGCCATTTTATTCAAAATGAGAGGATTTGAGCAGAGGAGTGACATCATGTTTTTAAAGGATCCTCTAACTCAGAGGTTGCTAATTTTGGATTTCTTTGGATAGAATTTAGATATTGAACTTGGATGAGAAGAAAAAATGCATCTTTATATTTAGTAACCTCTGATTAAAATTTAGTTTTTCTTCCAGTTATGGTGTAGTGACTTTGTTCTGTGACTTTGATATAAATGGAAATAAAAATATTGAAATATCACTTTTGCTTATCACTATTTCATAATTACTGTAGTACTGGGCTCACTGCTAGGTCTTACTATTTATATGTTAATAAATAAGAAAACTTCAGGCAGAGGGAAGAACTCCTGCAAAGGCCCTTCTAGGAGGGAAAATCTTGGTGTGTTTGAAGAATTGAAAGAAAGCCAGTGTTGTTGCACCCCATGAGCAAGTGAGAGTGGAATGAGTTGAGACTGCAGAGACAGATAGGAACTACATTTTCAACCTTTCCTGGTGATTATGAGAAGTATGGACTTTGATTAGTGGGAGGCCAGGTCAAGTGTTATTGGTCCCAGAGTAGATTAAAGAGTGTAAAACTTGGTGGGGAGAATGGGATAGGAGGCTACTTCAGTGGTCTAAGAGATGATTCTTATTTGGAAGAGGGCATTGACAGTGAAGATAGAAGAGGACAGTTTTAAAAGTTAGGCGCTTAACTAGATGAAAATTACTGAAAGACCATATAAAGGTAGGAGAAAAAAGGTTATGCTGGAATGAATTCCTTGTTTCTGGCTGGAAATGTTCTAATTGGCTTCATTTTGATGTCTTCGAATCATTTAATTTGTTTAAAATTCCTAATTTTGGTAAAAAATTCTTTCATAATAATACCTATCAAATACTGAATGCTTTATTCAAAGATAATTACATACATTTTCCCTCACCTTTCCAATAATCATGAATTAAGGCTTATCTCCCTTTTACAGATAAAGAAATGGGGATTTATAAAAGTTAAGTAATTGCCTAGGAACATAGTAGTAACTGTCAGAGTTGGGACTCAGCTCATCAGTCTCTTTCTGGTTCCTGTTATCTTTCCATTGCAGTATTTTACACTGTCTTATTTTCTTTTTGTCTGCCTTAAACTCTAGCTGCTACCCCTCTCAGTCATTGTACTAGTACATAAGCAAGTCTCTCCTCCAAAGATCAACATCACAAAATTCAAAGGTGAATAATATTTTCACTAAATCCCCAGCACATGACATATTCTGAGTCTTTCCTATCTGCCACTCACATCAAATTAGTTAAATACCTTAGACTTATCTCAGGCTATTTCCACATGTGGCTTACCCTCTGTAATCTCTTTCAAATTTCATCCAGTATATCCTTTATTATGGAACCTATTCTGTTTCCACCCCAACTGGGTGTACTGCGGTTTAATTCTGATATGAATTACCCAGAATTATTAGGACAGATCCTGCAGGTTAACAGCAAAGTCCTGTAAGACTGCTAAACTTTAGATGCCAGCTGCAAGTCTCAGGGGTTCCTCAGACCGCCCCCATACTTCTAACCAACTGGCTATAAAGTTGGGGATTTCCATGACTCCTGCAGGTTAAGTAATTTGCTGGAAGGACTCACAGAACTCAGGAAAGCTCTATATTTACAATTGTAGTTTTACTATAAAGAGTACATATTAATTAGGACAAGGTCTGGTAGGCTTCCAGATGTAGAGGTTCCATACCCTCTCCCTGTAGAGTTAAAATATGTCACCCTCTTAGCATCAGTATGATCACCAACCGGAAAGCTCCACTGAACTTTGGTGTCCAGTTCTTATTGTGGTTTAATTACACTGGCATGATTGATTAAGTTATTGGCCACTCAATCTCTGGTGCCTCTCCCTTCCTCAGAGATCAAGTAGCTGAAAGTTTCAACCCTTTAATTATATGCTTGGTCTTTCTGGTAATCAGTCCCCATCTCAAAGCTATCTAGGGACCCACCATGGGTGAACTTATTAGCATAATGGAAATATTTCTATCACTTGGGAAATTCTAAGAGTTTTTGAAGCTCTGTGCTAGAACCAGGTAAAAAGACCAAATTAATTTTTTTATTATATCACAGACAAAGAATCTTCCCTATATGGAATTATTCCTCCTAGGAGGGCTTAAATAAGGTCAGAAAATTATTCACTTTTTGTAATAGAGTATGATCATGCACTCTCTTTCTTTCATAAACTTACATGCATGCTTATATAGATATATGTAGAACTAGTCGATTTTTCACTGCTCAAGCATTGTATATTTACCAGTCTTTCCAGATGATTCTGAACCTCATCAATATTTGAGAATGATTGCGGTTTCCTATTTCTGTAGTCTCTTCCTTCTACTTCTTGTGTTATATAGTAATGCACTGTTTAACAACAGGGACAAGTTGTTCTGAATAATGCGTTGTTAGGTGTTTTCATCATTGTGCAAATATCATTGTGTGTACTTACACAAACCAAGATGGCGTAGCCTACTACTGTAATTGTATGTGCTATACTTTTATACTACTGGCAGTGCAGGGGGTTTGTTTACACCAGCATCACTACAAACATGTGAATAATGCATTACAATACAACTTTAGGACAGCTAGGATGTCACAAGACAATAATAATTTTTCAGTTCCATTATAATCTTGTGGGACTACCTTTACATATGTGGTCTATAATCAACTGAAGCATCACCATGGGGCACATGGCAGTATCTCATTAATTTCTATGCATTTTTTGTCTATTTTTTAGATTAAACAGATATACTTAAGAACTGTATGTCATTTACTACCATGTATTTACTTAATTTTTCCATTTCTATTATAAAAGTTTAACTTTTTACAAATGGAGGGGGAGAATATTTACCATTTTATTTTCTTTCAGATCTGGAGTCAATGTGTGAAAACAAATTATTATCTCTAAAGAAGGAAGTTTATGAAATAGAATCATGCCAGAAGGAGGTAATGGGACTTACAATGTATGGCCTGGATTACTCCAATTTCAGAGATGTTTTGGAATACAGAAGCCTTTTTGAAAGACAACTGGGATATCAAAATGAGCATTTCAACCAAGAAATATTCACTCATGGATACATGCCCACATTTATTCAACAGACATTCTTTACTCTACATCAAATAATTAATAATGAAGATAAACCTTATGAATGTAAGAAATGTGGAAAAGTCTTTAGTCAGAATTCACAGTTTATTCAACATCAAAGAATTCATATTGGTGAAAAATCTTATGAATGTAAGGAGTGTGGGAAATTCTTTAGTTGTGGCTCACATGTTACTCGGCATCTGAAAATTCATACTGGTGAAAAACCCTTTGAATGTAATGAATGTGGAAAAGCCTTCAGTTGTAGTTCATACCTTTCTCAACATCAGAGAATTCATACTGGTAAGAAACCCTATGAATGTAAAGAATGTGGGAAGGCCTTTAGTTATTGCTCAAATCTTATTGACCATCAGAGAATTCACACTGGTGAAAAACCCTATGAATGTAAAGTATGTGGGAAAGCCTTTACTAAGAGCTCACAACTTTTTCAACATGCAAGAATTCATACAGGTGAGAAACCCTATGAATGTAAAGAATGTGGCAAAGCTTTTACTCAGAGCTCAAAGCTTGTTCAGCATCACAGAATTCATACTGGTGAGAAACCCTATGAGTGCAAAGAATGTGGGAAAGCCTTTAGTAGTGGTTCAGCACTTACTAATCATCAGAGAATTCACACTGGGGAGAAACCATATGATTGTAAGGAATGTGGGAAGGCTTTTACTCAAAGCTCACAACTTCGTCAACATCAGAGAATTCATGCTGGTGAGAAACCCTTCGAATGTCTTGAATGTGGGAAAGCCTTTACTCAGAACTCACAACTTTTTCAACATCAGAGAATTCATACAGATGAAAAGCCATATGAGTGTAATGAATGTGGAAAGGCCTTTAATAAATGCTCAAACCTTACTCGACACCTGAGAATTCATACCGGTGAAAAGCCCTATAACTGTAAGGAATGTGGGAAGGCATTTAGTAGTGGCTCAGATCTCATTCGTCATCAGGGAGTTCATACTGATGAATAATAAAAGTTAAGGCTCTTGTAACCTTTCTAATACTTTAAACAAAAAAATCATGTTTGATAATTACTCTCTTTCTCTTTTTATTTTACCTATATTTTAAATCTGAATGTATTTCCCTGTTATGAATTCATATTCTAAATTGACATTCTTCCTACCCCGTGCCCCCCCAGTATTGTATTAATGGCAGTTGTTCAGTAATTCTTTCCTTCTCCATTATTTTGTTCTACTTTTGAGGTGAAAATATTATATTCTTGTTTATATTTGCTTGTATTTCAGGGCTACTTTTCTTCTCTGATCTATATATTTGTGCTTAAGCCAATATCATGCTTTAAATTGTGTGATTTTGTATTTTTTAATTCTTTGTAGAATTATAACTTTGTTTTTGAAGTTGGTGTTCTTTTTTTTTCACAAACATATTTTCTTATTATAAAACAAACAAAAAAGTCAGAAACTGAAAAGCCAATTTAATTGTAATCATACCAACTATAGATGACTACTCTCAATTTGGAAGAATAAATCCTACCAGAGTCTATCTTTAAAGAAAGTCTAGTCATGGTATGCATATTGTACCTTCACCTGCTTTTACCATGCCCAAAATGATTGCCATTTCATTAAATACAAATTTTTGTTTTTTTAAAATGACGTATTTAATAACTTTATAAAATGATTTTATTATTCATGTTATGGTTGCATCTAAATGTTTACAGTTATAAAATATGCCCTGATTAATATGACCCAAAATGTATCTTTGGATGCTTGATTTTTCTTTTAAAATGTGTATTTTAATTGCTGAAATTTTTCACCTTTTCTCCTTGTAAACTTACCCCAATCTCATACTAGAAAGGTAATTAACCATTGTTATCAAAGTGTTGTTTATCCTTCCAGATATTTTTTACTTTTTACTTATAGATGTTAGTGGCATTTTATTTCATATGTATTAGTAAATATAATTATGCTCTATGTATTGGTTTGTTGTGACAATTCAATGAATGAATGAATTTAAAGTATTAGAACTATTTCTATCACATAATAAATACTTAGTAAAAATTGTCTACTATTATCATTGATATACTTATTTTTGTAGTTATTTTCATTATTATTTGTGGAAAAGATTCTAATCATGTTTACCTTTGTCTAACTCAAAGAATTTATAATGAGAAAAATGCATGTAATGAGTTTAGGAAAGCTTTTCCCATCACTCATTGTTCAGCATGGAATTTTAAAAGGAAAAGAAAAAGTATGTGTGGGTAGTCTTCATTCAGACTTCATCTTTTATGCTGCATGAAGATTAATACTAGTCTGAATCCCTGTGGATGTAATGATGGGTAGTTGAAAGCAGCACAGCTGTCAAAAATTAGTCCCCCCACAAAGGAAAGAAGTTTACAGGCCAAATTATTTGACCAGAATGACAATACGATAGCCATCAAATTTCTGAATATTAATTCAGCGTCCCCTCTTGATCAACATGGGTTAAGGAACTAAATCTTTAATATACACCTCGGTTAAATGTGAATGAAAATAGAACAGAATTGAAAAACCTGAGAGTGGCAGGCAAAGTCGTCTTGGAAGTTTTATAACCCAATTTGTGTGCATGTATTAAAATACTACAAAGATCACTAATAAAATCAATGTAGAAAGCAGCTAAAAAAAGTGAAAAACTAAAACATGGGTAGAGAAAGGCATTATTAGTTATAAAATGCAGAAGTAAGTGAAAGAAGTAAATCTGAAACATTTTGACTAAAAAAAGATAAATTTGGGATTAGGGTGGAGAAGTACAGGTGACAGCACTGTAGATGAGATTAAAATGGCAAGATATTTAAATTAAAAAAAACTATCATTTTTGGTGATGAAAATGTTCTGGGGTTAGTGGTGTAGGTTGCATAACTGACTATAATAACTACTGAAGAGTATACTTTAAAAGGGTGAATATAATGGCACATGAATTTTATCTCAAAAAATAACAATTTTTAAAAAATAATATAATTGAATATGTAGACAAAGTGTGATTATAAAGAAATTGAATTGACGTTTGCAAATCTTAATGGACTTCCCTCAAAAATGAATGTTTGGAGATTGAATTAAACATGGCAGAGTGAGAGATGTCCCCAGGTCACTACCCTTGAAAAAAACAATAAGCCAAACATCTAAAACTCACAAAAAACACCCAAACTGCGCACCAGCACGTCTGAGCGTGGGATCTACACATAAGAGCTACCACAGGTCAGAACTCTGGGTGTTGGGCTGTGGACTAGGAGAAACAAAAGTGCCTCTTGCAGCTGGAGCTCCCTGTAGGAGGAAGGAGAGGAAAGAAGATGTAGTGACTTCCCTGAATGGCCATGCCTGGCAATGCTGTGAGCTACATGCAGCTAACAGCAGTGCCCAGTCAATCGGACAGAAGGCAGAGAAACTGGGACAGCAGAAAAGTGGAGACGGCAGAGAAACAACAGTTGATTTTTACCAGCCACAGTTGCAAAACTTGCTGAACCACAGCCCTCTTCCCCAACCCAGAGGGCCCTTCCCCTTGTACCACCGAGACTGAATACTGTGGAGCCCCAGGGGAATCTGAGCAAATTCTACCAAACTGTCGCTAACACTGATAAACTGAGACTGAGGGTAGCAAGTGTGATTAAACATCTATAGGGAGGAAGACATTATTAATAAGACTTTATATAAAACAGGGATCCAAGAGGCTTAGACACTACCTACTGGAAACCAAAAGAAAAACACCTTTACAACATGCTAGGAACTATTATATAATAAATTCGGGAAAAAGAGCAGAACACACTTCCATTCATGCCCAGGAGGAAAAATAGTCCATTAAACACCATGAATAACCAAGGTGACAAGGCATCTTAGAAAGAGAGAGAAAAATAAAAAAATAAGCTTACAGACATAGAAACATGCGACTTGAATGACAGAATTCAGGATGTTACTTCTGAAAAAAACTCAATGAAATACAAAATGAATCATATCAACAATTTCAGGAATTGAAAAAACAACTAGATGAGCAGAATGAGTTCTTTAGCAAGGTAACTGAAATCCTCAAAAAGAACTGAACAGTTCTTCTGGAGGATAACACACTCCAAGAGTTGAAAAGTGAAATAACAGGCTTGGGAAATAGAGTCGACCAAATGGAGGAAAGTGTCAGTTATATCGAAGACAGAAATCTAGAAATAAATCGGAAGAAGGATGAAAAATAATAGAAGAGAAATACAAGAACTAGCTGAGTCTACGGCCATGCTACCCAGAATAAGCTCAATCCCATCTAATCTCGGAAGCTAAGCATGGTAGGGCCTGGTTAGTACTTGAATGGGAGACCACCTAGGAAGACCAGATGCTGTAGGTGTAAAAAATTTAAAAATAAGGGATTGTAAACTGACAAGGTTCTTGCAAACTGTGAGGTCAACCAAGGGTTGCCTCACCTAAAAACAAAAACAAAAAAATGGCTGATACCCTCAGGGGAGGAGCCATAAGAATAATGGGAATTCTCAAAGGGGAGAAAAGGAGAAGGGATTACAAAGCATTTTCAGACAAATAGTTTATGAGAAGTTTCCAAATCTAAGGAATGAGCTGGAGCTTGGAATTCAAGAAATCAGTACAACACCCAATTATCTCAACCTCAAAAGGACTTCACCAAGACACATTGTATTAAAATGATCAAAAATCAGCAAAAAAGACAATTCTGAGGGCAGCCAGGGAAAAGAAGACGGAAACCTATAAAGGAAAACCCATTAAATTATCGTCGGACTTCTCAGCAAAAACCTTAAAATCCAGAAAGGAGTGGAATCAAATATTTGAACTATTAAATGAAAGGAACTAACAGCCTAGAATAATGTATATAGCTAAACTCTCCTTTAGATATGAAAGAGAAATAAAAACCTTTCCAAACATACAAAAATTGAGGGAATTCTCTACTACAAGGGCTGCATACAGGAAATACAGAAAGGGGTCGGCTCAACTAAAATAAAAAATTAAAAAAAAAAACATAATTAGGAGTAAGGTGACTGACTAGTAGGCTGATAAAAGCAAAGGATTGCAACCCTTATTAGAAACAGGTCATTATAAGCTTAAAATAAGAGATTTGCTATAGCAAGAGAGTAATGAATGTTCAGCATACATAAGGAAAAACCGAGATAACAATAATTGAAAAGGGGAGGATACAAAGATCCAAATTCACAAAGGGGAATGGAGATGAGACATATATGTATATGTATATATGTATATAATGTATATAATGATATACATATATGTATATAATGATAGTTATGTATATTCATATATATGTATATACATGTATATATACATATATATGTATATATATGTATATATACATGTATATACATATATATGAATATACATAACTATCATTTACATATTTATAATGGTAACCACACACCAAAGATCCAGAACTGAAGTATATAACAAAACAAGAAGGACCAAATGGAAAACTCAAAAAAGCCAACCGAAATGAAGAAAACAAACACAAAGACAAAGAAGCAATTGAAACACCAAGACACCAGAAAGCAAAAGATAAAATGGCTATAAGATGGCCTCATATTTCAATAATGACTCTAAATGTAAATGGACTGTACTCATCAATAAAAAGGTACAGAGTGGCAGATTAGATCAAAAAACAAAACTCAACTATATGCTGGAGACACATCCCAGTTCTAAAGACAAATACAGACTCAAAGTGAAAGGGTAGAAAATGATATTTCAAGCCAATGGCATTCAGAGAAAAATAGGTACTAATATTGGATGAAGTAGACTTCAAAATAAAAAATGTAAAGAAAGATACTGAGAGACACTTCATAATCAGACAGGGAATCATGCACCAAGACATAACACTTATTAATATTGGTGCTCCCAATCAGGGAGCCCCAAAATATGTAAAGCAATTACTAACAAAAATAATGGAGAAACAGACCAAAACACTTTCATAGTAGGGGACCTAAATACCCCACTGTCTGATGTGAACAGATGATCCAAACAAAAAATCAGTAAGG
Source organism: Macroglossus sobrinus (assembly GCA_004027375.1). Lineage (NCBI taxonomy): Eukaryota > Metazoa > Chordata > Mammalia > Chiroptera > Pteropodidae > Macroglossus > Macroglossus sobrinus. The sequence goes on along the minus strand of PVKZ01002549.1, from coordinate 33,851 downwards.
AAATAACATCCTTAAATGACACATTAGACCACCTGGACATAATTGACATATACACAGCCATCCATCCCAAAACAGCTGCTTACATTCTTTAGTGCACATGAAACATTCTCAAGAACCTTGTAATAATGATACTAAGGGAAATAAGCCAGACAGAAAAAGTCGCTTGCTTTTTTGTTACATGTTTTCTGCAATTATATCAATTAGTTTATAAATGTAATTTAAGGAACAAATCCTCTGCTGCTTAGCTAATAGTGAATGTTTGAAACATTCTTTAATGTACAGTAAGACTTGATGATTGGCTGAAAGATCCATCAAAGCTGCTACACAGTGAAGTTTCCTTGCCATGGGATTTATCTGTTGTTCAGTGAACTTCTAGTATTATCAAAATATAATTGCATGCTCATAGGTTTGGAAGTTTTCTTTTCAAAGTCCAAGAATCCTTCAATATATTTTGGTTTAACTTTTGTTTAAGAGCTATTTCATAAACATTGTGTTATTAGTGTTTCTCTCTAGTATGTTTTTTAATGAGTATTTTTTAAAATGAGGAATCATGTATTTTTGAAGGAACCTCCCACATTTATTCCACTGTAAAACTTTCTCTTCATTATGACTTCTAGGATATTGAGTAAGGTTTGGACTATCTAAAATAGTTGTTGTTCTTACATTATATTTGTAAGGCTTAATTCTGCTATGCTTTTCTAATGTTTGTTATGAGTAAAGTTTAAAGACATGGCAATTTACACATTGTTTTTAATAGTATGAATATTTCACTTTAAATAAGGCATGATGATTGGCTAAAATCCTTCATAAATTCATTACTTTTTGTAAAAGCATTTGTTTTGCAATAAATTGTCTTATGTTTATAAAGTATACATTAGACAATTTTATTTATTTATTTATTTATTTTTAATTAAGTTTATTGGGTAACATCGGTTAATACAATTACATAATTTTCAGGTGTACATTATCATTTGACATCTGTATATTTTATTGTGTTTACCAAGCAAAGTCCATTTTCTTTCAGCCACCATATATTTGATCCCCTTTACCCACTTCATCCTCCCTGCTAAATCCTATATTTGACCCCCTTTACACTACTTCCCCCCTCCTCTCTCACCCCATTCGTGACCTCTACTCTATAGTCCTCTGGTAACCACTAGCCTATAGTTTATGTCCATGAGTCCCTGTTTTTCCTGTTCATTTGTTGCTTTTAGGTTTATATCCCACATATAAGTGATTTCATGTGATTTTCAATTTTTTCTGTTTCATTTATTTCACTTAGTATCATTCTTACAAGGTCCATCCATGTTGTTGCAAACAGCAGTATTTCATCTCTTATGGCTGACTAATATTCCATTGTATATATGCATCACATTATACAGATTTAATGAAATCCCCATCAAAGTTCCATTGGCATGTTTTAGCCAATCATCTATTGTAGGACACTTTGGTTGCTTTTATGTCCTGGCCACTGTGGATAATATTGCCATGAACATTGATGTGCAAATATCTTTTTGGATATGGGATTTCAAGTCTTTGGGGTAAATACCCAGTAAAGGGATCGCTGGATCATATAGTAGATCAATTCTTAGTGTTTTGAGGAAGCTCCATACTGTTTTCCATAGAGGCTGTACCAATTTTCAGTCTCACCAGCAGTGTATGAGGGTTTCTTTTACTCCGCATCCTCTCCAGCATTTTTTATTACTTGTTCTGTTGATTATAGCTGTTCTAACAGGTGTGAGATGATATCTCATTTTAGTTTTGATTTGCATTTCCCTGATAGATGGCGATGAGCATCTTTTCATTTATTTGTTGGCCATTTGTATGTCCTGTAGAGAGAAGTGTCTGTTCAGGTCCTCTGCCCGTTTTTTGATCGGATCATTTATTTTTTGTTGTTATCGAGTTGTACGAGTTCTTTGTATATTTTGGATACTAGGCCCTTATCGGAGGTGTTGCTTACAAATATATTTTCCCATTCGGATGATTCTCTCTTTACATTGTTAATGATTTCTTTTGCTGAGCAGGAGCTTTGTAATTTGATGTAGTCCCATTCATTTATTTTAGCTTTTACTTCCCTTGCCTTTGAGGTCAGATTCATAAAATCCTCTTTACGTCTAATGTCCTTGAGTTTAGTTCCTGTTTTCTTCTATGTATTTTATTGTTTCAGGTCTTATATTCAGGTAAGTCCTTTATCCATTTTGAGTTAATTATACTGTGTGGTATAGACAACATTCTAGTTTCATTCTTTTGCAGATGGCCTTCCAGTTTTTTCAGCACTATTTATTGAAGAGTCTTTCTCTACCATATGGTTTTGGGTTTTTTTGTTGTTGTTGAAATTATTTGCCCGTAGAAATATGAGTTTTCTTCTGGACTCTCGATTCTGTTCCACTGGTCTGTGTGTCTGTTTTTCTGCCCAAACCATGCTGTGTTGATTACTGTCGCTTTGTAGGATAATTTGAATTTGGCCAGAGTGATGCCTCCAGCCTCATTTTTTCTTTTTCCTCAGGATGGCTTTGGTCAATCAGGATCTTTGTGGTGCCATGCAAATCTGATTATTTTTTTGTTCCATTTCTTTAAAAAATTCTGATGGGATTTTGATGGGGATTGCATTACATCTGTACAATGCTTTAGATAATAAGGTAATTTTAATTTTCTTGATTCTTCCAATTGGAGAACATGGAATATCTTCTTCGATTTCTTTTAATAGAGTCTTCTTATAGTTTTCATTATATGGGTCCTTCACATGTTTTATTAGATTTATTCCTAGGTATTTTATTCTCCTTGCAATTTCAAAAGGAATTATATTTCCACTTCTTTTTGTGACCCTTTGTTATTATAGTATAGAACACTATGGATTTTAAACATTGATTTTGTATTCAGAAACTTTACTGTATTTGCTTTTTGTCTAGGAGTGTTCTTGTGGAGTCTTTAGGGTTTTCTATATAAAGAATCTGTCATCCACAAATAGTGACAGTTTGACTTCTTCATTTCCTCTTTGGATGCCTTTAATATCTTTTTCTTGCCTGATTGCACTCACTAGGACCTCCAATGTTATATTGAATAACAGTGGTGCTAGTGGATAGCCTTGCCTTGTACCTGATCTTAGAGGGAAGGTTTTTACTTTGTCACCATTCGGTATAATGTTGGCGGAGGGCTTGTTACACATAGCCTTTATTATATTCAGGTATTTCCTTTCTATATCAATTTTGTTCAGTGTTTTGATCATAAATGGATGCCGTATCTTATCAAAGGCTTTTTTTGCATCTATCGATATGATCATATGATTCTTATTTTTTAATTTGTTTACATGGTGTATCACATTGATTTGTGTCTGTTGAACCATCCCTTTGCCCCAGGGGTACAGCCCACTTGATCATGATGTATAATCTTTTCAGTATGTTGCTGTAATCTTATTTAGGATTTTTGCATCTGTGCTCAGGAGAGATATTGGTCTGTAGTTTTGCTTTTTTTGTGTTATCTATACCAGGTTTTTGTAGCAAAACCAGAGTGATATTGGCCTCATAAAATGAGTTAGGAAGTATTGCCTCCTCTTCGATTTTTTTGGAAGAGTTTGAGGAGGATAGGTTTTAAATCTTCTTTGAATGTTTGGTAGAATTCACTGATGAAGCCATCTGATCCTGGACTTTTACTTTTTGGTGGTTTTTGATGATTGCTTCCATTTCCATACTGCTGATCTGTCTACTTAGATTTTCCAGTTCTTCTTGATTTAGTCTAGGAAGGTTGTATTTTTCTAAGTACTGGTCCATTTCTTCTTGATTATATAATTTGGTGTTATATATTTTTCCATAGTATTCTTGTATGATCCTTTATATTTCTGCAGTGTTTGTCATAATTTCCCTCTTTCAATCCTGATTTGTTTATTTGTGTCCTTTCCCTTTATTTTTTTACTTAGTCTAGCAGGGGTTTGTCAGTTTTATTAACCTTTTCAAAGAACCAGGTCTTTGTTGCATTTATTTTTTTTTATTTTTCTTTTTGTTGTTTCCAATTTCATTTATTTCTGCTCTAATTTTGATGATTGCTTTCCTTATGCTGACTTTAGGTTTCATTTCTTCTTCCTTTACTAGTTTTTTAAGATGAAGCATTAGGTTATTTGGGGTCATTCTTGTTTTTGGAGATAGGCTTGTAATATGAACTTTCCTCTTAAGACCACTTTTGGCACATCCCAAGTTTTGGATATGTTGTACTGTCATGATCATTCATTTATATGTATCTCTTAATCCCTCTTTATCTCTTCTTTGACCCAGTCATTTTTCAATAGCATGTTGTTTAATCTCCATGAATTTGTCATTCTTTCCACTTTTTACAGTTGATCTCTAGTTTCAAAGCATTATCAGAGAATATGATTTCAACCCTCTTATATTTGTTGAGACTATCTCTGTGTCCCAGTATATGGTCATCTTTGAGGATGTTCCATGTGCACTAGAGAAGAATGCATAAGTAGCTGTTTTGGGATGGAAGGCTCTATAAATGTCAACTATGTCCAGTTGGTCTAATGTGTCATTTAAGGATGTTATTTCCTTATTGACTTTCTGTTTGGATGATCTGTCCATATCCGACAGTGGGGTATTTAGGTCCCCTGCTATGATTGTGTTTTGGTTTGTTTCTCCCTTTAGTTCTGTTAGTAATTGCTTTACATATTCCAGGCTCCCTGATTGGGATCATAGATATTAATAAGTGTTATGTCTTTTTGGTGCATGATTCCCTGTATCATTATGAAATGTCCCTCATATCTTTATTTATTTTGAAATCTATCCTTTTTTTATTTTGAAATCTATTTCATCTGATATTAGTACCACTATCCCTGCTTTTCTCTGAATGCAATTTGCTTGAAATATAATTTTCATTATTATTATTATTATTATTATTATTATTATTATTAATTTATGCCTACAGCAACTTGTCTTCCTTGGTGGTCTCTTATTCAAGTACTAACCAGGCCCAACCCTGCTTAGCTTATGAGATTATACATTGGACTTGTTCAGGGTGACATTGCTATAGACCATGGACTGTGGGTCCTCTAGGGCACGAACCTAGGACTTATTGTGTGTAAAGCAGATGTGCGAACCACTACACTATAGAACCATGTACTTGAAATATCATTTTCCACCCTTTTATTTTGAGTCTATATTTGTCTTTGTAACTAAGATGTGTCTCCTGGAGGCAGCACATGGTTGGGTTTATTTTTTGATCCATTCTGCAACTTGTGCCTTTTTATTGGTGAGTTCAGTCCATTTACATTCAGGATGATTATTGAAATATGAAGTCTTCTTGGTGTTTCCATTGCTTCCTTATCCTTGTTTCTGTTTTCTTTATTTTGGTTGGCTTTTGTGAATTTTCCCTCTGAACCTTCTTGTTTCATGTTATATACTTTGGTTCTGAATCTTTAGTGTATGGTTAACAGTACAAATATGCAGAGAATAGTTATATATATATACAATCGTCCCTTTTCTTCTGTATATGCCTTATCTCCATTCCCCTTTGCATATTTGGATCTTTGAATTTTTATTTTTTCAGTCATTGTTGTCTCAATTTGTCCCTATGTTGAACTTTCATTATTATCTCGCAATAGCAAATCTCTTATTTTTAAGTTTATAATGCCCTATTCTTGGTAAGGGTTGCATTCCTTTGCTTTTATCAGCCTGCTAGACACCTTACTCCTAATTATGTTTTTTTTCCATTTTTTTTTTAGGTGAGCTGACCCCTTTCAGTATTTCCTGGAGTGCAGTCTTGGAGTGGAGAATTCCCTCAATTTTTGTATGTCTGTAGTGGTCTTTATTTCTCCTTCATATCTAAAGGAGAGTTTGGATACTTTATTCTTGGTTGGTAGTTTCTTTCACTTAATAGTTTGAATATGTGATTCCCCTCCTTTCTGGCTTAAAATGTTTGTGCTGAGAAGTCCCACAATAATCTAATAGAGTTTCTTTTATAGGTTACTGTCTTCTTTTCCCTGGCTGCCCTCAGAATTCTGTCTTTGTTGTTGATTTTTGATAATTTTAATACAATGTGCCTTGGTAAAGGCCTTTTTGGGTTGAGACAATTAAGTGTTCTATTGACTTCTTGAATTCCAAGATCCAGCTCATTCCTCTGATTTGGGAAATCCTTATCAGCTATTTGTCCGAAAATGCTTTGTAATTCCTGTTACCTTTCTCCCCTTTGAGAATGCCCATTATTCTTATGTTTTATCTTCTAATGCTGTCAGCTAGTTCTTGTATTTCTCTTTCATTATTTTCATTCTTTGTTTTCTCTCTTCTTCCTTGATTTATCTGTAGATTTCTGTCTTCGACATCATTGATCCTTTCCTTCATTTGGTTGACTCCATTTCCCAAGCTTATTATTTCATTTTTTCAGCTCTTGCAGTGTGTTATTTATCTCCAGAAGGTCTTTTGTTCTTTTTTTGGGTTTCAATTTCCTTGCTAAAGAACTCATTCTGCTCATCTAGTTGTTTTTTCAATTCCTGAAATTGTTGATATGATTCATTTTGGATCTCAGTGAGTTTTTTCAGAAGTACCATCCTGAACTCTGTATCATTTAAGTTGCATATTTCTATGTCTGTAAACTTATTTTCTGGAGCTTTTTTCTCTTTCTTTCTGAGATGCCTTGTCACCTTGGTTGTTCACGGTGTTCAATGGACAATTTCTCTGCCTGGACATTAATGGAAGTGTATTTTGATTTTTTCCCCCCAGAAAGAACATTTATTGTATAATGGCCTCTAGTCTTTTGCAAAGAAAGTGTTTTTCTTTTGGTTTCCAGAAGGTGGTGTCTTAGCTTCTTGGACCTTTGTCATAATAATTTTTTTTAAATAGATGATTAGTCATGCTTGCTACCCTCAGTCTCAGTTCCTGTGAGTGTTAGTGACAGATGGATTTGCTGAGATTCCTCTGGGGCTATGTGATGTTCAGTCTCAGAGGGTATGGAGGGAGGGTTCCTCTGGGTTGGGGGATGGTGGCTGCAGCTAGTTTCAGTTTTGAAACTGTGGTTGGTAAAAATCAACTGTTGTTTCTGTGCCACCCAGCTCTCTGCTTTCTGCCCTGATGACTGGGCCCTGCCACTGGCTGTGTGGAGTTCACAGCACTTGCAGGCATGGCTGTCAGGGAAGTTGCTGCACCTTCACCCCACCCTCTTCTCCTATAGGGAGATTCGGGGCTGCGAGAGGCAGCTTCTTTATTTTTCCCAGTCCATCGCCCGACATCTGGGATTCTTACCTGTAGTAGCTCTTATGTGCAGATCCCATGCTCGGACTTGCTGTTGTGCAGTTTTGGTGTTTTTTTTTTTTTTTGTCAAGTTTTAGATATTCAGCTTATAGTTGTTTCAAGGAGAGAGATCCAGGGACGTCTCTCACTCCACCATGTTTAGTACAATCCTATATACATCTCTTGTCATCACTTTGAATATTTCCTGCAAATCCCTTTCGCTTGCAAAGTTTCTGTTGAAAAATCTTATGGGAGCTTCCATGTAGACAATGAACTATTTTTGTATTGCTACTTTTAGAATTCTTTGTATTTAATCTTAGCATTTTAGTTATGATGTGTCTTGATGTGGGTCATTTCGGTTCATCATCTTTGGGACTCTGCGCTTCCTGGGCTTGTATATCTATTTTCTTCACTGGGTTAGGGAAGTTTTCAATCGTTATTTATTTAATACGTTATCAATTCCTTGCTCTCTTTTCTTTCTGGCACCCCTATGATGCAAATGTTGTTACACTTGAGGTCCCATAGGCCCCTTAAACTATCCTCATTCTTTTGGATTATTTTTTCTTGTTGCTGTTATCATTGTGTGTTTTCTGCTACCTTCTCTTCTAAATCACTGATTTGATTCCCTGTTTCATCTATCAATTTCTCCTAACATATTCTTAATTTCTTTTATTGTGTTATTTCTAAATGGTTCTTGTTTTCTGTCTTCATTTTTATATTTTCTCTTTGTTGAAATTTTTACTAAGTTCATCTGCTTTTCCCCTGAATTCATTGAGCATCTTTATAACCAGTGTTTTAAATTCTGCATCTGGTAGATTGTTTGCCTCTATTTTGTTGAGTTCTTTTTCTGGAGCTTCATTTTGCTCTTTCATGTGGGGCATGTTTCTTTGTCTCCCCATTTTGGCTGCCTCCTTGTGTCTGTTTCTATGTATTAGGCAGGGCTCTAAGTCTCTCGGCCTTAGTAGAGTCACTTTATGTAATACGTGTCCTGTGGTACCCAGTGGTGCAGTCTTCCCTGGTCACCTGAGTTGGGTGCCACAATATGTCCCTTGTAGGGATTCTATATGACTTCCTGTTATAGTTGAGCCTTGATTCCTGTTTGTGCATCATTGGGAGGGATTGAACCTCGGGCTGATTGGTTGTGAGGACTGGCCAGTGAGAGGCCTACCCTACAAAGTGGGATTCACTATAGTAGGGCTCTTGTGCCTGCCCAGTCTGCCCTTTGGGTGTATCCTCTTCAGATGCAGCCTTGACTGGTGCTCCAGCTCTGGTTGAAGCCAGTCACCAATCATGCTGGCCCAAGGGCCTCTTTAGAGGAGCCCAGCCACAAGCCAAGTCCAGTCGCAGCTTGTGCACTTCCAGGAGCCACCTGGCAAGAGTCACCAGGCAATCCAAAGATGACCAACCACCCATGCTGGGCTTAGAGGTGCTTCAAAAGGCCAACCCAGGATCCAAGGTTGGCTGTTGCTAGTGCCAGGCCTGGGCTGCTCAGTACAGGGCATGCCAAGGCCAGATGCTTGTTTGGGTTTTGTGAACCTTTGAGAGACTTTAGGAAAGTCTGCAGCATGAGCCAAGATAGGCCATTTGTATGGAAAAAAAAAACTGGAGATGGCTTGGGTGGGCCTGCAAACTTGGAGGGGTAGGGTCTCAGGGAATCATCAGGGCAGGGTGACTAGTGTTAGCCAGATTGATGGAGACTCAGATTCAGTGACTGCCCGTGTCAGCATGCCAGGAGGGGTAAGGATCAACAAAGGAACAATGAACTCTGCCAGCACTTCTGTCCAGGAGAAGCCACCTTTAGGCATTATCCTAAGTCAGACAACTCAGTTCCTCCTGTATGTTCTGGTGCTCCTCGAGCTGCTGATGTAGTAATTGAGCTCAGAGCAAGTGAATCTGTCATGGAGTAAGTCCACATGGGGGCCCTTTAAGAGGAATGTTTGTGACTCCCACAGCCCTCCATCTCTCTCAGCCACAATCTCCACTGAGGTTGTGGGGACTTTCTTCCTGGTACTGGAACCCTGGGCAAGGGAACCCAGTATTGGGCTAAGACCCCTCAATCCTCCAGGAGGACCTCTGCAGCCAAGATATCCCTCCTGATTATCAATCACCACATGCAGATGTGGGACCAGACTTGTTTTACATCTCTTCCCCTCCTACCAGTCTCAAGGAGGCCTCTTATGTATGCCCTCAGTCATTGGACTTCTGTTCAGCCATACCTCAGTAAATTATAATTTACTTATAATTTTGATGTGGTCAAGAGAGGAGGTGACCACAGCATCTACATACAGTACACCATCTTAATCAGAACAGCCAATATTACTTTTTGTGTAATGCCTTTGTCCTCTTAGCTTAATGTTTTTATAATTCATTTATGTTGCACTAATATCTACAGTTTATTGCTTTTATTGTTGGGTAATGTTCCATTTCTATTAATAAGCTACAATTTGTTTACCATTCACATGTAAAAGAACATTTGGTCATTTTTAGGAATAAAGCTGCTTTAACCATTAATGTGAAAGTTATTTTTATTTCTCTGGAGTAAATACCCATGAGTAGAATTGGGTAGTAGGGTGGATATATGTTTAGTTTTATAAGAAATTGCCAACCTTTTTCTCAAAAACCATAAACAATGTATAAAATTAACAGTTGTTTCATATTTAATATTACCAATCTTTAAAATTTTACTCATTCTGGTAGATGTTAACTAGTCTTCCTGTTTATTAACAATGTTGAGTAGTTTTTCAAGTCCTTATTGACCATTCATATATCTTCCTTTGTGAAGTATCTGTTCAAATCTTTTGCACATTTTTATGAGGATAGTTTGATTTTTTAGCTGTAGGAGTTTATTACATATTCTAGTTACAAGTCCTTTAAAACAAACGTGTATTGTGAATACTTTCTCCTAGGCTGTGGCTTTCCTAATCGTTTCTTTAACTGTATAATTAGATGAGCAGAAGTTTTTAATCTAATGAAGTACAATATAGTACAATTTTTTTTATGATTGTGGCTTTTTCTATACTTGCCTAACCCCAGGGCATGAATATATTTTCTTACATTGTCTTCTAGATATATTAGGTACCTCAAATTTTGTGAATCAAATATTTTTCTCTCATTTAGGCAGTTCTGCACAATGTTTCAAATATTATTTATCCATTGCATTGCCTTCTTTTCCCCACAAATATTGGGTGAATTTTTCCTATCCCCTTGCCCTTCTAATCTTATTGGGATAAATAGACAAAAGTAGTATGGGATCCCAAGTGAGCCTTCTGATACTTTTTGTATCTTGATTTTACCATAGACTCCACACATCACATGACTGCACACTGATTTACTGCATAGAATTTTATTTTCTTTGATTTATGTAAAAGAAAATGTATAATATGTGAATCAGAAAGTCAGGTACGTAGAGTGCTTCGGGTATTTGTCAATTAATGCAACTTCAGCTATCAGTGGGCTTTGAACACAATAATTAAAACAATGCTAAGAATAATTTTTGAGAGAATAATTCCTCCAAATCAAATTCTAAAGCCTTCATTAATATAAATTATGACTGACACTTTTTTAAGGCCGACTTGAAGACATTTATTAAAATAAGTTTTAGCTGACATCATAGAGGACATAAACAGCCTGTTAATCTAGAAAATGAGGTAGAAAGGCAAGGGAGAAAAATACTGAGATACAAAGAGGGCAAGACAAGCTACTGTATGAGTGACTGACATAAATATATCATAGAATACATATGAAACATATCTAGGTGAGTGAGCAAGGGACAGAGAACAATTAAGGGATTCACAGAGAGACAAAAAGAGAAACAGGGATCCAAAGAGAGGGAGAGTGGACAGAGAGAGGTATAAATAGGAGAAACAGAGAGGGAGAAAACAGAGAGAGAGATAGTGACACAGGGAGAGTGGGACACAGAAGAAAGGAAGCAGGAAAAAAAAATAGGAGACAGAGATAAAAATAACATAGTTATAGGGACATGTTGAGAGAGGAACACAGAGTGGAGAACAGAAGAAAGGGCTGAGAGCAATAAGGCACAAAAGAGAATGTCAATGGAGCCTAGAGACGCAAACATGAAGCACACAAGAGATTTTAACAGCTTTACTATATATTTTTACATATCATAAAATTCATCCATTTCAAGTATACAATTTAGTGATTTTACTAAATTTACAAATGATGCGACCATCACCGTAAATCAATTTTAGAACATTTTTATTACCCTAATACAATTCTTCATGCCTACAGTTAATCCCCATTCCCACCTGTAACCCTAGGCAACATTACTGTATAAGCCTTTGTACAGACATATTTTCATTTTCTTGGGAATGACATTGATGGGTTATATGCTAATTTTGTTTATTTTTATTTTATTTATGCCTCATCTTAACCACTGGAGCTATTGCTTTGCCTAAATTCCCATGGTCATAGCACCATGTTAAAATATACTATAGTGGGCACAGACATTATGACCCAGTGAGTAATAAATTAAAAAGTTAAGTCTTTAACACTTATAAATTGGCTTGAAAAGCTGTTATTCTTCAGTTAAAATAGTTAATACTGCCCAGTGTAAATTAAAACAGGGCTTTCAAGGATTGAAATATATCATACAAAACCTATTTAGAGAAGGGGTGATAATCCTTACAGTTTCTCCATTTAACAGCCAAATTTGGCCTGTTCTTAAACTTGGAAAGAATAAATGAGCCCTCACAGATTATAAAACAAATTAAAACAACTTACTATGGTTTAAAATTTAAAATAACTTAAAAAATAAAAACTTAAAATGGCTGTGGTTACACTCATTAAGGCTTTTATATCCAGTATTATTGAAATCACTGACTACTCAATCAGCAACCAGTAAATTTTTTAGCTAATATGTCTTGTTCAGTGTTTATTTCGACATCTCCTCATCTCCAAAAAGGCACATTCCCTGGCCACCCTTGAGGTATCTGAATATGCCTGTCATCTCAAACAATCTTTGTTTATCAACTGATAAGTGGATAAATAAAATGTGGTATAGCCATACGATAAAACATTAAGCCATACAAATAATAAAGTACTGATTCATATTACAAGATGAACAGAAATTGAAAATGTTATGCAGAGTGAAACAAGCCAGACACAAAAGGCCACATATGGCATAACAATTTTATGAAATATCAAGAATAGACAAATCCATAGAGGCAGAAAGTAGATTAGTGGTTGCCACTGGGGAGTGACTGCTAATGTGTATGGGGTTTCTTTTCAGGGAGATGAAAAAGTTCTGAAATTTGATAGTGGTGATGGCTGAAGAAATCTGTGAATATATTAAACACAACTGATTGTACATTTTAAATTAATTGTATAAGTAAATTATATCAATAAAACTTTTATAAAAGTGATGAGGGACTGTCAAAAGGGTCACAATAATCAAACTGAAGTGGCTCCTTTGGGCCAAAATTGGGACAATTTGAGCATCAAAATAAATAGTGCTAGTCATGGATTAAAACCCATTGAATAAAATAAGAATCCAAAAGTCCATAATGTTGTAAATAAATAACTGAGTAAATAAATAAATGGAAAAGACAGGAAAACATTTATCACTACAGATCTCAAAAAAATGGTAGTAGTATAGTTCTCAAAGCAGTATATATTAAAAGGCAAAAATTAGCAATCCCTTGTTTGAAACAGTACAGTGTATAGATTTTCCTGAATCAATCTGCCATTAAGAAGAAAAAGGATAAGCAGGGTGGGAACAAAAACTCCAAAATGTAAAATGTGAAGATGATCATCTCCTGGTGAGGCAGTGAAAAAGTCTTTTCAGTGTTAGTAACCCTGTAACATCCACTTCTCTTTAGCTGTGGAGAAGTGAAGGCTAAAAGAGTACTGTTTCTCTCAATCTCTCTCCCTTCTCTTTCTTTCCACACAAACATGCTTGTAAGAATTACTGCTTATCTGAAATATAGACCTCATTCAAAGAGCTGATCCAGGAAAAGCTCATTTCATTCAAAGATGAGTAATCACAAAAAGGAAACAACATAGTACAACTAGTAAGATAACAAGAAAAGAGAGGAGAAAAGGAACAGGAAAAACAAGTGATTAGAAAGAAACCATACATACTAAAAAAAAAATTTAACACTGAAGATGAAAATTATGACAACATATCTCTGTGATTTTAAAAAATAAAGCATTTTTTTTCCTATAAAATGAGTAAAAAGCATAGATACGAGATCTCATAGATAATATGATAGAACAGCAATAAGATATAAAAGGTGAACAAGAGTCCTGGTCAAGATAGCAGAGTAAGTAAATGGTATGTTAACCTCTTCTCATGACTACATTAAAATTACAACTAATTTACACAACCATCAATGAGAATTTCTTAAAGTATAGCTGAACAGAGGTCCTACAACTAAATACATATAAAGAAGCCACATGAAACTGGTAGGAGGGGCAGGAATGTGAAATGGGCTGGTCTCATAGCCACATGTGGTGGTTGAGAATCAGGAAGGATATCATGGCTAGTAACTTTTCCCTGGAGAAGGTTGGGGTCCTGGCTGCACAATGGGATGGGCTCTTGAACCAAGGTTTCTAGTGCTAGGAAAAGAAATCCCCATGATTTCTGGCTGTGAAAACCAGTAAAGATTGTGGCTGAGTGAGATAAAGAACTGTGAGAACCTCAGGTGTGCCTTTTAAAGGACCTGCACATGAACTTACTCTCTGACAGACATACTTGCTCTGAGCCCAAGCATGGGGGAGTAGCTGAAAAGGTGCCAGGGACATAGGGGAAGGAACTGAATTGTCTGGCTTCAGGATGAGGGCTGGAGGGGCAGCTTTTTCCCAAACAGAAGTGCTGGCAGAGGACATTATATCTTTGTTGAGACCTCCCCCGTTCCAGCATCCAGTCTTAGGTGAGAGCTGTATTTGAGCTCCATCCTAGATAAAACTGGTCATTCTATTCCAGTGATTCCCTGAGACCCCACCTCACCCAACTTGCAGGCCCATCCAAGCCTCGTCCAGTGGCTTTTCCATACAGATGGCCTATCTTGACTCATGTTGCAGACTTTCCTAAAACCTCTCAAAGGTTCACAAACCCCAACCAAGTAATATCTGAACTTCATATGCCCCGTACCTATTGCTGAGCATCCCCTAAGCCCTGCCCTAGTGCAGCTGGCCTTGTTTCACAACTTTTCTTCTCCTAGGCACCTCCAAGCCTATTACAGGTGGTGGCCATCAGTAGATTTCTTTGTGGCTCATGCCAGGTGGCCCAGGAAGGGCACAGGTGGTGGCTGAACTTGGCCTGCAATGGGGCCCCTCCCATGTGGCCCCAGGGTTGGCATGCCCGGTGGCTGCTTTCGACTGAGCCAGACACCAAACAGTTGCCTGCACAAATGACACACCCAAAGGGCAGACTGGGCAGGCATGAGAGCCCTGCTAAAATGAATCCTGCTCTGTAGGGTCAGTCCCTGAACAATAGCTCCTCCATTATAGTCATGGCCAGTCCTCACAATCAATCTCTCCCATTGACATGCAAATAGCAACCAGGCCTCAATGATACCAGGAGGGCACACACAACCTGTCACATAAAGTATACAAACCTGGAGCACCCAGTTTAGATAACCAGGGAGAATGTGCCATTGGGCTGCATAAGATGCATATGCATACTACATAAGGTCACTCTATTAAGACCAGGAGATATCTCAGCACTACCTAATACATAGAACCAAAATATAAGGAGGCAGTGAAAATGGGGAGACAAAGAAACATGTCCCATATGAAAGAACAGAACAAATATCCAGAAAAAGAATTCAACATAATGGGGACAGGCAATCTACCAGATGCAGACTTCAAAACATTGGTTGTAAGGGTGCTCTATGATCTCAATGAGAACTTCAATGAAGAGGTAGGAAACATAAAAAAGGGAGATAGAAACTACAAAAAAGAATCAGAAATAAAGAATTAAACTAAACTAAAAAATAGAGGGAATCAACAACAGATTAGATGAAGCAGACACACAAACTAGCAATTTGGAAGATATGGTAGCAAAAATATCCATCAGAACATCAAAAAGAAAAAAGAATCCCCCCAAATGACAATAGTTTAAAGGGCCCCTTGGACAACATCAAGTGTCCAACATTTGCATTATAGGGGTACCAGAATGCAAAGAGAGTGAGCAAAAAATTGAAAATCTATTTAAAAAAACAATGATGGAAAACTTCCCCAACCTGGTGAAGGAAATAGACATTAAATCCCAGGAAGCTCAGAGAGTCTCAAAAAAAGAGGAACCCAAAGAGGCCCAAACCAAGACACATCATAATTAAAATGCCAAATGTTAATGACAAAGAGAATCTTAAAAGCAGCAAGAGAGATACAATTAATACCTACAAGGGAGCTCCCTTAAGACTGTCTGCTAATTTCTCAACAGAAACTTTGCAGGTCAAAAGGATTAACAAAAAATATTCAAAGTGATGAAAAGCACAGACCTATTTCAAGATTACTCCACCCAGCAAAGCTACCATTTAGAATCTAATGATAGAGTTTCCCAGACAAGAAAAAGCTAAAAGTTCATCAACACCAAGCCAGTATTACAGGAAATGGTGGAGGAACTTCTTTAAGAAAAAAAGGAAAAAAAATAAAAAATATGAATGATAAAATGGCAATAATTACATATCTATTAACAATTAGTTTTAATGTAAATGTATTAAATGCTCCAATCAAAAGGCATAGGGTAGCTGAATGGATAAGAAAATAATATCCTTATATATGCTGCCTACAAGAGACTCACTTCAGATCAAAAGACACACATAGACTGAAAGTAATGGGACAGAAAAAGATATTTCATGAAAATTGAAACAAACAAAAAAGCTGGGGTAGCAATACTAAGACAAAATAGACTTTAAAACAAAGGCTATAACAAGAGACAAATATGGACATTTCACATACAATGACCAAGATATAGATGCAACTAAATAACCAATGAGAGACAATGGGACAAAGAAAAGTTGATACAGATATACAATGTAACATTATTCAGCCATAAAAAAGAATGAAATCTTATCATCTGCCATAACATGTATGTATCAGAGGGTGCTGAGTGGAGTAAGTCAGAGAAAGACAAATGTCCTATGATTTCACTTATACATGGAATCTAGAGAACTGGATAAACAAACAACAGAAACAAGCGCATAGATACAGAGCATTTTGATGGTTGCAAAATTAGGGTGAATGGGGATGGGTCAAGGGAGAAGGGATTCAACAGGACAAATTCGTAGTTACAAAATGGTCATGAGGATGTATAGAGCATAGCTTACGGAATGTAGTCAGTAGTATTGTAATAAATACGTATGGTGTCAGATGGGTACTGGATTTATTGGGGTGATCACTTCGTAAGTTACATAAATGCCCAATCACTGTGTTGTACACCTGAAACTAACATAATATTATATGTCAACTATAATTGATTTTATATATATACATTTTTAAAAAGGTAGACAGAGCTTAGAGTCAAATAGAAGGGAAAAATAGAAATGAGGACCATTTTCAAAACAGAAAAAGGAACTTCACAGTATCAGAAACACAGTAAGGGGCATGGATGTCATGTTCAAGAAATTAAACAAAATGAAATGAAAATGTGAACATATTTAATGAATTAGACAAAACTATAGCTATAAAAAATATACAAAGGAGACCCAACATAGGCATATGTGAATTACGAAAGGAGAAACTCAAACTAATGGAAATGAAAGTATTTCAAGATTCAAACCACAGAAACATTATTGGTATAAAAGTAGACTTTTACACATGAATTAAAATGGCACATAGTACCCAGAAAATATGGAAATGGAATAAGGCTGATCATCGCCTTTCTGCTCAACTGAATTAGAATATAAAAATATAAAGATGGTACTATTTCTCTCTCTTTTTTTTTTTTACGCTTCTTTTAACTTGTCATTTCAACCATTGTTCTATTTCTTTCTGGCTCTTTCGAGCAAAATTTTACTTGCCTGCCATCTCTTCATATTATGTCTTAAACCTACTCTAATAAGGTATTGTCCTCACCAAGCTTCTAAAACCACTTTTGAGGTCACAAATGTCCTCAATGTTTCTAAATTCAACAAATGATTCTCAACCCTTATCTTACTTGATCTATCAATGTCGTTTGATGTAGTCAGTCACTCTACTCCTTGAGTTGCATTTCCCACTTGGGTTTTAGGATCGCATACTCACCTAATCTTTTTTCCTACCTCTCTAGTTACTCTTTCTCAGTCTCTTTTGTTAGTCTCCCTTATCTAGGTGAATTTTAAATGTCAGAGTAACTTGCTATATTGCCAATGGGCATCTTCTTTCTTTTTAAACTCAGTTGTTGGTTTATTCAGCCAATGCTTAAACTCCCATATTTAAAATTCGAAGTTTAGATCTCTCACATGAATTTTAGAATTGAAAGAGCCAGCCCTTTAAATGGATCCATAAGTTAAAATGTTGAAATCTACATTTATTATTAACTCCAAAATTCCAACAGTCCTATCCATGTCGGTAAATGACAATTTCATTTTTTCCAGTTGCTCAAGTCAAAGTCTTGACTTCTCCTTTTCTCTCTAAACTCACATCTGGTCCATCAGAAAATTATAACAGCTCTACCCTCTAATTAAAATGTATCCAGAATTTGACCACATTTCACCATATCAATTACTACCAATGCGGTATAAAACACCATTATTTTTGCATGGATCCCTGCAATAGCCTTCTAACTAGTGTCCATGCTTCTTCCTTTGCCCCATGTCAGCATATTCTTAGCAAAGCAACCAGTGCGACCGTGCTAAAACGTAAGTCCCATCAGCTAATTCCTTTGCTCAAAATCCTCCGGTGACTTCCAATCTCTTTTAGAGTTAAATCTAAATTCCTTATAATGACCAGGAATTTAGATTTACATGATCTGGCCTGCCCTATTATCTTTCTGAACTCACTTTTATTACTCTCTCTTTTTTTGTTGCTACTTGTAATAAAAACAAAAACAATACAAAGCTGAAAATGAAAATAAAAACAAACCTCAGGAATAAACATATAAGAAATGTGTAAAATTAATATAAAAATATTTAAAAGATGCTGGGAGGCAGAAAAGACTGGAACAAATGCAAAGGCATACCCTGTTCATAAGTTTACTAACGTTCTGAAAGGTATAGGATGTAAATACTTTCATATTTTGTCAGTGAAAGTATAAATTGTTACAGCTTTACTCAATTCAATAATGTTTATAAACATTGCAAATAAATATTACATTTAGTCTAAAAATTTTCTTTTTGGAAATTTATCCTAAAGGTATATTTGCATGAGTTGAAATAATGTATAAACAGGGTCTTCATTGCATTGTTTCTAATAGCAAAAAGTTAGGAACAGTTTAAATTTCCATTAATAGGGAATAAATAAGGTAAATTATGGTACAACCATTCAATAATATAATATGCATCAATTAAAAAAATGACATCAACTCTATAGAAATGAAACATTCATTAACATGCCAGTAAATAAAGAAATCAGAGTAGAACAGTATGTTAGCATATGCTGCTATTAAGAAAAGAATACAGGTATACATGTGAATGAATATTTGGAAGGAAACTCAATAAATGGGTAACATTTGTTGTGAAATGGACTGTCTTGTCTGTTGACAATTTGACATCACTGCTATCCCATACTATGTTCTCACAGGAGCAGCTGTGAGTTAGCTACATTTCTAGAATCCTCTTTCACATGACTCTTTGTTAGAGTGGCAGAGAGACACTTACATAATATTTGGAAGACAAAAGAGAGGGGAGAACTTGAGAATTCTGGTATTTTGATGGAATCCTAGCCGATAAGTTGCTTCCGAGTGGTGAATTGGGTGACTGTGGGATATGAACACTATATATCCTTTTTATAACTTTTAACTGAAAATTTCCTAAATTTGGCCAGTAGGAGCCCTCTCAAGTTGGCTCCTGTGTCTTTGCAACATCGCCATCATTCATTGAGCATCTCTTTAGTTTCTTGACAGAGCAAAATATTAAAGGCTCATTTTATACTTTCTCAGTACTAGCCTTGGAATGATCCATTTTGCCAAGAAACCGTGGTTGCTTTTAGCGGAGAATAAGACCTAGGTAACAGGTATAGTCATTGTTTTTTAGGCTATTTTTTTGCTGAGAGAGCTAGAATATGTATATGTATGCCCATATAAACACATATTCGTCTGTCTAAAAAATATATTAGTTCACATCCAACTACAATCCAACACCACAGGGTTTAATCTAACCTTCTTTCTATATCTGTAACTCTCTTTCTGACAAAGAGCTTTGTTCCCATTTTTCAGAGTATTTTCATAGTATTTCATACTCATTTGTTTATTCTTATGATGAATATTAAGTAGTTTCAGAATTGCTAATGCATATCACTGTGATAAGCAAACCTACTCATTGTAGTTCATTGTTTTTTAAAACAAATAATATAAAATGCATTTGATATAATTGCTCAGCTGCTAAACCATCTGAATTTCTTGCCAAGTGGAGAAATAAATACCTTTATTATAAAAGTTTCTAGTTGGGCTTTATATAACTTCCAGCTAATAGCATCTTAACTGAAATTCCCAAATTCTTATTCTAGTTACCAACCTTTCCACTGAGCTCCACACACATATATCCAAATGCCTACTTGATAGTAACTCTTTGATATCCAATAAGCATCTCAAACTTAATATGATCTCCATATCCCCATTCTATATAGTAGCTACATACTATTTTCTATCTTGGTAAATGACACTACCATTCACCCAGACAGTCAAGAATAAAAATTAGGCATTATATTTTATGTCTCTCCTTCGTATTCACATCTAAGCATCAGTCACTCCTGTTAGTTCTACTGTAATTTGACATTTCTTATTGCCTCTAACATTTACTACCCTAAATCCAACCACCATCATATCTTAAAAAGACCAGCGCTCTCCAAAATAGATTGTATACAAGCAAACCTGCCACTGACATTTAGAGACCTGAGTCAACAGTACAAGTGGAGGCCCATAGCTAGCCCTCTTCTTTTCCCACCTCCATCCTTTTCCCACACTATAAGGAGTCTTGAAGCTTGCATATCTAAGCTCTGTGTAGTCTTGCCAAAAGTTTCCACGTGGCTGCCTTGTGCACCCAGGCTGCACATTCACCTTCTGGACGACAGATCATGAGAAGTTTTGAACATAGAAGAGGTACAGGCTCTGGAAGCAGACATGGAGCCATCTGAGTGGGGAATTCTAAGGATTCAAATACCCAGAGCATGGTCTAAAGGAGGTTATGAGCTCTGGACAGCTTGTCTTTTTGCATATGGACTTTTCACCAGGAAGAAAAGGGCTTGGCCAAAAGAGGGCCAAATCATGGCCCTCTGTATGTTTAAATAATTATTAAAATATTAAATAATTATTAAAATATTAAATACATTTATTATTTTGATCAACTGGGTACTAATAATAGTACCCGAATCTTAAAAAAAATTGACAGAGCCTTTTGGTCACAGAAAAAATTTAAGATTTCATTTTTGTTGCAGAGAAGTAAAACAAAGTAAATTAATACAAAATATAAGGATGAGCAATTGTTATATTAAAATGAAAATCAGTGATGAAAATGGAAGAGAAATTATTTCAAGGAAAAGGTTAAGTGTGAAATTACAAAATGTTCAAAAAAGAGCTTGCTTATGTATGATTAATGAATGACAGTACTGGAAACATGCTAGAAATATCTTTGCATTATTTAAAATTGAAATATAAAGAAAATACTGTTGGTGTCAACTTAAAAATGTAAAAGGGGGTATGTTAGTTTTCAAAGTTGTTTCATGGGGGATGTAGCCAAATATTTGAAAGATCACTGCTCTGATTAAGGAAGATGAAGCTTAGTAAATGATGTATCTAGGTATACCATCACAGACATAAATGTTAAAGAGAATAAGGTTGACTCCTGTTGCATACCAGTTATCTGAATTTTTGTAAGTTGTTACACCTCTGAGTCCCAATTCCCACAACTGTAAAATTGGATAAGTATATTTATTTGTAGTATTGTGAGGAACAAATAACATTTACAAAGGAAAACAGACAGCTCTTGAATCTTAGAAGTTACCCATTAAGTCTAAATACTCTTTGCCAGAAATTAGGCACGGGTTTTGTATTTGTATTCGAAATTCACAAACTGGTGAGGAGAATTTCTGCACAATCATTAATATTAGGGTATGGATTCTTTCCAAATGCCTCAATAAGCAGTGCCAAGTAGTCCTGGTCAAATTGTGCTTTTATCCTTCTCTAGGCAGTTATAGAAAAACATTCTAGTGCACAGAATATGGGTAGAGAATTAAAATTACTAAGAAATCATTCTTGTTTCTTCACTCTTATCTTTACTTCATTCTCAATTCAGACAACTGCTGCTTTCAAATATTAAATAACTTAAGAAACCAAGCTCACAGATACAGAGAATAGACTGATGGCAGGGTGGGGGTATGGACAAAATGGGTGAAGGGTTAATTTATAAAAGAAATAAGTCCTGTAGATATAAGGTACAGCATGCTGAGTATAGTTAATAATACTGTATTACACATTTAAATGTTGTTAAAGTGTTATCATAAAAAAACATTTTTTTATAACTATGATGATGGATGTTAACTAGACTTATTGTGGTGGTAATTTTGCAACATATGCAAATATTGAATCATTATGTTGCATATTTAAAATTAATATGTTATATGTCAACTCTACCTCAATTAAAAAAATAACTAATGTACATAATAGTTTATAAAATACCATGACACACACCATGAAGTCATGGGGGCAATAAGTAGTTCACTGTGAAATATTTACATTAGATAGTAATGAAGTTGGGAAAACATATTTATCATATAAATTACAACAGAATAGGTAACAATATGAATTCATCCAAATAACTAATATTAAACTAGATTATTACTCCATATTAAGTTATTTCAGAATTTATATTGATTTGTTATTAAGATACCATTACTAGATATGCACTATTTTTTGTCATCTTTTATAAGAACATGGTAACATTGTGAAGAAAAGTTTTGGGGAATAAAAACAGAACTTGGAAAAGTATGAGAATTTACTTTTCAGCAAATTTAAGAAGGTTCATGTGCTGGAGAGAAAAATAATGGCATAGATGACAGAGGCTCTGTTCATCCCTCTGGTGACCAAATCAAAGTTGTGACAGACCTAAATGAACAATCCACACAACTAGGGAGAAACCTAAGATATCACCCTGCAACAGCAAAAGGTAAAACAGGGTGAGGACACGGGGCTGCCCTGTCTCCAGCAGCTGAGTGGGACAGAGGCCACAGCACTGGCAGCAGCAGATGCCTCTTAAAGGGGCTGTATCTGCAAGTGGACTTTTGCAGTGACAGACCTGCTCACTCTAAGCACCCGTGGCTAGGCAAGGGGCACCAAGGACTTACAGGGGAACACTGAGTTGTCATAGTGAGGGCTGAGGTGAGACTTGCTCAGTACAGTAGTGCCAGCGGTATCCACTGTTCCCTGTTGAGCACTCCCCACTCCCAGTGTGAAGACTGAGTGCCACCATCGCGGAGACATCATCAAACTGGATAACAGAGGTTGCTTTGCCCAGATGATTTACTAAAACTCCACCTCCCCCAACTCGTAGACCCACCCAAGACACATCCAGGTGTGTCCTTGCAAAGTCAGGTGCTCCTTGCTGAGCAGTGCCTAGACTCACACTGGTGGCAGCTGGCCTCGTTTCTGACATTGCCTTTTGAGGCACCTGTAAGCACAGCATCTTGAATCTTAACAGGCTGGGGCTAAACTTGGCTTGCAGCTGAACCCCTTTCAGGACACCTACTTCACAAAGCTGCACAAATAAGACCTGGAGACTTAAGAGTGTTGCTTAGTACACAGAAACAGACACAGAAAGGCAGCCAAAATAGGAGGATAAAGAAGCAGAAATCATATGAGAGAAAAGAACAGAGACCCAGAAATAACAGAGTCAAGCAATCTAACAGATGCAGACTTCAAAACACTGGTTATAAAGATGCTCAATGAACTTAGGGGAAGTGTAAATGAATTCAGTGAGAACTTTGACAAAGAGATAAAAAACACAAAAATGGATATGGAAATTATAAAAGGGAACCAGTCAAAAATGAAGAACACATTATCTGAGATGAGAAGTATATTAAATGGAACAAAGAGAATGAATAAAGAAGAGGATCAAATGACCTATATAGAGGATGGGAAAGGAAAGGACACTCCAACAGAATGGCAAGAAAAAAGTAGCCAAGACTATAAGAACAATTTAAGGAGCCTGTGGGACACTATTAAATGTAAAAATATCCATGTCATAGGCTAGTGGAAAGAAAACAAGATGTCGAAGAGCTATTTGAAGAAATAATGATGGAAAACTTTCCTAACCTGGTAAAGGAAATAGACATAAAACTCCAAGAAGCTCAGAGAGTCCCCAAAACCAAGAACCCAAAGAGTCCCATACCAAGACCCATCATAATTAAAATGTCAAAGGTTAAATACAAAGAGAGAATCTTAAAAGCAGCAGAAGAAAAGCAGTTACTTACCTACAAGGGAGCACCCATAAGACTGGCAGCTGATTCCTCAAAAGAAACTATGCAGGACAGAGGGGCCTGGCACAAAATATTCAGCAGAATATTCAACAGAATATACAACCAAAAATACTTTACCCAGCAAAGTTATGATTTACCTTAGATATATATAATTTCTTTTTTTTATGCCTACAGCACCTGGTATTCCTAGGTGGTCTCCCATCCTGAGCAAAGCTATCATTTAGAGTTGAAGGACAGATAAAGAGCTTCCCAGACAAAATAAGCTAAAGGAATTTATCATCACCAAGCCAGTATTACAGGAAATGTTGGAGGGACTTCTTTAAGAAGAAAAAAAATGTATCAAAAACAGGAATAAAGAATGGTAAGATAGAGTGAGTGGCTGAATGGATAAGAAAACAAGACCCCTACATATACTGCCCACAAGAGACTCACTTTAGATTAAAAGACACACAGACTAAAAGGAGAGAATGAAAAAAGATATTGCCTTGATGGAACCAGAAGGTATTGCGCTGAGTGAAATGGTTTGGATAGAGAAAGAGAAATATCGCATGATTTCATGTACATGGGGAAACTAAAAAACAAAATCAACAACAACAAAAGTAGAAATAAACTCATAGATACAGAGACTATTTTTAGGGATACTAGATGGGAGGAGGAATGGGAAATCAAAAAAAGGCAAAGGGATTAAGAGGTAAAAATGGATAGTGGCAGAACAGACATGGAGCTGTAGAGTGTAGCATGGGGAAGATGGTTAATAATATAATAAATATGTTAGGGGGAAGAAGGGTACTAGATTTAGTGAGGTGATCACTTTGTAAGTAATGTGGATCTCTGATCAGTATGCTATACAACTGAAACTGGTATATTATTGCATGCTGACTATAATTGAAAAAAAAATCTCATTGAATTGTACAATGAGATTGTACAAGAAGTAAATGGAAACTATCCTATAAACCTATTAAAAAACAAAAAGGATTGTGTGGTGATTGTTTCCCTGTCATTGTTTCAGCTCCAAGTATGCTTTTATTCTGTAATGCTTGGTCTGGCATTCTGACAAAGGTATTTCAGTGTCCCTTGCTAGCTAGTGTCCTGTTTTAGTTTGCCACAGGAGGAATTAAAGAGAGACTGGAAGGCAGGAAGGGAGAAAGAACTCGCTTCTATTTTCCAGTTTTTCAGCATCTCTCTAGCAACAGAGGGCTATAGCTGGCCTGCAGACTCTGTTTTCCCAGCCCTAGACCACCTAGCCCCATTAACAGCCAGCCTGAGACTCTTCAGAGATCTTAGATTCCAGTAAACCCACTTCCTCCTCCTTTTCTCCAAGCTCCAGGGCATTTAGCTCCTACCTGAAGTATCCCTCTTTTTCTCTTTGATTCTTTCAATATTATGTAATCAACTTCCCATAATTTGTTTCCTGTTTGAAATTCCCAGTGTAGTTCTGCTTTCTTGGCTCTGATGGACAGTGTCCTATCTCTCTCTCTCTCTCTCTCTCTCTTTTTTTTTTCAGTGTAACCACTTACTTAGTGGGCATACTTTGAGGACCAACGCCCTCATCTACTGGACATGACTGAGTCAAACCAGTGTTGAACTTGGTGGTTTGAGATAAGAAAAATAAATAAAAAACAAAAAGTCTTCCTATGATCAATTATTGACATCTGAAGAAAGTCGTATATATATAAAGTTTCTCTGAAGGTAAACCTTGCCAGTCAAGAATGGAATATCTTAAATTTTTTGCACTTTAGTATGAAATGTCCAAGATGATCTCTAACCTGCATAATAATCCAGGGAAGAGCTGCTTAATATGTTTGTCTTACCAAAGCATAATTATCATCCAAACATTTAACTAGTAAACTTTCCCATAAAGTAATCCAACTATAAAACGTTTGTAGAGCCTTAAAAAAACAATTGTTTGCTTTCTTCTGAAAGTAACAATGCCCAATTTCACAGAGTAAACAGAAAATCAGTTCAGCCTTAGTAGCCAGACTCTCTTTGCCCATGACTCTACTCGGGCTTCAGCCAGAGGGCTCTTTGTCGGGAGGGGATTGGAGAGATTACTCTCCAAGGATGGGTTCTCGTTTCAAGAACTTCCCCCTTGCTTCCACATATCCCTGTTTACCAAGATCTTGACTTGGGTGCACTTTCCAGATCTTCCAGGGACTGGGATGGGGAAGAATGCTGCGTGTTTGGAACTATCATTGGCAAAGACTCTCTTCTTGACCAAACTTTAGTTGGGCTCCTCTGAACACTCTTCCCAACCTGCCTTTAACCTTTTAGCTTCAGTGTTTGCCTTTGCATCACCCCGTTTTAGCAAGAATTCTGTCAAGTTGGTTTAGCCAGAGTTCTGGATATGTGATCACAATATCTAATTAAATTTTTTATCCACTCAGGTGGTTTATGATCACCCTGGCCTCCCTTCAGCAAGAATCTTATTGATCAGTCTAGCAAGAATTCCCCCCTGATGTCTCTTCCTTAATAATTTTCCATCTACTGACATGTCCCCCGCCACACACACACACCTGCTCCTTGCCTATAAATTCCCACTTGTTTTTACTGAGTTTGGAATTGGGCCCAGTTCTATATAAAGTCTGTCTTCCCCAACTGAAATAGTTCCTGAATAAAATCTATCTATCTATCTATCTATCTATTTATTTATTTATTTATTTATTTATATCACTACAACTACTGTTCAGCTCTGGTTTTCTTTAACATCACTTAGGGACTCACATCTCTACTCCTGACTGTGGACAGTTTTCTTAAATCTGGGCCCTAATTGAAGTTTTAAAGTGAAAAGGTGTAAGGAGCAGCAAGGGAAAATTCAGAGCTACTGGCTACATTACAAATGGTCTTGGTACAAATGAACATCTTACTACAAATAGAATCCAACTGCCCTTCTGTGCCTACATCACATCAGGTGCAAGTACAGAAGAGATATAAAAATGAAGATAACAGTGATCCGGTCCATGGCTGGATTTGGGATAGGTGAGGATGAGGTGGGTAAAGGAGAACACTTAGTCTGGAGACACACATAAAGATTTCTCCCACGGTCTCAACCCTAAAGGCAAGACTAGAAACTAAGTTTCACCGCATGTCACAGGTAAACTCCTGCGACCTCTGGGATAACAACAGTTACAGAAACGGTCACGCCCAAAGTCAGCCACAGTCCCGCTCACACACCCACAACCACTCTCACATTCTCTGCGCGACAGACCAACAGTCTGTCACACAACGACCCCCAATCACAGGATGTGATTTAAAATACAGAAACTCACTGCACTAACAGCACCCGTCGCCCGTGGTGCGCAAGCACAAAGTGTGCAGCGACAGTCACACACAAACCGTCACACCTAAGCATACAGGTACGAACGCGTACCGCTTCACCATTTCCTCACACACAGTCGCCCAGGGTCACTTGAGTGACTAGGATCGACCAGGGTCGCACGTAGCTCTCCCGTACCTGAATCTAAGGCCGCGGCAGCTTATCGCGGTAGCGCCAAGGCGAGCCTTGGGGCCCTATGGGAAAGCTGCGGCGCAAAGCCTTCTGGGGCTGGTGGTTCGAGGAGTCGAAAGGAAAAGCTGAGTAGCTCGTCCAGGACCCTGTAGCTGGTTGTTCCCCCAACGGAGCTCGGGGGCCCCGCGCGCCTTGGTCTCCACCCCTCTCCGCCCCGCTGGGGTTTCTGGAAGGCGACGTCACAGGTCTCAGGTCGCTGGGCGGATCTTCAAAGCCCGCGGCACCGGGGGGTGAGTTAGGCCTGGCTGCGCTCTAGAGCCAGCGGTCAGGCATCGGCTTAGGGTGGAATGGCCAGGCAGGCGTCGTTGGGGAGACTGTGCTACCATGTATAATTATGTGAGAGGCTACGAATGTGACAGAGTGTGATTCTTGTGTATCACCGTGTGTGTGTGTGTGTGTGTGTGTGTAGTTGTGCACGATTGTGACACCCTGTCTCTAGTATAAAACTGTGTTTGTGTGTCACTGCCTCTGCAGGTATATGTTATATGTTATTATTGTATGGGTTTGTGAGAGACTGTGAATGTGACATTGTGTGTGTGTCGCTTCGTGAATCTGTGTGTTTGTGATTATGTTAGACCACTTACTTGCCTCTTGTGGATGTAATTGTGTGTGACAGCAGGTGTGATAGTGTGCCCATGCCTTTCTGTTTGTGCAGGTATAATTTTGTATGAGTAAATTGTGACAGCATGTGTGACCTTGTGTGGTGTATAACTGTATGAGATTTTATGCGATTGTCTCTCTGTTGGAGTAATTGTGTATCATCATCTCTACCTTTGTGTTAATGCAACTATGTATGTGTATGACATTATAGATGTGATTGTGCAACATTATAGATGTGATTGTGCAATGTGTATATGAGTGTGATTGGGTAAGAATTTGTGTACGTGTGACCTAGTGTGTGATTGTGAGGCTCAGGAAGATTAAAATTACTTGCCCAAGTTCACACAGTTAAGTGACAGAACTAAGGTTTGAGCATAGGCCTTTTGGCTCCAGAGCCCTTGCTTTTAATTACTAAAGTGAAAAATGGGGGCCCTGGGTTCTGAGGGTGTTGGAGAGGATTGTTCATGGTCTTGGACTAGGTACCTTTGGGATATGGAAACTTTCTGGGTCACTTCCTTCAGTCCCCAAGTGAGTCACAAGACCTGGTCTGAAGGCTTGGTAATGAGACCATCCTCAAATTGGCTGCCTATGGAGGAGGAAAGCCCAACCTGAAAACCCAGTCTTCCTCTCCTTAGGCAGCAGAATTGGAGATTTTAGCATTTTCTTTGTCAAACTCTTCCATATTTGGTGTCGAGAGAGGCTGATCCATGGCTCTTTTTCTGATGTACCAAGTGAGCTAAATTTTTTGTTCTGACTTTCTCAGTTAATAAAAATGTTTTCATTTTCTTTCCAAATATGTAGAATCTAAGAAGGAACAAGTGTGGCACTTCTTTATGCCAGGAGTTGGCTCATGCAGTTTTGACTGAAATAAAGGTTCTGAGAGATGGATTAACTTGCCCAAGGTCATGTAAACAAGTGAGTGAAGAAGTGGGAAGTCAGTCTTTGCTTGGGGGCTGTGTAAGGTCAAGTCTTTAACACTACCTTCTATCAGAGGCTGATGGCTCATCTCAGACTTGGAAAATATTACCCGAGGGGTGCACAGCTATTTGCAAAAAGAAATTTAAAACACTTTTTTTATGCAGATGCTCTTAGGGCTCCCAGATACTGAGAAGGCTTCTATTCTCCTCTCTTTGCAAAAGTGTTTATGGACAATTTCAAGCTGCATTGCACTAAGGAAATCACTTTATTAAAGACTAAGTTGGCTAGTGTGAAGTAGAACAGATTGGGAGTTATGTCTCCTAAATTCCAGGTCAAAACAACTATCGTTGTTTTCAGAGTAAAGAAATGTTGGCTCTGAGAGGACAAGAAACATGTGAGGCAGTAGAGTTTGTTACTGGTTTAGTGTTAAAATTTTACAATATTTGCCTCAGGCTGCATTTCTGAAGAATAACAATGGTAACATTTGCCTTCTCTGGAGATGCTTCTCTAAGAAATATATGGCATTAATTCTTCAGATTATGTTGGATATTTTTCATTCAGACCCCGTGGTCTGTTGAAAGAGGACCTTTTTTGAGTCACATTGCAGTTCGACTCTTAGGACTTTGAGTTAGTTGTTTAAGCTTTTTGAATTTCAGTTTTATTTGTTGGTAACGTGGGGATAGTAGCACGTGCCTTTGTGGTTTTAAGGCACAGTAAGATTTATTCATTTATCAAATAGTTTTTGAGCACCTATCATGGTTCTGGCATTATTCTAGCAGCAGTGAACCCCCAAATCCTAGCTCTCTTAGATTGGGAAGACAACCATTGATTGGGAAGATAACAATAAACAGAAAAAAATAAGTAACATACTCAATGGTGATAAATGCTAAGAAAAGTAAATCTGAATAAGGAAAAAGAAACTGGTTTTCTTTAGATAGACTTTTCAAGAAAGTTCCTCTTATGTGGTGGCAACTGAGCACAGATAAAGATGAAGAGTGGGAGTGAGCCATGTCCAGGCAGAAGGAAAATCAAAGACAATAGCCTTGAAGAAGGAATATACACAGTGTTTGAGGAACTGTAAGGAAACCTTTGTGCCAAGAGTGGGGTGAACAGGAGTGAGATGGGTAGGAAATGAGGTACGTGGAGCAGGCAGGGCCAGATCATTAACTACTTTGTTCGCCATAGGTTGGATTTTAGATTATGTTGAGTTCAGGCTATGTGTCCTTAATATCATTCAGGACTTAAGGAGTTAAGATCAGCTTTGGCCTTTTTCTCAGATCTTGGAAAGGAGTAGGCCTGAGGCTATGGGGACCATAAAGGGACAATAGTTTTATCTTCATAAGTCTCAGATCAGCAACAGAGGGCTGGTCTGCCATTTTTTTCTTCCTTAACTCTGCTTTCTCAGGACTTTATTTTATAAGAGAGAAAATTGAAGAAGGAAAGAGGAATGGCTGTTGGACTTTGTAAATCCATGTCCCAGGTAAGTTGATGTTTTTGCTTTGTTTCCAGAAGTTCCACTTCAATATTCAGGACTTTAGACTATGGAGAGAGTCACAAATAGCCCAATAAGCACTCTTTATACTATTCTATCTCCATCATTTGTTCATATAATCCTTAAAAAAAAAAAACATTTAGTAACTCTTTTACCAGTAATGTGCTCAAACTTGTGATGAAATAGAACTCTCCTCTTTAGATGGATCATGATTTTTTTTTGTGTTGGAGCTGAATACAAGTGAAACAAAAGGTAGAGTGTGATTAATAAGGTATTGAGTACCTTATTAAATAAGTCATGGAGGCCTCTCTGAGGAAATGACATTTGAGCAAAGAAATACCTCTGTGAAAGTAGGAAGTTTTGTGGAGATCTGGGGAAGAGCTTTAAAAGTAGAAGCAATAGGAAGAATGAAGTTACTATGGTGGAAGCATGTTTGATGTATTATAGGACTAACACTGAGCCAGTATCCGTGGAGGCAAATGAACGCAGTGAAGTCAAAGGAGTAGGCAGGGAACAAATTATATAGGCCCTTGAAAGTCATGATCAGAACTTTGAGTTTTGTTTTAAGGGAGCAGGAGACCCATTGGAATGTTTGCCATATGTTTGATTTATGTTTTAAAAGGAAAAGAGAAGTAAGGATAGAAGCGGGGGTCGGGGGGGGATCATCCAGGAGACTACAACAGTAATCCAGGTGGGAGGTGATAGCTGCCTGGACCTTGCTGGTGGCATTGGAGCTGGTGAGATTCTGGACATATATAGGAGATAGAAAATAAGAGACTTGATCAGGAATTGGTTGTGAAATATGAGAGGAAGAAAGACATGATGAATGACTACAGAGATTTTTGATCTGGGCAACTGTGTAAATGGTCATGCCATTTACTGATATGGAAAGACTAGGTGGGATGAGATAGGAATCAAGAATTGAGTTCTAGTTATAATAAGTTTGAGAGATTAGTTAGATACCTAAGTGAAATATTGATTATATATCTGGAGTTCAGGATTGGAGATGTGAATTTGAGAGTCAATAGTGTATTTAAAGCCAGAGGACAAAATGAGATTATCTTGAAGGTAGGGTTGTGGTGAATGTAGATAGGAAAGAGGTTAAAGGACCAACTTTAGGGCATTCATCACTTAGAGGCTGACAAGAGGAAGAACCAGCAAAAGAGACTGAAAAGACTGATAAGGAAGGAAAACCAGAAGAGTAAGTCAAGAGTAGAAAATCTTTCAAGGAGGTGATAATCTCTTGATTTAAATCCTTCTGGAGATTGAGGACAATGAAAACTAAGAACTGGAAACTGGATTTGGTAACATGGAAGATATTGATACTTTGAGAAGAGCTATTTTATAGAGTGGTTGAGATGAAAGCATCATTGTGGTAGATTTAAGAGAGAATAGAAGGCAAAAAAAGTGAGATTAGAGATAGTCTAGACCTGTGCTGTCCAATAATGTACCCAGTAGCCACATATGACTATGAATTGAGATACGCTATGTGTGGAAAATACATACCAGATTTTGAAGATTCAATGCAAAAAAGAATGTAAAGTATTAATAATTTTATATTGATTGCAGGATGAAATAACGTTTTAGATATATTGGATTAAATAAAAATTTTACCAAATTTATATGCATTTTTTTAATGAAAAATTCACATTATATATGTGGCTCACATGGTATTTCTGTTAGACATCACTGATCTAAACAACTCTTTGGAAGAGTTTTGTTATTAAGAGGAGTAGAAAAATGGGACAATAGCTAGAATGAAGTAATGAAGGGAATTTATTTATAAGATGGAAGATACTGCATCAGCTTATATACTGATAGGAATATTCCAATAAAGTGAGAAAATACTGGTGATAGATATCTCCCTGATGTTTACAAGGGAGAGGGTAACAGTTTTCTTCTATGGACAGTGGAGGGATTGGTCTTAGATAGGAAGCCTAGAGTTTTATCTGTAGTAACAGAGAGAAGTCAGAAAAATGAGCACAGAATCAAGTCAATAGTGGGCTAGAGGAGGAAGAACTTCAAAGCAAGAACAGGGAGGTGTTGGTGGTGATTTGGGAGATAGAAGGTATGAAATAGTCGGGGAGTGAGAGAGTGAATTTACTAAGAAAGTGGAGTAGAGTTGCTTAGGGGTGCTTTTAGTGGGATCTTTGGTCATATCCTAGAAGTACATTGGATCAACATGTTTATCAGTCTGGGTTCTGGCAAGAAACCTTTCAAAAGGGAACTATTTACAAGTATATAGAGACACTACAAAGGTTAGTGCTATAGCTTGGGGCTCATAACAACAGAGCTCCTTTACTGAGTGTAGGCTTGAACCCAGGGATAGAGATATCTGAGCAGTGAGGGCCCCTGACAGCCACTGTGACCTTTGACTGAAGGACAGAGACCACACTGGGCATTGCTACGAGGAGGAAGCCAGGGGAATAAATCTTGTACCTCACTTATCTCCCTCCCAGGTCTTGCATGTTGGATTAACCCAGCTGAAAATGAGTGGGGGTGGGGGGGCAGGAAGGGAGTCTTCCATGACACAAAGAAGTGTAGAGGGGCACACAGAAGTTTTACAGTGCTATGTAGTTGTATTTTTTCTTTCTGTAGCCACATTCATCTATTTTTACTTTGTAGGATGACTATATTTGATATATTATTTTTTTCATAAAAATTGAGACCATTCTCTGCAAAAAGGAACTCTTGTCATTTTTAAGCATTGACTACTCTTCATATGGATATATTATAGAAGACTTCACCATTTATTCACTAAGTGGCAAATATTTCCTGAGTGTTTATAATGTGACAGGTTTTGTAATAGACACTGGATATATATGAGTTTATAAAACATATGTCCTTCCCCTAATATATCTTATAGTATAGCTTAAACTCTTATTTGGACATGTACATTTTTTCCAGATTTTTTTATATAATGTTCCAATGAAAATTCAATCTAAATCTCTTCACATACATTTCATTATTTCTTCAAGAGACACGCCTGGAAGTTTCTTCATACATATAAAGTCTGAATTTTAGACCTTTTGTTAAAGCCTAATTCAAGACCTTTCTTCACTACTCTGAGCCATCTGATATCCCAGTTTGGGGAATATAAAGGAATTCTCCCTATAAGAATGTCTTGATGCTTAGTAGATGTAACATAGAATTTAGCCTTTGCTCATGTACTCTCATGTCATAAAACTCGGTTCATGCTATAAGCTAATTTTTTCCCTGTGTATATGCCCTTTCTCTTTCATTTAAAAAATGCATAATTTTCAATGAGTAAGTCTGTTTCTGATAGTTCTCTTTTTCTTTCAAAATATTTGACAAACCTGGGCATGTACTGTTTCCCAATAATTATTTTCCTTGGACCACTTAGAGATTGGAACTCTGATAGAATTCCTTCTTTCTGTTTTTCTCTCTCTCTCTCTCTCTGTCTCTCTCTCTGTCTCTCTCTCTCTTTCTCTCTCTCTTTCTCTTTCTTTCCCTCCCTCCTCTCCCTCCCTCCCTACTTTCCTTCCTTCCTTCCTTCCTTCCTTCCTTCCTTCCTTCCTTCCTTCCTTCCTTCCTT
>PVKZ01002548.1:0-213319 GCA_004027375.1 Macroglossus sobrinus | reverse complement strand
AGAAGAAGAAGAAGAAGAAGAAGAAGAAGAAGAAGAAGAAGAAGAAGAAGAAGAAGAAGAAGAAGAAGAAGAAGAAGAAGAAGAAGAAGAAGAAGAAGGAGGAGGAGGAGGAGGAGTAGGAGGAGGAGGAGGAAGAGAGGAAAAAAGGAAAAGTGAAGAGAGCAGATGGAGAAATATCTATGGGAGTATTACTAGTGCCTTTATCAAATAGGAATATAAATAAATTTTATTTTCATTTGTACAGATTTCACTATTTATTAGATTTTATACATTAAGTGCATGTTGTTTTTAAATTAAGAATAAAGCATGAGACATAATAATATAATTTAGTTCACAATTTCATTTAAAAAATAAAGCCAAGAAAAATGTTTTTAAAAGCCCAAGAATCACATCTGATAGAATTGCATGAATTATTCATTTAGATTAGATTAATCAGCTGGAAAAGCAAATATGCCACCTGGATAACTCAGAGCTTTGAAAGGAGTGGTCTGGGTAACACTATTTTCAACATCAACACTAGCAAAATTACCCATCCAGTTCCTTTTAAGTGTCTGAAACATTTGTGGTCCACTGAGAATCATGATTCTTGTGAAGACTTGCAAATCAAATGCAGACGCCCAACTGACTGGGTAAAGAACTAGGATCAAATCGAGTAACAACTTCATTTGTATGACTCATATATTTTTTTTTCCTGCTTCTCCTCCTCAAATACTCCTGGTTTTATCAATATTTTTAATAAATATAATGTGAACAGAAGTCAGCATTGCTAAGTAACTAAAGCACAAGTTCTCTAAGCAAATTGCCCAGGATTGAATGTCTCCATTCTTACTAGCTTTGTGACTTGGGGCAAGACATTTAACATCTCTGTCTCAGAATCTTCATCTATGAAATTAGAAATAATAGTATTACTCTCATAAGATTTTAACAAATGGTGGAATAGCTTGCATAGTGATGAGGAACATGGTTCTAGAGCCTGGAAAATTCTCAGTGCCTCTTCTGTGCAGAAGGAAGCCAATTAGTCCTCAGGTTACTTTGTGTCCAGGAAAGGCTTATGCATAGTCTCAAGTATTTTCTTAAATGTGGAATCCCAAAGAAAAGTCTGGAATATTGGTATAAAGCTCACTGACTTTCCAGATGTAATATAGTTTCATTTTCCTAATCACAAAGTAAGCACCAAAGGAAGAATGCACTGTATATGAAACCAATCTCCTTGAGCTGTTAATTGTTTATAATGAATTTAACATCAATTCACATACTTACTTTCTTATGTACATTTTATATTATTGGTTTATTTAAAGAGTATTTGAATGAAGTCTTCAAATTTAGCATTCTTAAAAGCATTTAAATATTTCTGGCAACTAAAAAGTTTAGTTCTCTGCTCAGTCTTTTGACCAGTTCTCATAGTTTACTGAGTAATAGCATGTCATGATCGCTTTCCTCCACAGGGAAAGCTGTCCTACAAGTATTATCAGAAATCAAAAAGGGCAGAATATGGTGCTTTTAGGTATCTGGGACTCACTGGTTCTTTTAGAAGACTTCAGGGATTTGGATCTAAGTTGAACTGAATTCAGATGTTGAAGTTAGACCAAGCAATTTGTTTTTGAACCTTGTTAATTCTTTAGTTCTAGGAAGTTGATGTGTCAATCAACTAGAAATACAAGAGTTCTAATTGACTAAAAAGTACATAATGAAAAATCAAGTCATATTCAGCACATTAAATGTTGATGGAAAAAATTGCATGCTTTACTTTTGTGATTCACTAATATTGCAACAGCCTGATAGTTGATAGTTCTTGCCATAGATACACAGGAATTTAATAAGCATTTTGTTGACTGGATGATGTCTTGATTACAAAGAGTTAAAAGAAATTCCTATCCTGAAGAGTTATATTGTGCAGGCTCATAGATCAAACTCAGAAGATGGTGAGAGGACTTTGGCTCTGCCGATCATTCATCCACAGGAGGATCAGTTTAATAAGAAGTTCAATTGTAGGGTTGGCTTTACTGGAAGCATAGCAATTCATTCTATTATTCTAAATATTATGACATTCCTTCCTCACTTGTAAAATTGGAAGAGATTTTCTTGGGAAAAAATAAGTGAGTAATTGTCTTGGATCTTCAGAAACAATTGGCAGCTGTGGTAATGTAAAACTCTTGGACACTTGAGGTGATCCATTTGTTATGCAGATCCCATTTTCTCAAAGTGTCTGCTTGATCAGACATCCAGGAACTCTGCTGGTTCCACATTTCTTTGCCACCAGAGTAATTTTGAAAGTTGTCTAGAGTTCTAGGATCACCCAAAAGTAGGTTCAATAGTGATGGTGTAGCAGATGCTCTCATGTGCAATCTAGGAGCTACCCTCTAGAAACACAGTACTCATTGCCCCAGGTTTTAGAAGTGTTGGCTACTAATAACTTTTAGCTGAGTCTTTCTCTGGGAATTGCTCTGTGCTAAAGAAAGCTACCTCATCCAAGATTGTACTCTCTTCCCTGGGGTAGCGTGCATCCATGACTGACAGCTGAGGAGACTACAAAGGCTCACCCTCATTGCCTGCATTTAGGATGGCTCTGAATGGCCATCCTCATCTCTAGAACTTCCTGGATGACTGAATGACTGAGGCCTTTGGTGGAGAACTGTATTGCAGTTAACTTGTCCCTTGGCTTGATACTACTTTTCTTTACTTAATAGGTATTGCACCCAAAAGCACATCCCCCAAAATCTCCTGCATACAAATCTTCATCTCAGAGTCTCTCTCACAGGGATCCTATTCCTCTGGCCATTGATCTTATCAGGCATGGTTCCAGGAAGTAGAATATAAAGTGAGATCATGGAGTTAGATCTCTTTCTGGACAACTAGTAATAAGGACCCAATCACTGTTGGTGGGTAGAATACTCATAGACCTCAACATATTAGGTGAGGTATTGTTACAATATTAACTGATGGTAAAATGCTATAGGATGCTGGTGGATATGCACCAGTAGAATGGAATCTTAGGCATTTAAATGGTTCTGGGGACATAGTAATTATAAGGACTATGACATCAAATAGCTTTTGCATAGTGCTATTGGTACATTTAAGGTGGACATTAAAATACTGAGGACAATTGATAACTAAATGTGAGCTCTGAAAGCCAGAGGGCCTTCTTAATAGCACAAAAAGAAATTGGAAGGAAAAAACTTTATAAGAATAGTAGAGCTTCAGAGAAAGTTGACGGTTAAATTATGATAAATCTGAAATGCCAACATCAGGACCCTGTTGGGAAGACATGGAATCCTGAGCCTAAGGATAGGGACATATAGGTCGATTTCTCAAAAATCTTAAATATGTAGATCCTCTTGATCCCCCTGAACCTGCAGAAGTGGTCCATGCATCCCAGTTAAAGGCTAGTGTTTTCCTCTTCTGCTATGTAAAAGACTATGTACTCTTATGATTTGTTTTCACATCCTCTCCTGACCAACAGACAACTATCTTACATCAGTTTACAATGTAGCCCAGCCAGGAAGTGCTAGGTCTGCCATAAAGAAAAAGGAATATATGTTACAGGATAAGTAAGATCTGGCTAACATATTTTAGCAGGGGCCAAAAGAGTTTTTATGAGATTTTTTTTCTGATGTTCTAAATGAAAAGACAGTGTACAAAGTTATATAACAAAGAGTTTATTTCTTGCTCTTCTGAGACATTGGATTAACTCCCTGTCAAGAGTTAAGAAAAAAGTTTAACATACTATTAGGATGATCCTTAGAAGCTTGGAAGAAATAAAAGCCTACTCTAAGTGAAATAGAAATTCTATAACCACTGTAACAAATAGCTGAGATAGGGATCAATATGCAGAGAGAAATAAATATGCTAGAGAGGATGTTATTTATACCTGGAGAACCCAATAGTTGACAATATTTTGTGAGAGGGCTAAGAAGATGCTATTTATCAAAATAAGGATTGTACTGGTCAGAGAGACACACATGTTACTGGGATGCTTAACAATGGCTTTCTCCTATAAGCAAAGAATGATAGGAGGAGATGCTGTTACAGAACTGGACATGAGGATAATAGATTCTAGGTTCTTAATTATCAGAAGCAAGCTGTGGCCAAGTTTGTGTAATAAGAAGACTGGAGTAGGAACTCAGGGTCTGACCTGCAGAGAGCTGTGATGTGATTAATAGGACACAATGCTCATAAGAGGAAAGATAATGGACAACTAACATGGATATTGCTTAACTTATGCAACCAAAATAAATAAAAATTTAGTTGTTAGGAGGCTGAGGGCACCATTCCCAATAAAATTTGATTATCCCTTGCCAAGTTTTAGAAAACCAAGTCTCAGGCTCAGAACCTACCAACTAAAGGAAATGGGTCAACATGAGGAAGGACTCTGCAACTCCATGGTAAATGTATATAGTAATACTTTCCCCTGCTCTTCTCCCAAAGAAACCTACAGTCATTTATTTAGGTAACCATACATTGAGGAAAAAAGAATTCCAGACATTTCAAGGACTCTAGGATATAGGGTCTGAGTTGACACTGACACTCCAGAATCTGAAGTTATCATCATAGAACTTCTGTTAGAATGGATAATAAATGAAGCTCTGACCTAAGGATGGCTCACAGTGAGTGGTCTCTTAGTCCATCTCTGATCATGTAATTAGTAAATGGTACAAATTCCACATTGGCTCCCTGGCCTGTGGAATAAACATCATCACAGTAGGGAAGGATAGATGGAAGCCATTGAAACTTGCTCACTCCACCCCTAGTCAAGATGATAAATAAAAGCAATATTAAATTTCATAAGGAATGACAGAGATAAAGACCTAAAGGAGGCAGAGGTGGTTGTTTATATTGTTTAATTTATCAGTCTCGCCCCTATGAAAACTTTTTGACCCTACTGAATAATAGTATACAATTGAAAACTCAGCAAAATAGTAGTCCCAATTGTAGAGGCTGTGGCAGGTGTGGTATCATTGCTATAGCTGATTAACAGACTTAGGTATATGAGCCGTTGATCTAATGAAAAAGAGGGTTAGAACCAGTTCACATTTACATGGAATAAATAATACAGAATACACATGGTCTTGACCCGGCTATGTTAACTCTCCAGCCCTCTCGTAATATAGTTCCAAGAAACTTCAACCAGTTGGATACTCTACAGTATATCATATTGGTCCACTATTTTGATGACTTATGTTAATTGAGACAAATGAGCAAGAAGTGGCAAGTATGTTAGAGGCCTTAAAAAGATATATGTGCTCCTTGACAAGACATGCATGCCCCAGAGGGTGAGAGATACACCCTATGAACATTCATAAACTGCCACATCAATGAATTTCACAGTTGTCAAGAGCATGTCTATGTATCACTTTCATAGTAAGGAACAACTTATCGCAACTCATACTTCTTACCACTAGAAAGGTAGTATAATGCTTTATAGGCCTCTTTAGGTACCAAGAGGCAAAACATTAAATAATTGAGAATACTTTCTGTACCCATTTACCAAATGACATAAAAGCTACCAGTTTAAGTGAGGTTTAAAAACAGATAAGAGGTCTGTGGCAGGTTCAGACTGCAATACAAGCAAGCCTAATATAGACCACAAGGCACAGGAGACCTTATGTTACTAGAGATTTTTATGGTGAGGAAAAATGCTATGTTGAATTTTTGGGCCAGCTGATATCAGATGGCATCTATCATTCACTACCTCAGTGCTAGGACAATAGTCTCATGAATGGAGTAGCCAGGATGTCAAGAATAGAGGCTATGCCTGGGCCCAACCCATCTGTTCACACTTATCAAAACTTATGAAGCTACTAACCCTTCTAAATATTCAACTTTCCAGCAACAGAAACTAATACTGAGCTCTCAATACAGTACCATACCTTGAGAAAAATAAACAGCCAATTTATAGTAAATTGTTTATTTTGGATCACTTTTATCCTAGAGATGGTAGCATGTATTTTGTCATTCAATCTTGGCCAGCAGTACTGATGGCTCCAGAATATTCAGTCTACTGACCAGATAACAAATATCCCACAAAACATCAAATTAGACACAAAATCCCACTTAAAACAAAGGGAGTATGGTAGTGGGTCTTGTCACGTGGCATCCCTCTGCCCAAAAGCCCAACAGAGTAATTGAATGGCCTTTTGAATATGCAGCCCTGGTATCAGCTAGGATATGTTACCTTGCAAAATTGGAA
Organism: Macroglossus sobrinus; assembly: GCA_004027375.1. Taxonomy (NCBI): domain Eukaryota; kingdom Metazoa; phylum Chordata; class Mammalia; order Chiroptera; family Pteropodidae; genus Macroglossus; species Macroglossus sobrinus. Next base: position 207,132 of record PVKZ01002548.1, on the reverse strand, counting down.
TGCTATCCTCCAGGATGCACTATACACATAAGTCAGGGGTCAGCAAACTAGTACAAGCACCATATCTAGCCTGCCATCTTTGTTGAAAATAAAGTTTTATTACAACAGAATTATTCTTTTTCATTTACATGTTATTGTGGCTGCTTTCACACCGTAATGGTAGAGTCGTATAGTTGTGACAAAAACCATATGGCCTGTAAAGCCTAAAATTTTTACTATTTGGCCTTTCACATACACACACAAAAAATGTGCTCACAACTTCTCTAAACTGATGATTATTATATAGTATTATGTTCACAATAAGTTGAATACATGATTTGTGAACCTCACCATCAAGGTATAGAAATCAGAATTGCCCTACATATCATCACTCCCAGTGACTTACATGGGGGAAAGGGGGAGTATGTGCTTTCAAATTTAACAGCTAGAGGGTATATGGGTAACACTTTTATTAGGGAATATGGTAAAAGTCCCATTAAGCAATAAGATTGGGCTGTCATCCAGTTACTTTGGATTACTCATGCAAAAAAAATTAGCAGAAAAGCACAATTGACCCTGAATACTAGGAGGAAGCAGAGTGGGAATATGGAAGAATATATTTGGCAACCAGATGATCCAATGGGTCATTTTTGGACACGATCCTACAACTCTGCTTAATTTTGATGGAAATAGTAAAGTACAGTGCTCGTGGCCGGAGAACGACAGAGTGACCAGGGACTTAGATTGCTCATGAGTGAGAGTCTGGGTCACTCTGCCAAATAAACTACCTAGAGCAGCAGAAGTGCTAACTGAGGTTGAGGAGAACCTAGAATAAGATTAATAGAGGAGAGAGATAATACATATCAGTTGTAGTCTTAAGATAACAATATAGTGAGTCCTAGAGTTTATACCACTAACCTTTTATTGTATAGTTCTTCAGAAAAAGAGACCAATTATATTCCCAGATGGAAAAAATTTACAACAGGAAAAAAAATCTGAGTGGTGTAAAGGGGGGATTTTTTTTTCTCTAACATCTCCAATATCACTTCATACCATTCTCTCTCACTACATTCCAGTTATATTGGTCTCCTTTATCAACATGCCAAGTGTTTTAGGCTTCTAGGCTGTTGGAATTTTTTATTTTTTCTTCCTGGAATGCTCTTCCCCTAGCTTTTTTCATGGTGGTCTCAATTTCCTCATTCAAGTCTCAGTTCAGATGCTATCTCCTCTGAACAGCTTTACCAGACTACTCTATATAAGGTGGCCTTCCTAGATTATGTTCTATATCATCAACCTATTTAATTTTATAACACATCTTAGTTTGTTGATTATGTTGTTTATCTATTTATGACTTACCCTTTAGAATATAAATTGTATAAGGGCAAGGAAGTTGTCTGTTTTGTTCATCATTGTTTTCCAAATGCCAGACAGTGACAGGCATATACTTGTTGATTTATTCAATAGATAAATGAATTAATTTAAATAGATCTGGTGGGAGCCAGAAATGAGCATTTTTAACAGGCATCCCACACCATATGTTGATGTAAATTTTCTCATACCACATTTTGAGAATGAGTAGTTTAGTGGTTAGGCAGTTAAAAAATTACTTATTTCTATAAAATATTTTGATGATAATCTATAATTTTATTGACTTGCCTGCCATATGCCAACTCTGTGTTTTCCACTATATGTATATTACTGTATTTAATCTCACAATAACCGAGATGGCAGATGGCAGCCAAATCACAACTCTGAAAAAACTGACAGCCTTTATTTTAAATGACACATAAATCTTAATATTTAAATCATCCATTTAAGATAGTGTCAGGAAAAAATACAAGGAAAATGACTGAATATATCAGAAACATTCAGAAATCCCTTAGTGTGGAGAGGTTGAAAGCTTTAAAAAATGAACAGGATATTTCAGGCCATTAGACAGTCTACTGGTTGAAAGATGACACCTCAGACAAGTTGTGATTGAGCAGTCTTAGATGATATTTCAAGAACTCAACATACCAAATTGAGTTAGAAACCTTGCCAATGCAGCATTTTACCCAAATATTAATTTTTATTCTCCTATTGGTTACTGTGATTATTTATTTGCTCCATAAATGTACATGTAGTAGATGCTTTTTAAAAATGATGACCATCTTTTCCAAATAAAATTCTATTTTATTCTCATAGGTGTTTTCTCTCTACCTATTGGACTCAGTTTTAGTTTAACTACTATCCTATTAGAAAACATAGAGCAGATCTTTGGATACTAGATTTAAATCAAAGAAGTCAACCAAAATAAAAAATTGTGAAATTATTAATTGAATTTAGAGCTTAAACACAAAACGATATGCTTTGTTGACTGTTATTGGTGTAGTGACAGAAACCAGAAGAGGAAAAGTGGGGATTGGTTGTTAACTTTGCTGCTTAGAAATAAATGTAGAAGCAACATACCAAAGAGGCTTCCATTTACTGTCTAACAGGTTAATGGAGAATCGTAAATGAAATAAGTTTTGTTATTTGAGTTTTACAATCTTCATAATTTGCTTCTGCACAAAGGCTGCTTGAAGTAAATTTATTTCAATAGGGGGACAGAATTTCACATCTAACATTGAACAAAAGGTTTCTTGAACTTCGCACTGAAAAATAAAACCAAAAATTATAAAGTATACTTATTAAACCAGTAATATAATTAGGTTATTAAATTAAATATACTTCAACCATGTGCTAATATTAGGAAGAAGAGGGAAAATTGTTCATTTTCATGAAGAAATCAGACAAAATTGTTTGATATAATGTTATAACATCCTTTGCTTTACATTTAACATTTTATAGAACATGAAGGGTCATTTTTGTAGAGATAGAAAAGCTTCATCGATTTTTTCCCTAATAATCTTATAAAATTTGTTATTCAAAACCATTCTCTCTTAGAGTATTTATTCTGGCATCATTCTTGTCATTATTTTTATCTTCAGTTTTAAACTGAACTAACTCTTCCAGATTATTTGTTAATAGTTTTGCCTGTGGTTTTCCAGCACCCTTTTTTTTTATACTTGGGAGATTGGATAGCCATTCATAAACTAATAAAGATAGTTCCATAAAATGGGCAAAGGATTAATGTAATTACTAAGCAGAGAAAAATGTTTGAGTGGGAACTAATTTTTAAATTAATATTTTTGTGCTTTGATTTTGCTTTCCTAAAGAACAACATGTCTGCAGAGACTTAGTGACCAATAATTCACAGAATAGAGAGTGATTTAAAGAAAAGGGTAAGATGACATGTGTATTAGTCTGCTCAGGCTGCCGTAACAGAATATTGCAAGCTGGGTGGTTTAAATACAGATATTATTTTCTCACAGCTCTGTAGGCTAGAAGTTCAAGATCAAGACACCATCAGGCTTGGTTTCTAGTGAGGCTGCTCCTCCTGGCTTGTAGACAGCCCCCTTCTCATTGTGTCCTTACATGGCCTTTCTCTCTATGTGCTGAGAGATATCCTTAGTGTCTTTTCCTTGTAAGGACACAAATCTTGCCAAATTAGAACCTATCTGTATGAGCTCACTTAATCTTAATTACCTTTCTAAAGGCCCTATCTCCAAATACATTGGAAATTAGGGCTTCAACATATGGATTTGGGGGGACATTATTCAGTTTCTAGCAACCTGTGTTCATATGACATAGCTCCATTGCTTTCTTCCTGTTTGACCATAGTCAAATTAGAAGCATTCCCTAGCCTTAATCTATCTATTTAATGTGGTTGTATTACTCAACTCATAGAATTTTGAGATTGATTTAAAATAATAGTGCAATTTAAGGACTCAACACAGTACCTGGCATAGAATAAGTGCACACTAAGTATTGGTTGTTATTATGGGTTCTTGTTGCTAACCCAATATTGAGTAAATCTAAAATTTAAAAGAAATTGACTTGTTTCTTTATGGCAGTAAGAAATGGGGAAGTTGATTTTTGTGGAGAGGGGATAGAGTATGAGAAAATGGCTACTAAGCAAAGAAAAAAGCAGGTTGAGTCCCTGAGACTTTAAGCCAGAGTTAAAAGAACATCTCTATCCAAGAAAGCTTAGTTACCCAAAGACCTTTGAAGTTTCCCAGTCTATCTTTCCAAGTAAACCCAAAGCTCAAGTTGGAAAATGACCAAGTTTTATGTAACTTTGTATTCCTGAATTATCTAACATTCTACTTTACCTAAAGTCAATGATCATTATGTGTTTATAGAATTTATGTATTTAATGATTTAATTGTGTATTATTTAATTTTGAGCAGCCTAGTTCTTTGTCTAACCAGTATTTTGAGGGTCCAGACACTATAAATGATTGATTAGATTATCCAGATTATTCTGAAGTATCCAGGTTTGCTGAGGTCTAGAGGGACACAACTGTATTAGTCTAACTCAGGGATAATTATGGCAGTCCTTGAATTACATAAGAAGAATGTTGAGTTTGATATTTTATTGTGAATAGAAAAACAAAAGTTCCTAAATAAATACCCAATCTCTCTTTGAAGTCATTCCCACTTTGGCCTTGCTTTGAATTCTTGCATATTTATTGAAATTGGTATGTTTTAGTGAGTTTTCTCTCTCAATTGTTTATTTTGCTCATGACTGCTTTCTGTGGTTTCTAGATTAAAAAAAAATCACCCAAGATAGTCTACCAGGTTGTTTGCTCATTTAGTTTTCCCGTTCCTTTTTTCCTAAAACTATAGAAATTGAAGATGAAAAAGACACATTGCTCATCATCAAGTCTCCCCTCTTCCAAGGTAGGATAGTCCTTTTTAATAGAGCAATTTTTCCACTTAGCTGAAAATGATTCAAGTGATGGGGTTTCCACAACTTTCTATGAATGATTATTCCACAGACTGACAGATCTCATTACATGGTCATTTTCCCCTTTATTCTCTGCCTACATTCTTCTTTGCTCAATTTAATCTGTTTCTCTTAGTTATACCCCTTTGGATAACTCAAAGAAATTCCTCTCCTTTTCTTGCTCCATATTTTTCTCAAATATTTGCAGATGGTTATTATTTCTCCTTAGTCATTATTTGGCACAGCATTTGAATTAGGTCTTTTATCTTTTTCTGTTATCCAGTGCCTCTAGCTTCTTCAATCTTTTGGTATTTGTGCTCAGAGCTTGTCATTTCAAAAATTGTTCTGACTGCTTTGGAATGAAAAGGTCCAAATCTCAGCATGAGACTTTTCTCTAAGAAACTTTAAGGCGACATCCACACACATTGAAAGACAGAAATAATTTAGAGCCTCATGTACCTGTAACTTTAGTTATAACATTAAGTAATGGTGCTTCTTCCTAACTCAAACACTTCTGGTTCAAGTCCCATTTTTTTTCCATGAAACCTCATTCACATCTCTTAGCACAGTTAGGGGAAAGACCAATACTGCACTATCTGAGGGATAAGAATACTTCTGTCACAGAACACATTAAAACACTCTAAAAGAGTCACCATTCTTCTGAAAGAAATAATTTTTAAATAAAATTTTAATTTAAAAAGAAAATTTTGTGGGATATAAACCTAAAAGTAACAAATGAACAGGACAAACAGAGATTCATGGACATGGACAATAAATAGACTAGTAGTTAACAATGAGTAAGGGGAATGGGGAGAGGAGTGATGTAGATGGGATAAAAGAGGTCAAATCTGTGGTGACAGAAAGAAATCTAACTATGGGAAGTTAACACACAACACAATGTATATATATGTGCCTTACTGTTGAATTGTATACCTGAGACTTACTGGATTTCATTAACCAATGTCACCATAAAAAAAATTAATTAATAAAAAAGAGGTAAAAATAATAAAATTAAATTAAAAAGAGGATTTTTCTTTAAAATCCTTTGCAAACCTAATTTACTCTTCCTACATTACCTCAGATCTCCAGGTTAATTTTTGGCAGAATCCTTTACAAGCCAGTGCTAGAAATATTTGAACATGTTGTTCTAAGAAATAGATCATTTTTAAATAACTGCAATATAGCTGTTATTTTATTAGCAACATGAATAAGGATGATGTGAAAAATATATATTTAACAAGTATCAAAAGACCAAAGGTCTGGAGTGTTCCTGAACACCACAAATTCCCCATGTCTTTTCCTTCTTGATCTCCTAGGGGATCATTGAATGAGTCAGATGACCTTTTCTCATACCTAATGCATTTTTCCTTTAGTCAGTGATTATTACCATGAAATGTAATTCCTCTTTCCTTTTCTTTATTCTTGTTGCTACTTACTCCTGATATTTTGCAGGAGTAAGCCACTAGGGCCAGTCATTAATAACGTTTGTTGCTTTGTTCTCTGATCTTGGAAACGATAAATACCATTTCATCATTTCATGATGGAAATAAGATAGATGCTCATTAACCTGGAATGCCTTTAGTATAGACTTGTTTGGATTATAGATAGAGGCCAAATAATAGTGTAGAAATACATGGGGTTTGGAGCCAGATGGGCCTAGTGTAGACACTTATCTCTGCCTTGCTTTGAAATCTACAAGGACTTTCCCATGTTCTTTTTGAAATATTTATTTTCTCTCCCTTTTAAATCAAAAGTATGACTAGGTACCTCCTTTTTACTAGTTATTGCCTTCTTATTTTTAATATCTTATCTTTAATAGTTATCTCTACAGAGTATATAGAAATTAAATAATGTTATATTCCCCACTTACTGTATTTATTTGGCCATTGCTGCCCATCATCTTTACAGTAACTGAACTTTTAGGATGGTTATACTTTCCAGATAAATTCTTCACCTGTCTTCTAACTCCTGCATTTGCTTAGGAAGTCATATTTTGCTTCCTACTCAATACTTTTTACCCCTCACAGAATGTCTCTCATCATCTTTAATTTTCAGATATGTTAAAATCATTTTAGATTTCACCATGACTATTACCAGATTATTTGCTCATAGTTGTCTTCTATAAATACCTGTTCTATCTAGAGAGTTCATACATAACTTTCTCAGGAAATTGCCTCAGGCAGAACACATGGAGAGACATAGAGTATAATTTTCAAATTTTTGTAAGATCTGAAAATAAGAATATATTTGGGAAGGATAGCAATTTTTGTAATGATACTAATTCTTGTTAATAAACCTTATAGCTCTCACTTTTATATTCCATTGTTGTAGATAAAAAATTTGATGCTAGATGGCATCTTCTTTGTTTCTTTGTTTCTTTGTTTCTTTGTTTCTTTGTTTCTTTGTTTGTTTATTTGTTTGTTTGTTTCTTTCTTTCTTTCTTTCTTTCTTTCTTTCTTTCTTTCTTTCTTTCTTTCTTTCTTTCTTTCTTTCTTTCTTTCTTTCTTTCTTTCCTTCCTTCCTTCCTTCCTTCCTTCCTTCCTTCCTTCCTTCCTTCCTTCCTTCCTTCCTTCCTTTTTTCTTTCTTCCCACCTTTCTTTCTTTTTTTCCTGTTCTTTCCCTTCTTTCCTTATCCTTCCTTCTTATCTTTCTTTTTCTCTTTTTTTCATTACTTCTCTTATGTACGAAGACTTTATCTAGCTAATCTTTGAGAGTACGTTTGCTAGTTACAAATTCTTTTAGTTTTCCTTCATTTGAGAAAGATTTTTATTTCTCCTTATACTGAACAATCATTTCTACAGATATTGGATTTACAATTAAAAATCCTTTTCATTAAGTACTTAAAAAATATTGTGTCATATTCTTTGGCTTCCATGATTTCCAATAAGAAATCCCCTGTTATTTAAATTGAGATTCCCCTACAGATAATGTAATTTCTGTCTGGTTGCTTTTATGATTTTTCTTTGTTGTTAGCTTTCAAAAGTTTATTATATGTCTTGGTGTGGATTTTATAGTCTTTATTCTTTGAGGGATTTGCTCAGCTTCTTGGACCTGTAGATCTATGTGTTTCACCAATTTGAAAAATTTTCAGACATTGTTTCCTTAATACTTTTTTATTCTTACTTTCTTTTTTCTCTTCTTCTGGAATACCAATAATATGAATGTTGACTTTTATCATTTTCCTTTGTTTCCCTGAGATTCTATTAATTTTATTTATTCTATTTTCTCTCTTTTTTTCAGATTGGATAAACAGTCAATTTTTAATTTTGTCTTCACATTTATTGATTCTATTCACCATCATCTGCTCTCTACTATTGAGATTATCCAGTGACTTTTTACAGTTTTCAACTTTATAATTTTTGTTTCTTTTTTAATATAACTTCTATTTTTGCTAATATTTACTATTTTTTATTTCTTTCAAGAAAATTTGTAATTTATTGTTGGAATGTTTTTATGATAGTTGCTTTATAATCATTGTCGAATAATTCCAACATCAAATTCATCTTTGTTTGGGTGTCATTTGATTGTCTTTTTTCATTGACATTGTGATTTTCTTGGTCCTTTTTATGGTGAGTGATTTTCTATTCTTGAAATTTTTATCTATTATGTTAAGAAACACTGCATCATATATAAATACATATATAATATATGTGTGTACATATATGTATATACATGTATACATACATTGCACATGTATGTGTGTACATATATGTATATCTGTACATGTATGTACATATGTTTGTATACATATTTTTTTTCCAAGCAGTGCCTCATTTAGGTTTATCACATGAGACTTTGCCTACTTTATGGGCCATGTCCAGTGGTAGTTTATTTTCAGTCTTTGTGGTGTTGTTTTAGTTTATTTGGTTTACCTGGTGATTCTGGAGTACCTGTTGCTCCTGCTAGTGTTTCTGGAGGGTAGAAAAGGGGTGTCAAAAGGTATGGCTACTAGTGTCTTTCAGTGTAGGAAGGTTGATACCTCTTGGTTATCCTGATATATATGGGCAGGGATAAGAGATTCTTAAGCCTCTGAGATAAAGAGCTTTACAGACTGATTCCACCTAGTATCTATTGATGCAAAACAGAAGTCTCAGACTCTGCAGGAGAGGAGAATGCTTCCCCAGGACTTCTTATTTTTGGTGGGGCTCTCAAGCCATCCCTCTTTCCTGTGGAGTCTGGCTTACCTGCTATTGTCAGAGGGACTCCAATTCAATCCCAGGAGGGATAAACCTACCTTAAGAGCCTTCTTTTTCTGGCTTGGGAATCAGGAAACACTGTACCTAAGTGACCTTCCTTAATTGTCACTATGCAGTTTTTCCAGTCTTGTTCTCCGAAACTAGCTCATTTTCTTCTTTTTAGCTTTTAGAATTCTCTTATTTTTTTGTGCCTTGTATCATTTTCAGGATTTATAGTTCTATTTCCCAGAAAGGAACAGGAAAAAGCAGTCCACCTCATCTAATAGTATACTTTTAAAATCTTTAGCTTAAGTAAATTTTCTTCTATTCATTTATTTGTTCACTTATCGATTGATGTGTGAAATTGGTGTCTGTTTTTGCAGAGAAGTAGTGTTCTTTCCAAGTCACTGTGTTCTCAGTTACACTCCATACATGTACCTCATGCAGGAAGATATAAGGGTTAAGGTATGTCAAGGTTCTCCTCAGCCATGATCATTTTGGTGTTTATGTCCTCCAACAGGGAGAGTTCCACCTGGTGTAATCTTCTTTTGCCAATTGTAGGAAGTGGGGAGTAAAGAACTAGAGCACCTTTAGACAATGGCTGAATTCACAATGGAGTTGACAGAGAGTTACTAGCAGAGAAAAAAATGAAGGTTACAGTGAGGAGTATGAGTGCCTATATAGCCAAGGTTTAGAACATTTGTGTTTGAAGCTTGGGAAGAGGAGAGATTTGGGAAATAACTTACGAGCATGGGCATTACTGAGATCCAAAGAGGTAGAAAAGAGGATATAAAACTGTATTTTGAAATGTGATTAGAAATTCTTCCTACCCTGAAATTTTCTTGAGGAATAGTAGTATATATTTAATCTTTAAAAAATCATGTTTGAATGTTGGATCAAAATTTCTCTGAATATAACACTTGGTCAAGATAAGGCCACTCAGTGGCTAAATTTTATGTGAATTAGAAGAGTAGACATAAATTAAAAGGTAAAATTCACAGATTTTTGACACTAGGCAGTATTTGTTTAAAATCCTGGCTTGACCAATTACTTGCTCGAAAAATATGAACATATTTAGCCTCTCTAAGCCAATTTTCTTATCTGTTAAAGGGAGATACTACTGCCTATCTAATGTTGTCTTAAGATAAATTCTAAAATCTTAAATGTATTTTACAAAGACTTTCAAATTGTGGCAACTGCTCACACCTACTCACATCACACATATCAACTAAAGGAAACCAGGACTCCTTTTAGTTCCTTCAGTATGCTATAGTCTTTCTTTTGATTTGTAATCTTCTCAAAGGCTGTTCCCATTGACTGTAAATTATTCTTCTGCTCTCTATTCTCCTGTATTATTCCCTTTCATCCTTCGGGTCTCAGATTAAACATATTTTTTTTTCTGTCTTCATGTCGCTTAGTCTAACTCTCCTTCTATTCTCCCATAGTACACTGTTTCTTTATTATAACATTCTAAACATTTTTTCTTATGATTATTTGCTTGTTTTCTCTTTGGTTTTGGTCTTCCCCACTTGTTAGCAGAGTGGCCATCAGATATTAAGTAGTTACTGAATATTTGTTAAAAATATAAATGAATGGGCAAATGATGCAGTGCCCAAAATTCAGTGTCCAACAGATGGTACCATTATAGAATCCCTTCAGCTTCATAATTTACACGACTATATTAGCCACAAAGATGGCTGTAAAAAAAGAGTTTTCTTAATCTCCAACACATTTCGTTATAGTCATTCAATTATACAAAGTAAAATGAAAAGCACAGGTTTTTTAAAATTATTATTTAACATAGATAACAACCCACATATCGTGTAGGGAGTGAGTAGCCCTTTTGCTAAAATTTATTCCCTATGTCATGTCAATAGTAAGTCTATTTTATAATAGACTTAAAAGAAAATCTAGCAATTACTTCTAAACACATGAAATTGATAATGTAGAGAGAAAAGCACTGCTTGTCATACTTAAAATCCCAGGAATCAATCATATTTATGATTTTCTACACAATCCTTTCTGTCTATAGAGCCCACACATATGAAAGAAAAGTTTTCTCTTTTGTAACAGTGCACAAAATAACCATTGAAAATTCTGCTGTTTCCCACAAACCAGAACTAAGGTAGCTAAGCCACTTTTATCAGACTACTGGGTAAGCTGCCAGGAGTCAAAGTACTTTCCAACTACTTAGCTCAAGGGGCAAGTTCAAGAGCCCACCAGACCCTCTTGAGATGTAGAAAAAATAATAGATGAGGACAATTCTTGTCAAGGTTATTTTTGTTCCAGCTCATCACTCTCATTGCCGAATTAGGAAACAGATTGAACAGCTCCTCAGAAACCTAATGTGAAGAACATTATTCTCTCAGGACCATTAATCTTTGAATAGTATTCTGGCCAAAAAGATGAATCTGGACATGCCAGACAACTTCAAATTAAGAAAATGTTGCTTAAATAAAAAGAGCAAGGTTCTGGATATATTTTGAGTTGGAAAATAGTTTATGCAAAGCAAGGAACTCCATCTTTCTTGCAGACAGAGTAATTAAGAAAGGCTTCTAAATTGAGTGATAAGAACCCATGAACTACAGATCCCAGGTGACCAGGCTCAGACATCCAGATGATTCAGAGGTTCATTTCAGTGAGATTACTAAGCTTTTAGACTCACAAATATCTTAAGTAATTATTGTTTTCTTTCTTTCTTACCCATTGTCCTTAAGTTCCATTAGGTCATTGACTGTCTGTGTCTTGTATGCCATGGTAACCTTGCAGCCTTGGAGGGTCCATGTCCTAATGTAAAACTCTGGATAAAATGTGTTCACATTGTATCCTTGGCAGGCCAACCAAGGACCCAAGTTACTAGTTCCCATATAACTCTCTCAATTAAAAATCATATTTGCAATCCATAGTGGTTACAAAAAAAGTTTCAAGGTTTCCCATTAAATTAAAGCACGGATTATCCCTCCAAATGCATGGCATGTAATGTTTTCTTTTAGTTGTGACACAAACTGCAATAAATGTAGTGTTTTCAGTCTCTTATAGTGGAGGGATTATAACCAACCTGTTTCAAAAACTTGATTTGATTAACAAAATGCCCCTCTTTGGATCACCTTCTTCTCTCTTTTTAGATCTTAATGTCAATAGAGGTGGCTGTTATTTTAAAATAACATGTTCTCTAAACAACGTCAAGAGTTAGAGGCTCTGTAGAAATATAGTAGGAACCTTCTTGTACAAGTAGATTGCATGTAGACCATTTCTAGTAATTAGGATTCATTTACAAAGAAACATAGGTTCACCATATGGAGATATATAGATATATAAGATCTCCAAGAAAAAGTCTCACGTAGGCTACAAAAAAATAGTTGTTGTTTGTGGCACTGAGGCATACAGCCAAACTTAAAGTCTGCCACTGGGGGCTGTGATTTAGTACACACTATAGAATATTGAAAAAGAGGAGAAATACTTGTACTATCTGTATTCTTGATGAGGATACAGTAATGTAGATAGCTTTTTAAAAATTAATATTGAGTAAAAAAAGAAATGTTTGATAATCGCTATATGTTATGCCAATTACACACACACACACACACACACACACACACACACACACACACCAGTCAATATAGCTATTCTAAGAATACAATTAAATAAAGGATAAACTGAAAACATTACTATGGGAGCCCATGGGAGTATAAGAGTAATAGAAGTGACAAATTGTAATTAGCGATGATTTAAAAAGTAAATAAAGTGAAAAATGAGATGGTCCTGTATAAACTAATGGAGAAAATATACTATGGAGGAATAGAAATAATTCAATCTTAATACCTATCTCCACCTGAAATATGCACACACACGTGCACGCACACATGAACTCTGATATCGTTCCAGGCTCTGTGGCTCCTAAAGACAGCAACAAGGGTCAAAAAACTTTGTGTAAACCATAGGCATCTATTGCAGGTGGGTATGGGAGGTAGCTCAAGAAAACTTTCTAAGTCAAGGTTGCCTAAAATCTATTTTCTAATCTTGACTTAGTCATTTCATCTATTAAGCTCCCCAGGTTTTAATTTCTAACCTATAAAAATGACCATATTAATACCTGTTGCATGAGTAGGTATTAGTGAAATAACATATTTATAAAGAGATTAACACAGAGTTTGGCACATTAGTGAACATTTGAATGGTATGCATTTTAGCTCTTCCCTTTTTATTTCTCCTTCTTCCCTTTCTTCTATTTCCTACTTAAAATGAAAAACTAGCTTATCTTTTCAAATTGGAATACTAATGATCAACTTTTGAACACTTTTGTTCTGCCCACTGTGCTTCACATACAATATTTCAAAAATGAGATATAATATCCTAGTGACCCTGCAATTTGATGCTAGCATTATTTTTTCTAGAAGAGAAGTCTGAGGCCAAGAAAAGCTAAGAAATTCAGCCAAAGGTTACACAGATATTATTTAGAAGAACGTAATCATACCTTCTCAACCATCACAGAGAAACAAAAATGTTTGAGCACATAATTATTTTAAGGTGTAATCTTCAAACTTCAGCTACTCCATGTATGACTAAAAGACTGCTATTAAATGAATAAAATGCTTTTTCCTTACTTTTGAGAAGGCCAAAAGTGGCCACAAACTGTAAAAGGCATGGGATGACAGAGAGAAAAGATAGGAAAGGAATGAACACACATGTTTAATTGTATAAAACATCAATTCAATTGTGAGAAATTATGAGGCAGTTATGAATATATTTCTACTTTCATCATGGGTTTAGACCATGCAGTCTCTTTGGAGCCATGGATATGCTTAATTCAACAATTATTCACTGGCCAATCAAAGGAGGAAAACAGAGGTGTCTGAAACTCATACTGGTGGACAGATCTTAAATAGAAGATAGATCTTAAATAGAATGTACTCTAAGGGCCCACAGTCTCCTGAGTTGGGTTATGGAACCTCTAGCAGCAAGTCTCTCTCCCTCCAGATCTTCTTGTGGAACCTGGAATCCGACAGTCAGTACTGTTCAGTGGAATCTGCAAGATGATTGAGAGTTTTAAAGAATGCTAATGTTTGGGTTTCAACCTCTAGAGATTCTGATTCAATGGTCTGAATAGTAGGATTTTCGAAGTTTCTTAAGTAATTCTAATGTGCTGCCTAGTTTGAGGATTATTGTGTTATGCCTGTTGTGCTCCTTTAGTCTCATCTTAAGGCACTGTGGGGGAAAAAAAAGGGTTAGGGCAATACTGCATCTTGCTTAACACCACTCTCTCCACGTAAAAAGAAGCAACAGCTTGTCAATAGCAGTTACCTAACAAACAGTTTTGGGTAGTGATGTGCATCAGGGAAAGGGACAGCTAGAGCTAGAGCAGTTTTGAGCATCACAGAGGCTGAGGAACAATACTCAAGTAGAAATAAATCAGGAGCAATTTTCAAATAAGTAATTCTAAAATTTCTGCTTTTTCAACATATATTAGATGGAGGCTGAAGTTACAGTGGCAAAATCAGAATTCAGTCTTAAAACCAGGGCTCATTCCACTGTGCCACAATCTTTCTCCATTACTTTGGCCCCAAATCTCAAATATCTATGTTTCAAGTCCAATGAACAAGTAGATATATTCATTTCCTTATACCCTGAGCTTTTTACTGCCTCTGAGCTCACTCTCTTATTTAAGGCCTCCCACCTCCATTTCATTCATTAAGGCCTAGATCAAGCCCAACCTCTCTCTGAGGTCTTCCCCAAAATACCCTAGCCCACGTTACTTGCTCCTATTCCAGAAATTACATTATACTTTCAATGGGCATCTTACAGATGACTGTTACTTAATGTCTGCATGTATATAAGTTCTATTTCTACAATAATATTTTAAGTTTTTTGAGATTAGACATCATGTTTTGAAGTTATTACATGACTTGGGACATTGCCAGGCACATAGTGGGTACTTCTGAAATATATAATCAAGTGATGGGTTGCAGATATTAATAATCCTCAATCTTTTCAAGGAAAGAATATAAAAGCAAGCAAGACAGATCCCAATAAAGAAATAAGATAAAGAAATATCATGTTAAACTTGATAAAACCTTTTAATGGGAATGTCATCCTTTTAGTGTACCTCGATTCAACAACGGTATAAAAAGATTATCAGGAGAAGACACCTACCCCCAATTTAACATTTAGACATGACATTAGTCTTTTCTATGATTTAATTAGATTATTTGACTATTGACTATTATAGAGTTTTATTATAGAGTTTTCCATTCTTTTTTTAACTATCTCCTTGACCTTTTCTCTTGTTTTAAAACTGTGGCTTTGATATATTCTCTACTGAAATTTCTAACTCTAAATTTCTAACTGCAAATCTGGAGTTTAAAAGAGAACTTCTGGGGTGTTGAGATAATTTTTTCCTTCTTCCCAAGAGCCAAGTTTCTTCCCCCATATTTTCCCAAATGCCATAGCCAATTATTACCTGAATACCTCAATGAATTCCAAGGAAAAATGCCACTTTGCTTGATTGACCTCGTCGTTGAGACTGTCTTGCAAAAGGTCTACTTGAACATTTGTTTTTCTCTTTTTGAGAAATTCTACCATTATATCATTTAAAATAATGTTATTACTTAAATTCTTTTTAGCTACTATTTCAAAAGTTTGGATTTTTCTGGTATAATATTTCCATTCCTAGATTCCACGAATCCCTTTTTTTTTTTATTTAAGAGAACTGAGAAGAGTGGCTTCATTAAGACAATGGAAGGTATGTGTATTCAAGACTTACATATATTATATAATGAGTATTTGAAAGGTTGGCCACAGTTCACCTATGTGAGAATTTGATTATAGAACATTGGTCATCAATTTTTGTGTGCATCAAAAGACTTATGGACCTTTTATAAAAATCAGTGTGTCTAGTGCATCCCTCTGAGATGGACTTAAGAGAACCCTGCACACCATCAGGTAACAATTTCAACTTTTTAAGAAAACAGATGGGTTCAATAAACTGTGACTATTTTTCTTAACTCACTTAGATCTCTATGCCCCTTTTGCTGAAAATAAACTACATGCTACAAGGAAGATAGTAAAATGTTTGCAGAGTTTCCATTTAAACTTTAGCTCTACTTAGAATTATGAGTGCTTACTGTTTTATATTTCTATTAGGTAAGAGACATAAACAAGGCCCTCAGAGTAAAGAAAGAGGTAAGTGGGTTATGGTACAATATTCTCATGAACCTTTGATTTTTGGCTGTATGTATAAGCATATAGCCCTCTCAAAAACAAAAAACAGTTTTTCAATTGACCATTGTTCTCCCTCCACCAACAGAGTTTGATTGGCAGCTGTGAGCAGAACTCTGGGTGCACCTTATTACTAGGGAAACTAGTTCTGCTCACAGTTCAGAACTGTATTCACTCATATCAGGAGGCTGGAGAGTTTTGGGTATCATTTGTTTATTATTTAATATCTTGTTTAATAGGAAAAAAATAAAGAACAAAACCATTTGGTTTCTGCTATTTGTTATCCTGACACTTGTGTTTCAATGCAGATTAAAAGATTTATAGTTTTGCCAACTATAATTGAAAAATAAAAAAAATATATTATTTAAAAAAAAAGATTTATTGTGAGACCTAAACCAAAAAAAAGGCTAATACAATCCCCAATAACAGGGGTCTTACAAAAACAGCAAGTCTAGATGCTAAAATATGGCCAGACGTCTGAATTTTAAAAAGCTCCAGAGGTGGTTCAGATATGTTCCAAAGATTTAAAACCTCTGCCTAGAATCACTTGAAAACTTTGTCGAAATGTATGCTGTCTTGTCTTCTGCCTAGCAATGAGGCATACAGAGAAGACTGCTATTTGCCAGACTGCATTCTTTCATTTTAAAATTATTTTTGTGGCACTTCTATGTGCAGGCACTATCTTAAGTGCTGGGCATAAAGAGTTATTTTTAGCATTCACAGCCTTTGCCCTACAGAGACCTACAGTCTATTATCTTTCTCTTGGATGTTATTAGCAAAAAATAGTATGGGTTTCTAGTCACTTCTTGGTTTAAATCTGGGCATTGCTACTTAGTAACAACTTATTGAACCTCTGGGATCTCAGTTCCTTCATTAATAAAGCAAGGATACTAAGACCTTCACATCATTGTGTTGAGTGTTAAGTGTAATCATGTATAATTATGCATGAACAATTGATCCCCCACTTAGATTCTATTTTTTCCCATTTTTGTATTTTGTTTATCTTTTCCATTTAGTCAGACATTTTAGAAATTTCAACTCCATCCTTGACTCGCTATGCAGACTACAGTAAAGGAGTTAATATTTGGACCTCATTTCTTCAGCTCGCTAAAGTGGGTATCTGACTCCAGGAATGCTACAAAAATAATTTTAAAAATGAAAACAAGATTTTAGACAACCTGGCCTGTGGTATCATTAAGATTCTATCGTGAATCTGTCATTGTGATCTCAGAAATTTACTTTTGGTTATGTGAATCACAGCTTTGGAAACTTCTTCTTGGATGTGGATTGCGTTCAGTTCAGGGTTAGCCAGTTTTGCCACCTTCCCATCTTGTATAAATCACTCACCCCATTTGTATGATCTCCACAGCTCTGTGTTGCAGAGCTCCCAGGAAATTGGGGAGGACATTATGATGATATTTTCATATGGATGTTATCTGTTAAAAATTCTAAAGGGATACAAAGCTGGAGTCAAAAATGACAAGAGTAAGAGAAAATAAAGGTAGCCAATTTTCTAATGCTAACCTTTATCTAAGATTTCATTCACTTCATATATCTTCTATAGTAAATGGTACTTCTAACTTGTATTAAAATTATGTATTATATTAGTTTTCTGTTGCTACTACAACAAATTACCACAAATTTAGTGACTCAAAACAACACAAATTTTTATGCTTTACAGTTCTAGAGGTCAGAAATATGATATGGCTCTTCCTTAGCTAAGATCAAGGTGTGAGAGGGACTGTATTTTTTTCTGGAGGCTCTAGGGGTAAATTCACTTCCTTGCCTTTTCCAGCTTCTAGAGGCCACTTACATTTCTTGGCTCATGGAACCTTTATCTTCACAGCCATCAACATTGTATCTCATTATTTACATCTTCCTCCAACTATAGATGGGCAAGTTTCTCTGATTTTAAGAATCATGTGGTTACTTTGAACCCATCCGAATGATCCAGAATAATCTCCCCCATCACAAGGTCCTTAACCTGAAGTCCCATTTTGCTACTAGAGTAACACATTCACTGATCCCAGAAATTAGATAGTGGACATCTTTAAGCAGCTGTTAATTTCCCTATCACATGTATGCATGTCTTATTTCTTCTAGTAGATGATAATATTCTTGGGGCACAAAAATGTGTATCTTATCTGCTGCTATTGCATTCTCCATAGAATCTATTCAAATGTACTGCATACAACAAAGGGTTCAACCATATTTTTTGAATGATGTGGCAGAACATGAAATATTTCAAAGATTTGTTGGAGCAAATGGCAAACTCATAGGGTTTCAAGAATTCCCAAAAGAACGACTCTTTAGATATTTCCAAATCCACTGAAAAATTCATGAACACCTAAATATTTTCGTAAGTATAGAATTACAAAAATTATTTTTTATCTTCAGTGCTTATATATGACTGTAAGTATATGACTATATTACACATTCCAGGATGCTCTGGCATTATTACTTTCCAGCTAGATTCCAGTCTGTCAGTAGAGCTTATGCCTGAGTGTTTTGCAGTGACGCTAAGCACAAGTCAACAACTGGAAATCAGGTGACACAGGAAAGACTTAGTATTGCCTATCAGATGTCAGCCATAGATGGGTCAAAGTGAAAGTCAACATTATAGGGCTGGCTTGGGTTCTTGTCCTGGCAATTAACCTGCTAATAATTTGCAATGTTCATTTCTTGTAGAAATGAATATCATGTGCTGCTAGACGCCCCAAAAGAGTAGCTTTTAAGAAACGTATCTTACGGTTTGCGTCACATGGAGTTCTGCAAGTTGTGCAAAGCAGCTACAGACTCTGGAATCTATAGCTGGCAAGAGAAATAAATATTTCCGTATTGCATTTAGCAATTGCTATGTATTAAGGCAATTTTGTTTAAAAATTATTAAGGTCTTTGTAGCACAAAAACCCTGTTAAATTACACAGAAAGGATTAGATTTAGAGGGTGGGGTGGACTGGGTGATATTGGATATGCAAGCACAGATGGTCTTGATCAACTCATGAACACACCAGAGCCAAGTGGGAAATGTATGTTTTGTGTGGTTACATATGTTGTAAAGAAAATTGCCCCTGGTTCTTTCCTGTAAGAAAGTATGAAGAGGGAAGAGAAGGGGAGAGAACAAGATCATGTAGGGAAAAGGTGAAACAGACACAAGAACAGCATGTGTAGCAGATGTCTGGCAAAGGAAAGGTCAAAAAGAGAGTAGGGAGACAGGGGAGTGAAATTTCTTCCCTGGCATGTGAGTGACCAATGAGAGGAGGGATCTTCTGTGACAAGGATCAAGGGCACTGGGTGGTATCTGTTCTTTGGATAGCTGCCTTAGAATTTAGGTATTATTCCTCAACTGTCCTGCCTGGTTTGGCATAAAGACTGTCTTTTCAAAAGGAATGAGTTTATACAAAGTTGATCCTAATCCACCCAATTCCTTCCTTTTCCACAAGGACCTCAGACACCTGGGAAGGGTGTGGGCAACCTCAGTTATTCTGAACTCCATTCTGAGCTTATTACAGAGCTCACCTCATATTATCCTAACAAGGTAAGTTCTAAATAGATGAGGAAACCTAGGCACAAATAGGTTAAGTAACTAGCTCAGGACTGCACAGCTAGTGATGTTGGGGTAAGCTTTGAAAGCAGACAATGAGGCTCTAGAGTGCTCACTTTTAACCTTTTACTGCCTTAATAAGCACTCTATAATCTTATCTCTTTAAACCAATGAGCCCCTTAAGAGCAGTAATTATAGATTTTCATCTTTGTAGTCCTCATAAAACTTGTCAGAACATTTATCTACACAATAGATATTTTATTTCATAGTAAATAAATTATTTACTTCAGGTTTCAATATTATTTGTAAGAAACTGAAAAAAGTCCCTGACTCTTGTATCTCTGTGTAATGGAGATGTGATATAAAAAAGATGTGTTAGCAACTCCACAGCCAAAGTGATGAAGAATTTGGAGACCAGTCAGAATGCAGCAGTAATTTTAATAATCTGAAGTTCTGGTAATATATGACAACCCCAGTGACATTCTGCCATGTTCATATTTTAGTTTCCTTTCTATCTTATTCTCTATTTCTTGCTACCTTCAGGCTCCTACCCCTTCTACCTTCTACCTTCTTTTACTTTCCTCTCAACATCTTTTCCCACTACTGACTGTAACATTATACACCTCCCTCAGATTCCAAGTGAGAGATCTGATGGGATCAGTCATTCCACCATTTTGTTGAGTAGAGTTCTCCAGCTGGACTCCTGCCTGGCCCTTGCCCAGTCTATGAATGGCTGCCTTTGGGTTGAGCAGACATTCTTTGGCAAGAAAAGCTACAGCCAGAGTGGGTGGGAGGGAGGATTGGGGACCACAGAATATAAAATACAGTAATCTATGGATGAAGAACCATCTTGAAGGGAGCCATGGGCTTGGCAGGGACTCCAAGCCTTCTCAGAAGGGTACATTATTTGGCTTGTCTTATGGAGTCACATTCATGAGAACGGGTGAAGTTACAGCCCCAAGAGTTTGAAAAATATAAGAAAAAGTTGTGTTCTCAGCATACGTGATGAGACAATAGTATAGACTAAGAACAACTTTGCAGACAGTACTTTGAGTCCTAGGCTGTGAAGTTGTGCTAAACATGTTTTGAAAGTATTGAGATGAAACTTGGATGATCTGTCCTTCTTCAAGAATAACTTATGGAATCAGTCATTCAAATTTTAAAACATAGCAAAAGATAAAAACCAAAGCCTACCATATAGTATACATACTGTTATGACAGTTGCCAAGGACTATATATTTTTTTAAATCACAATGCTAATGATAAACATAGTATTCAGTCTTGGCACAATATAAAACAAACTCATTTAAGAAGCTTAAAAGTATGGAAATAGTTACAAAGCACATTCTTTTTTGTCACAATCTTAAATTTGTAATACCCTGTTCCCTTTCAGAATGCCATATGGAAGAGAAACAACATTTTAAATGGATTTCTGAAGAACTGCAGTTGATATGAATACCGAAAAACTTCACAAAACCACTAAATATTTGGCTAGCATGGAGTCTACTGAAGGTTTTAAAAAGTCAAGTGACAAATTATTATGTTAAGAGAAAAAGTCTTCAGACCGTGGTTGACCCATCAACTGACCAATAACTTTCCCTACTGAGCATTTAAATCACCCATTCTTCAGAACTAGAGACTTCCCTAATTAAGCAACTTTTCTCCCAATGGTCTGGAATGGGTCACTGTATTGCTTTGGCTCCCTTGGCATGAACATGCACAATGTCTGGTCTGGCCAGCCATCCAAACCACTTTCCCATACATCAAAGATTCAAAATAATTTCACCAGACACGCTAAAGTGCAATTGCAATTTGCCAATTTCCATCTCACGTATCTTTCTAGAAAACAAAGCTCTACAAACAGTCAGAGAAATTTTTGCTTGTGGACTGAGACACAGTCTTGGCAAATGTCTCAGAAACCCAGGAATGGATATACGACTAGCAGTAGTGCTAAATGAAGTATCTTTCACATTGGGCATTGATGCAAAATTACAAAGTGAATAATAAAGGTGACAGGGGTTTATATTTGAGATTATAATTTGAATTTTTCAAAAAGGCTTCTAGATATAAGAACATAGTGAATTAAAAATTAAAATATAATATGGCATTACAGCAATAAGGGTATAATGGACTTTCCTAAAGCTATAAGTTCTTGTAGAATTTTCAGATAAAACATCTTTGTATTTCATATTCCAAGTTAGCAGTTTCAGAAAATATATCAACAGTAGGTTTATATTCTGATTTCCTTGGACTTTGCAGTGGTGAGAATTCTGCTGTTCTTAGAATGCTGGCCAAGGCTGAAAATAATTGATATAGAATTTCATATGGTAACAAGGCCAGTCTGGTTTATTCATAACAAGTGCTGTGAAATTTGAAGACAAGACTTCAACTGAATGGAGAATCTTTCTGAACATCAGTAGAGAAATCTGTAAATCCTTAGTTGTTCTTCAATCTGAGATCACATGTGTACCTCAGACTTCATTCTAATTTTTTTTTAAAAGAACTGTCTTTTGGGCATGGAGGGAGCAAGCTTTCCTCCACTCACCCCAGAGTCTCTCCCTTTCAGAGCCAAATCAATACCTGCTGGCCACTCTTATCCTCTGACTTTATGGTGATTGCCCAGAGTTGAGCTTCCCATATGCTTACATGTCCACTGATGAAAGCATAGTCTTGGCAGCTTGCCAGAGAATAGGAAGGTCAAGACCACTGTCAGATCCTGCTTCTGTTCAGCATTTTAAGCAATAGCTTTGTTCCACATGGATCATTGCCCTCTCAATCTCTAGCGTATGTAAGTACCAGGTTTTATTGGCTTGCTGTGTACCTGACCTTTCTAGCACTGTCATCTTTTGGAACCTAGCTGTATTTCATCTGATTAAGAATTTTTGTGGTATAAGAAGACTATCTATAAGCTGAAGCTGGCACCTAATAAATTATGAGATCCACAAATATTTGTAGAGAAACACATGAAATTTATGTATTAGTTATTACTTTTGTAGGTCTAGAAGGAAATAGAACTAGTTTCTTGGGGGAGGACATCCCTCGTCATATTAGTCAGTAGTGTATAGCCTTGGATAATAGTGGATAGAATATAGACGCTTAGTGAATATGGCAAAGAATAGAGAGGAAGACAGCTAGGAGGTGGAGTGGGGATGGTGGTAATGATATAAATAGTTGGAGTTTCCAAAATAAATTTTACTATGTTTCATGATGATCTCTGTTTTCCCAACCAACACTTCATCCTGGATTGAGCAAGGAGTCCCAGAGTGGAAGAGAACAATAGAAGCAGATCAACGAATCCTTCTTCATTCTGCATTCTTTGCAATTGTGTGATAAGGTGTTCTGGAAATATAAGTACATGTGTATGTAAGTTTCTATTAGCTGCCAAGGCAGAGGAGAATAATTGACCTAATTCTATATTTCAAAGCTAGATTACCTGTCAAGGCTTTTTATCAACCCTCTCAATCCATTATTTTAAGTTCTTCATGCCTTAGTGCCCCTTTTATTCTGTTCATCTGTATTTCTCATAGCATCCTGGTGATCAGTATTGTTATTTCTGTTTGGCAGATAAAAGTTAGGCTTGGGGAAATTAAATGACTTTGTGTACGTTACCCTAATAAATAGGGATAGGACTAGAAAGCAAGGTAAGAAGTTTTTGGAATATATCCTATTGTATAAGCTATAGACTTAAGAATAGCCTTCTCCTCCCATCCCTACTTTTTGTTTTATTTGCATTAATTTAAAGTTGTTGTTGTTGTTGTTGTTGTTGTTGTTGTGTGGCCCCACTGGCTTGTGATTATTCTGAAATGGCAGATCTTAATCTTTGTTTTTGTTGTTGTTGTTGGCTTTTTTGTTGTTGTTGTTTTTTAACATGGCAAAGTGTGACTAGGGAGTGTTTTAAGAGAATAAAATATGTCCTGTTATGTAGTTGTGGCTGAAGAAGAGACACAGGACTCAGAGCCAGGAGTTTTTTTACCATTAATAAGCTCAGTGACCTGGATGAAGCCTCTTGGTGCCTTAGCTTCTCCATCCACATTCTCTGCCTCTCCTAACCTCCCAGGGATATTATGTAGCTAAATTAAACAAGTGATGACAGTTCTTCAGCTTCTATCTTATCTTTTTTAATGATAGTCATTTTAATGTAGGAATTTTATCCATAGAGGTATTAATTGGAATAAAAATCATTGGACTTTTTTTTAGTCCAGCCACCAATCTTATAGTTTCCATAAATGACATGTGCTTTGGCTGAGAATTTAAAGCAGTATCTTTAGCAACTTTATACTTTCTACAGGAAAAATACAGTTGTCTCTGTTTCTCAGTATTAGTTCACTCTATTCTTTTATTTCCTCCTTCTTTTACTCCCTCTTTGCCAGTGAACTTTTTTTGTTTCTCTCTCCTTGTGCAAATATCTTATTAGAGTGCTCCTCTCAAGTTCAGTTCAGCCATAAGATCCACTGTCTATAGATCATTGACCTCTTAGTTCAAATTCTTACCAAATGGAATGAAGTTTTTAGAAAACCCTCTGTCTATGGCCATGTTACCCTGAACAAGCCCAATCTTGTCTAATCTCAGAAGCTAAGCAGGGTCAGACCTGGTTAGTACTCAGATGGGAGACCACCTAGGAAGACCAGGTACTGTAGGCATAAAATAAATAAAATAAAATAAAATAAAATAAAATAAAATAAAATAAAATGAAATAAAATAAAAGCCTCCCTCTTGGGTTATGCTGGTAGGAATCAGCTGTAAGAGGAAGAAGACATGGACAGAAAACACAAACATGGACTTCCATCAGGGGCCATAAACAGTGCAGGCCATAATAGGCAAGTCTACTGTGGTTTGCAATCTATAATAAATGAGATCCTCCACAAAGCTTAATAACTAGCTTTAGTAATAGATAATAAATATATTTTGAACATATGATGAATTTCAAGTCAGGAAGTCTTTGTTCATGATCCTGGCTTTACCTCTTGCAACTATCTAAATTTCTTATTGTTTAACAGTTTTGCCACCTACTAAAGGGAAGAGGATAATGTTAAATCTTGTATCCATCTTAAAGAATTATTGTGAAGAAAATATGCCAAAAATGTTTGTTTATGAATTTAGATAATGCCATGAATTTTTATATACACTTTCCCAGGATTATTGAGATATAATTGGCATATAACACTGTATTAGTTTTAGGTGTACAACATAATGATTTGATATATGTATATATTGTGAAATGATCACCATAATAATATTGTTAACATGTATAACTTCACATTACAATTTTTTTGTGTGTGTGGAGAGAACTTTTAAGATCTACTTTATAGATCTTTGGAAACATGCTGGAGTGAGAGACGTCCCCAGATCTCTCTCCTTGAAACAACAATAAGCTGAACAACTAAAACTCAACAAAAAACACCCAACTGCACATCAGCATGTCTGAGTGTGGGATCTGCGCATAAGAGCTACCATAGGTCAGAACCTCGGGTGTCAGGCGGTGGACTGGGAGTAATAAAGAAGCTGCCTCTTGCAGCCGCAGGAGATCCCTGCAGGAAGAACCAGCTAATTCATGGAGCGAGTTCCCTGAACATTTCTTCCTGAGATAGCTGAGAGTTCCCCGAGGCCAGTGGGCTGCAGGACCCAGGCATCAGGGCAGAAAGCAGAGAAGCGGGATGAGACAACAGAGGAACAACAGCTGATTTTTGCCAACCAATAGGAACCTGAGCAAATGCAACCAAAACTGTTGCTAACACTGACAGGGACTGAAACTGAGAGTAGTGAGTGTGATTAAAATCTGCAAGAAAATAAAAGACCTTAGGCTCCATATAAAGCAGAGATCCAAGAAACTTAGATGTCGCCTATTGGAAACCAAAAGAAAAGCACCTTCTTTGCAACAGGCTAAAGAGAGACCTTTATATAATAAATCTTTCTGGATAAACTGCAGAATAGACTTCCATTAATGCCCAGGCAGAGAAATAATCCATTAAACACTATGAACAAGCAAGGTAACAAGGCATCTCAGAATGAAAGAGAAAAATCTCCACAAAATAAGCTTACAGACATAGAAATATGTGACTTAAATGACAGAGAATTCAGGATGGTACTTCTGTAAAAACACAATGAAATCCAAAATAACTCAAATCAACAATCTAGAAAATAAAAAAAAGGAACTAGATGAGCAAAGCAATGAGATTGAAACTCTCAAGAAGAACCAAATAGAACTTCTGGAGATGAAGAACATACTGCAAGAGTTGAAAAATGAAATAGCAAGCTTGGGAAATAGAATCAATTGAAGACAGAAATCTAGAAATAAATCTGAAAAAAAAGAGAGAAACTGAAGAATGAAAAATAATGAGAGAGAAATTAAAGAACTAGCTGATACTGTTGGGAGAGGAAACATAAGAATAAAGGGCATTATTAAAGGTGAAAAAAAGGAACAAAAATTAGAAAGCATTTTTTAGACAAATAGTTGATGAGAATTTCCCAAATCTAAGGAATAAGCTGGGGCTTGGAACTCAAGAAGTCAACAGAACACCCAATTATCTCATCCCGAAAAATCCTTCACTAAGACGTATTGTATTAAAATTATTTAAAAATCAATAATAAATTAAGAATTCTCAGGGCAGCCAGGGAGAAAAAAAATGGTAATATAAAGGTAAACCTATTAGATTATCCTCGAACTTCTCAGTGCAAACCTGACAAACCAGAAAGAAATGGCATCAAATAATTAAACTATTAAGTGAAAGGAACTACCAGCCTAGAATAATGTATCCAGCTAAGCTCCCCTTTAGATATGAAGAAGAAATTAAGACCTTTCCAGACATACAAAAATTTAGGGAATTCTCCATTATGAGGCCTTCATTATAAGAAATACTAAAAGGTGTCAGCTCATCTAAAACAAACAAACAAACAAACAAACTGTGTGTGTGTGTGTGTGTGTGTGTGTGTGTGTGTGTGTGTGTGTACCTAATTAGGAGTAAAGTGACTATCAGGCAAATATAAGTAGAGGAGTGCAACCCTTACTAAGAATAGGGCATTATAAGTTTAAATAATACGAAAAGAATTGTTATAAAAAGATAGTAATGAATATTCAGCATACATAGGAACAAATTGAGATAACAATGACTGAAAAGGAAGAAGGATACAAAGATACAAATTTGCAAAAAAAAAAGGATATAAGGCACACGCAGAAGAAAATATATGTAACTGTCTTTTACATATTTATAATAGTAACCACATGCCAAAGATTCAGAATCATTGTACATAAAATAAAACAAGAAGGACCGAGAGAAAACCCACAAAAGCCAACCAAAACAAAGAAAACAGAAACATAAGGACAGGGAAGAAATAGAAACACTGAGCTATCAGAAAGCAAAAGATAAAATGGCTATAAGAACATCTTATATTTCAATAATCACTCTTAATGTAAATGGACCAAACTCATCAATAAAGAGGCACAGAGTTGCAGAATGGAACAAAAACAAAACCCAACCATATGCTGCCTCCAGGAAACACATCTCAGCTCTAAAGACAAATATAGCCTCAAAATGAAAGTGTGGAAAATGATATTTCGAGCAAATGGCATTCAAAGAAAAGTGGGAGTAGCATTAATAATATCAGCTGAAATAGACCTCAAAATAAAAAAAAGGTAAAGAAAGATATTGAGGGACACTTCATAGTGATAAAGGAATTATGCACCAAGAAGACATAACACTTAATAATATCTATGTTCCAAATCAGGGAGCCCCAAAATATGTGAAGCAATTACTAACAGAACTAAATGGAGAAACAGACTAAAACACTATCTTACTAGGGGACCTAAATACCCCACTGTCAGATATGGACAGATCATCCAAACGGAAAATCAATAAGAAAATAACTTCCTTAAATGACCCTTTAGTCCAACTATACATAATTGACATTTACAGAGCCTTTCATCCCAAAACAGCTGCTTATACATTCTTTTCTAGTGCACATGGAACATTCTCAAATATTGACCACATACTGGGACAAGAGATAGCCTCAACAAATATAAGAAGGTTGAAATCATATCAATCACATTCTCTGATCATAATGCTTTGAAACTACAGATCAACTGTAAAGAAAAAAAAAACAGAAAGAAACCACAAATACATGGAGATTAAACAATATGCTACTGAAGAATAACTACGTCAGAGAAGAAATGAAAATGAGATCAAGAAATACATAGAAATGAATGATAATGATAGTACAGCATATCAAAACTTTTGGGACATGGCAAAAGTGGTCATAAGAGGAAAGTTCATATCATTACAGGCCTACCTCCAATAACGAGAACAAGCCCAAATAAACAACCTAAGGTTTCATCTTAAAAAACTAGAAAAAGAAGAAAAATTAAGCCTAAAGTCAGCAGAAGGAAAGAAATCATCAAAATTAGAGCAGATGAAATGAAACTGAAAACAAAAAAAAGATAGAATAAATGCAACAAAGAGCTGTTTCTTTGAGAAGGTTAATAAAATTGACAAACGCCTGGCTAGACTCACTAAAGAAAAGAGAGAAAGGACACAAATAAACAAAATCAAGGATAAAAGAGGGGAAATTATGACTTAAATCACAGATATATAAAGAGCATACAAGAATACTATGAAAAAAGTATATAACACCAAATATAATAACCTAGAAGCAATGGACCAGTACTTAGAAAAATACAACCTTCCTAGACTGAATCAAGAAGAACTGGAAAATCTAAACAGGCAGATCAGCAGTATGGAAATTGAAACAAGCATCAAAAACCTACCAAAAAGTAAATGTCGAGAACCAAATGGCTTCACCAGTGAATTTTACCGAACATCAAAGAAGATTTAATACCTATACTCCTCAAACTCTTCCAAAAATTCTAAGAGGAGACAATACTTTCCAACACAGTTTATGAGGTCAATATTACTCTGATACCAAAATCTGGTAAAGATAATACAAAAAAAGAAAACTCCAGACCAATATCTCTCATGAACACAGATGCAAAAATCCTCAATAAGATACTAGCAAACTGAATACAGCAACATATTAAAAAGATTACACACCACGATTAAATGGGCTTCATCCCAGTGGCACAGGGATGGTTCAACAAATGTAAATCAATTAATGTGATACACCACATAAACAAATTAAAAAATAAGAATCGTATGATCATATCAATAGATGCAGAAAAAGCCTTTGGCAAGATACAGCATCCAGTTATGATCAAAACACTTAACAAAATCAGTATAGAAGGAAAGTACCTTAACATAATAAAGGCCATATATGACAAGACCTCAGCAAACATTATCCTTAATGGTGAAAAACTAAAAACCTTCCCTCTAAGATCAGGAACAAAGCAAGGCTGTTCACTATCACCACTCTTATTCAATATAATATTGGAGATCAGACAAGAGAAAGATGTAAAAGGCATCCAAATAGGAAACGAAGTCTAACTATCACTATTTGTGGATGACATGATTCTCTATATAGAAAACCCTAAAGACTCCACAAGAGCATCCCTAGAAACGATAAGCAAATACAGTAAAGTCTCTGGATAGAAAATCAACATTCAAAAATCCTTTTGCAATTGCAACAAAAAGAATAAAACACCTATGAATAAATCTAACAAAATATGTGAAGGGCCTATATAATTAAAATTGTAAGACTCTATTCAAATAAATCAAAGAAGATACAAAGAAATAGAAAGATATTCCATATTCTTGGATTGGGAGCATAAACATAGTTAAAATGACCTTATTTCCTAAAGCATTATACAGATTTAATGCAATCCACATCAAAATCCCATCGGCATTTTTTTAAAGAAAAAGGACAAAAAAATCCAGATTTATATGAAAGCACAAAAGACCCCTAATTGCCATAGCCATCCTGAGGGGGGAAAAAAAAAACAGAGCTGGAGACATCACTCTGCCCAACTTCAAATTATAGTACAAAGTGATAGTAATCAAAACGTCATGGTATTGGCAGCAAAACAGACATATGGACCAGAGTCCAGAAGTAAACCCATATTTATATGGGCAAATGATTTTCAACAAAGATGCCAAAAGCATACAGTGAAGAAAGAAAAATTTCTCCAATTAATGGTGCTGGGAAAACTGGAAAGTCACCTCCAAAAGAAAGAAATTAGACTATTGTCTATTACCACACACCAAAATTCACTCAAAATGGATTAAGGACCTGAATATAAAATCTAAAACAATGAAGACATCGAAGAAAACATAGGAATGAAACTCAAGGACCTTTGACTTAAAGAAGATTTTATGAATCTTAACCTCAAAGGCAAGGGAAATAAAAGCAAAAATAAATGAATAAGATCACATCAAACTAAAAAGCTTGTGCTCAGTAAAAGAAATTGTCATCAAGGTAAAGAGACAACCATCTGAATGGGAAAATATATTTGCAAGCAACACCTCTGATAAGCATCTAATATCCAAAATACAAAAGAACTCATACGACTCAATAACAACAATAAAAAATGATCCAATCAAAAAATAGCCGGAGGACCTGAACAGACACTTCTCCCTAGAGGACTTACAAATAGTCAACAAATATATGAAAAGATGCTCAACATCGCTAGCTATTAGAAAAATGAAAATCAAAACCACAATGAGATACCATCTCACACCTGTTTGAATAGCTATAATGAACAAGACAAGTAATAACAAATGTTGGAGAGGATGTGGAGAAAAAGGAAACCTCATTCATTGCTGGTGGGACTGCAAATTGGTACAGCCACTGTGGAGGTTCTTCAAAAAACTAAGATTTGATCTACCATATGATCCAGCAATCTCTCTACTGGGTATTAGACTTAAAAACCCATTTCCAAAAAGATATTTGTGCACCGATGTTCATAGAAGCATTATTTATGGTGGCCAGGACATGGAAGCAATGGAAGTATTCTATGATAGATGATTGGCTAAAGAAACTGTGGTACACATGTACAATGGAATATTACTCAGCCATAAGAAGAGCTGAAATACTGCCATTTGTGACAACATGGATGGACCTGGAGATAATCATGCTAAGCGAAATAAACCAGACAGAAAAAGTTGAAAATTATATATCACTTATATGTGGGATATAAACCTAAAAGTAACAAATAAGCAGGACAAACAAACAGAGACTCATGGACATGGACTATAAACTAGTAGTTACCAGAGGACTATAGATTAGTTGTTACTAGTGGAGTGGGGGAGGAAAGGAGAGGTAGACAGAGTAAAGGGGGGTCAAATAGAGGGTTTAGGGGGAGGGTGAAGTGGGAAAAGGGGATCAAATTTATGGCAGCTGGAGGAAACTCGACTTTGGGTGGCAAACACACAATAGAATATACAGATGTCAAATGATAATGTACATCTGAAAATTATGTAATTGTATTAACCAATGTTACCCCAACAAACTTAATTAAAAATTCAAAAAACATCTACTTCTTAGCAACCTTCAAATATACAATACAATATTATTAACTATAGTCACCATGCTATACACTATAGTCCCAGAACCTATTAATCTTTTAACTAGATGTTTGTACCTTTTACCATAACCTTCACCCATTTATATTTTTTACATTTTTATATTTTTAAAATTTACA
The DNA here is from genome assembly GCA_004027375.1 of Macroglossus sobrinus. Taxonomy (NCBI): domain Eukaryota; kingdom Metazoa; phylum Chordata; class Mammalia; order Chiroptera; family Pteropodidae; genus Macroglossus; species Macroglossus sobrinus. Next base: position 175,826 of record PVKZ01002548.1, on the reverse strand, counting down.
CTATAGTCTATAACAACATAAAATCATATTCTGTGCTCTCAACCCTTACTTGATTATTTGATTGTTCAAATTTCTTTTTTCTCAAACTCAGACCAGGGAGACTTCCTCTAACAACATGTTAAAGAGCACCTGTATTGCAGCTTCTGCCTCTGCTTTATTGTTCTTTTCAGCACTTACACTGTATGCCATTATATAGCAAATGATAAGAGTGGAAATAGCAGGCACAATTTTTGTTCAAGGCATGGATATTTTCTCTTTCTTTTTGACATGTGTATAGAAAGAAGAATGTGAAGGAAAATCAAAGACATGTTTCCACATGCAGGCTGCTCTAGAAGTGAAGCAAAGCAAATACCTGTCCTGCCTTGACAACTTGCTACTATCTGAGCTTGGTTTTTTGCCATCTAGTACCAGGTGTCTGAGAAGGTTGATGCCATGCAAATCATTTCTAAATAAAAAAGGAACAAAAAAAATCTAAACTCCATGAGGCGAGATGTGTCCAAGGAACACCTAAATATCAGACTTATTATCCATGGTAATTTTCCTACTAGATCCAAATAGATGCTTATCATACTCCTTGAAGTTCTGTGACATGTCTCAATACAAAGGAAAACTCAAACATGTTAAAAAAAAACTAAATAAGAAAGTTTTTTTCTTATAAAAGAAAAAAAAAAAACTTCATAGAACACAGAACAGTAGGCCTTTCTATATCCCTGTCCTCAACTTTCATCTGCAGTTTCGTTTTCTCTGTCTGGAGAACTAGGTTCTTGAAAGTCAAATTTCAGCAAGCAGTTGTGTGGAGCCATCAGTCCCTGCTCTGGATGAAGAACTCACTCCAGAGCACGTCTACTGTTTTCACCTTGTGTCTGTTGCTCAGCTCCCAGGTGGAATGACCTTGCATGTTTAATATCACACCTAATGATCTATCTGGCTGCCCTTACTCACACATTACACACCAGATTGTAAAAATTAGAGAGTTCCAGAGTTTGCAGTGCATGAGACAACTATAACTGGATAAAATATAAATCAATAAGAGTCAAGCTAAGACATTTTCTCTAAGTAATTTAAACCACTGTTTTTTACAGTTTTATCAGCAGTTGTGAGAATTCAAGTTTTTAGTCTTGAAGATTAGAAAGAGAATGAGACTGAGGGTCTGCCCAACTGGAATTAATACCATTTTTGGTATGAAAAGAGTGATTGGATAAAGCATCTTATATCTTTAAACAACAGTTTCCTCATCAAAAGTGAAGCTAAAGACAACTGCTTTTTCCATCTTATAAAAATATGTGAATACACATGCAAACAATATATGTAAAAACTAAGTTTTTAGAAAATTGCAAAACATTACAGAAATGTAAAATTGGTATAGCATGAGACTATTATTTTCTATTCCAAGTCTAATTGGGCATTTCTCTTTCAGCTGCAGATGTATGTGTGAACCTTTTGACTTTTCACTTGGAGGAAAGGGAATACTAAATTTCCTGGTAAAGAAAAACAAAAGTAATAGCTGAGCAATTTAAGTAAACATATTTATAACATCTAATTTCCTACTGCTTTTCTGAAGTGCTGCACTGATAGTTGTCTGAAAATCTTGATATTGATTAGTTCATAGTAAATCAATCCTCATGACACCTTCATGGCAAAAGAAGCAGTAATACACAGGCCTCCTCAGGTTGGGAGAGGATGCTTAAGATAGAAAAGCTGCAGGCCATAAAAATAGCACCCGGAGACACAGTTGCAGTATTATAACCTATTCAGCTTGTGGATGCGAAGTCTTCTTAACTATGTAAGATAACCATTTCCTCAGTCAAAGAAATGGGACTATGAGGCCAATTTTTCATATCACTGCCTTCTGGACATCATTAAACTATCTCTACTCTGCTTGGCTTGTATTCTTGCATTCAACATTCATGAATTTCCAATTGCAAGGTATGGTGATGGTCTATCATTTCCAAATTATATTGATATCTTGGAGAAGGTCAGCTGTATTGGTGGTAGAAACCAGAAATAGCAAATACATAGTGCTAACCAGCAGGCACTCTGCTAGAAGTACTAGTGAATATTTTTATGGCATTAACCAGCAGGCACTGTACTAAAAATGACATGATTTTTTTTAATCCTCATTGTACTTCTATAAGGAAAATTCTAGAAATACCTCACTTTACAAATATAGAAACTGAGGCCCAGAGAGGTCAAGTAACTTGCCCAAGGCCATATATCTAATAAAGTCAAAACATGAGCTCAAGTGTCCCAGTTCCAGAGTTTGGGTGGTGGTTTTAGTTTTAACATTAGCTCTAAGGAAAAAGTTCAACTCTGACAATTTGAATAAGATGATTTATTAGTATTACTTAGGTTGCCAACAAAGATTGCATTTGAATATCACTGATAGGAAAATCAAAGTTGACCTATAGCAATATAACACAATCTATCCCTCTTTTTCAAATGTCTATTACACTCAATATAAATGTTAATTATAATTTTGTTATTTCAAGTGGGTAAATTTTGTTTCTCCACTAGATTGTAGAGAAGAGTGACTATGTTTTGAACTTCCATTACATGTACATATGTGTGTGTATATCTATATATAGCTATAGATATAGATAGATATAGATATAGATATATAGATATAGATATTTCATTTGTCCATTTACACTGCCGGTAGGCACTGTCAGGTCTCCTGGGAGGTACCCATAGGCAACATTGATTAGTTCTGTCACATTTTTTCCCTTTCTTTTGATACATTTACTTTTGTCTCTTTTCTCAGAGAGTATTTACAGGGTGTAAAGATGTAAAGAATTGTCTCCTGTGCACTTCGTATTTACCTCTTTGAGAAATATTCTTTTCCAACTAAAGTGAGAATGTATCAATTTCTTTTAGGAACTGCACTACTCAGAAGAGAAGTAAGTAAGAGACAACTTTGAGATGGTGGAGATAGAGTAGTCTGGACAAGTTATAATTGCATATGTTTCTTATATATAAGGGGATCAAATACCAAAAGATAAATACTTGCTACCCAATAGCTGTCAGGACTAATGCCTGAGTTATATGGGGTCTCCTTTTACCTGAATGATTAATGTGGTTAGCATGGCTCATGGAAGCCTAACCACTCCAGATTTTAATTCTAAATATGGGAAAGAATAAATCCATAGAGCATCTGGCATTAAACTTCTTAAACTACTATGTTTTTTTCTTTAGGTACATCATGTATATGTTTAGATTTAGGTGGACTGGCAGAGAAAAATATACTCACACATAACACAGGCAAGTTTGCAGTTACTCTGTTTAATAAGCTAGAAGAAATTCCCCTTGATTTCTTAGGTTTTATAAAAAAAGAAAAGGGATTTTTTTATAAATAAAAAAATAAATTATAAAAGGTTAAAGATTACAATAGAAAGTATATTCTGCCTTCTGGGCCTTCATCTTACTTACTAGTGGTGATTTTTTTAAAAAGTAATTTTTTAAATTTTCTATTTTAATAATTTCACTCCTAACTATATAGCATTTGTTGATCAAAAACCAAGGAAGTATGGAAGGTTCAGCTTAAATTTTTCAAAGTAATATTATTATAATAAATTATAAAATAGGATACAATTAGTAGGTGGCATGTAAATTCTTATAAAGAATTTTTAATTTCTCATTTTAAGATCAGTGATTCATTTGTGGCAGACATTTGTGGTAGGCACTGAGAATACATCAATGAACTCCACTTGTAAGCATATATCCCAAAGTATCAAATAAATGTTAACCGACAGAGAGTTAGGTTGAGGCACTAGAAATAGTTTTCTGCCTGTCTGTGTTGATACTTTAGATTCATTATAAATTCTATTTATGGAAGTCATTTGATTCAGCTAAGGATATGCTTGACTTGACAATGTTTTATAGGAGGGAGAAACGCCAAGTTGCTGTTTTGAGGGCTTACCTACTACCTCAACACAAATATGGTCAAAGGGATGGTAATGACCTGCACAGACCTCAGTATGAGAATGGAGTAGAAGGGTTCAAGCCTCATGACTTTAAAATAAGCCAAACTGAGCCAGAACTCTCAGGCATATCCAACAAATCACATGAGAGCCAGCATTCTCTAGTAGGGCAGAGGTGTGTAACATTTATATACACTAAATGTAGTATCTAGGAAACTATAATAATATGATCACTTTGGTGATTGGAACGAGATTTATTTCACTGCTAAAGATATACTGGACCTAGATCAAGAGAATTGTCAATGGATTATTAGGGAGAATGGAATGCTGTGACAGTATTTAGCTAACATTTAAAAACTAACTTAATTGAAAGGACTTATGATGAGCCTTAATACTGATGCTTGTTCTTGGATTAATTCTTTATTGCAGTTTTGAACAAGTAGCCCAAGTAAGTGTTGTCAATACATATCTGGATCTAACACCAAGGTCCATGAACATGCTATATGTTAGATCTTATTTTCATGTGTCCATTTATCCAGTCTTAGGAACCAAAGGAAAGATTAACACTACATGGATGAATATTCTCTTGGCTAAACTACCTGATCACTTCAGAAACAGATTAAGCAAAGATTTAAAATGGATGCCCTTCTCTTAGCTGAGATTTTTTCATCACAAGCACTAACTGGATATTTCTTAAGAAGTTCACATTAATTTAACTTGATTACCATGATTATAATTAGTTTTTGTTTGTCTTTTTAGTATGCATAAAAATGGGAGACTTTGAATTCTAGTCCTGAGTAATTTAGTTCTGATAGCAGAAAGAAAGCAAATATACAGATAACATTTCTTAGTAATTTTCTGAACTACTTTTCTTCTTATTCATTTATTCTTCTAGAATGACTGCAACTATTAAAAGAAAATAAGTAAGATGGTTTGGTCCTCTCACTCTTAACTGTAAAATATGAAAGGGGGAAAAGATATTAGTGAGCAAGGTAAGTAGACTATGGCCTGAGGGCCAAATCCAGGTCACAGCTTGTTTTTCCAATTAAATAAAGTTTAATTGGAACACAGCCAAATCCATTTTTTTATGCATTATATGACTGCGTTCACACTAAAATAGCAAGGTTGAATATTTGCAACAGAGACCTTTTGGCTTGCAAAGCTTAAAATATTTACTATCTGAGCATTTAAAGAAAAAGTTTATAAACTCCTGGATGTAGAAAAAGAAAGAGAGAGCATTCCAGTCGAGAACGTAACCCTGTATATGTCAAACATGAAGGCATGAAGATAATCAGGAATGATTTGTAGTTGGCTTTGAGGTTAATCCCTAAGTCTATTGATTTGAGCAACACTGGTCTTTGGAAGAGACTTCTGGGAAGAAAAATAAAGCTCAAATGATTCTTGAATTCTGGATAGAAGGGGTAAGAAAATCTAGAAGCAAAGAGGTAATAAAGAATTTCAAATGACATTTACTGAATACAAGTAATCGTTATCATCTAGTATTTGATCATTTTTATTTTTAACACTTGTAAATAGTTTAATCTGAAACTTTTATTTGTGGTATTTCCAATTTCAGGTATCAGTGGAAGGAAATTTTAGACACATAATATAGGGTTTTATGGATATAGGAGGGACTCTGGTCTTAGTGCAGCTTATTTTCAAAAGAAGGAAGCTATTTTTTTCTTTTATTCCTAGTTTGCTAAATTTTTACCAAGAATGGGTATTGAATTTTATCGTGTCTTTTTTTCTGTGTCTATTGAAATGATTATATGATTTTCTCCTTATTCTATTAATATGGACTTAATTTCCAAATGTGAAATCAATATTTCTGTCCTAGGATAAGCCCAACTTGGCCATGCTATGTTTTGCTTGTTATATGTTACTAGATACAAAAATATGTTTAAAGAATTTTTGAACCTATGTTTATAAGAGATATGGCATGTTTATAAGAGATATTGCTCTGTAGTTTTTATATTCTTATGTGTCTGTATAAAGAATTATTTGGTAAGCAATCCTTTCTCCTCTCTGTTCTGAAAGAATTTGAGTGGGATTGGTTTTACTTTTTTCTTAAATAATTGGTAGAATTTGTCAGTGTATTAATCTTCCTACCAGGCTTCACCATGGGAAGATTTTGAATTACAAATTTAATTTCTTTCACTCTGTTCTTTCTTCTAGGTTTTATTAAAATGTCTATCATTTTTCCACTTCATCTAAGTGTTTGATTTTTTGACATTAACTTATATATAATATTCTTTTATTATTCTTCTAATATCTGTATTGATGTCCCTTCTTTCAGTCATAAGATTAGTACTTTGTATCTTCTCTCTTTTTCTTGAAACTAGAATTTATGAATTTTATTGATTTTTTTAGAAACTCAGTTTTAGTTTATTGGCTTTAAAAAATGTTCTGTTTCACTCATTTTGTCTCTTAAATTGGTTATTTCTTTCGTCTATCTTGAGATTAATTTGCTTTTTTCTAAAATTAAGTGTTATAAATTCTTAAGGCAAATTATTGATTTTAGATTATGTATTTTATAATGAAAGCATCTAAAACAATAAGTTACCTTAAAAAACTAATTGTAGTTCACTGATTTTGATATATCATGTTTTCATTTAAACTTATTTCAAATTATTTTCTGATTACCTTTATGATTTCTTTAACTTATTTAATATTTAGAATTAAAATATTTAAATTTGAATATGTGAAGATTTTTCTGATAGGTTTTTCTATTATTAATTTCTATTTTTCTTTTTAAAATTATTTATTTTTTTTAAATTACAATGTAACTTACAATGTAATGCATATATTCTAGGTATACAGTTTGATGAGTCATGAAAATGTATACTCATGTAATTCATACCCCTATTAATATACCAAATATTTCATTACCATAGAAAATTCTTTGTGCTCCTTCCTAACACTTCCCTCTCCCCATGTAACCACTCTTCTGAGGACTATCAACATAGATTAGTTTTGCCTAATCTAGAATGCCATAGAAATGGATCCTACAATATGTATGCTTTTGTATCTGGATGCTTTCGCTCAGCAAAAGTATCTTTGACATTTATCCAAGTCATTGTGTGTATTTTTTTTTCAATTACAGTTGACATTCAATTTTATTTTATATGAGTTTCAGATGTACAGCATAGTGGTTAAACCTTTATACAATTTACAAAGCGATCTCCCTGATTAGTCTAATACCTACCTGGCACGATACATAGTTATAATATTATTGACTATATTCCCTATTCTATACTTTATATCCTGTGACTATTTTGTAACTATCAATTTATACTTGTTCATTTCTTCACCTTTTTCATCCAGCCCTCTAAACCCCCTCACATTTGGCAATCATCAGTTTGTTCTCTGTATCTATGAATCTATTTCTGTTTATTCAGTTTTTTCTGTAAAGTCTACATATATAAGCAAAATCATATGGTTTTTGTCTTTTCTGTCTGACTTATTTAACTTAGCATGATACACTGTAGGTCCATTCATGTTGTTGCAGATGGTAATATCTCATTTTTTTAAGGCTGAGTCATATTCTATTGTATATATGTACCACTTATTCTTTATCTAACCATCTTTAGATAGACATTTAGGCTACTTCTATACCTTGGCTATTGTAAATAGTGCTGCAGTGAACACAAGAGTGCTTATATTTTTTCAAATCCGTGTTTTGGATTTCTATGGGTAAATACCCAGAAGTGGAATTGCTGATTCATAGGTAGTTCTATTTTCAACTTTTTAAATTATAGTGAACATACAATACCATATTAGTTTCAGGTGTATATACAGTTATTAGACATTTATACAACTGATGAAGTGACCACCCTGATAAATCCAATATCCATCTGACACCATACATAGTTATTACAATATTAATGACTATATTCCCCATGCTATACTCTACATCTCCATGGATATTCTGTAATTACCAATTTGTACCTCTTAATCGCTTTTCTACTTCAGCCATCCCCCACCTCCCAATCTGACAACTATCAAAATGCTCTCTGTATCTATGAGCTTGTTTCTGTTGTTTATTTGTTTATCCTGTTCTCTTGATTCCACACATGACATTTGTCTTTCTCTGTCTGACTTACTCCATTCAGCACAATACCCTCTAGGTCCATCCATGTTGTTCAGATGGTAAGATTTCATGCCTTTTTATGGTTGAGTAATATTCCATAGTGTATATGTATCACCACTTCTTTATCTATTTGTCCATTAATGAACACCCAGGATGCCTCCATATCTTGGCTATTGTAAATAATGCTGCAATGAACACATGGATTCACATATTCCTTCAAAGTAGTGTTTTGGGTTTCTTCAGATAAATATCCAGATGTAGGATAACGGGGTCCTTCTTTATTTCTTATTATAGCTTTTTAAAAAGTCTATCTTGTCTGATATAAGTATTACTCCCCAAGCTTTTTTGTTTGTTAATTTCCATTTTCATGAAACATCTTTTTTCATCCCTTTATTTTCAGTCTTTGTGTCTTTCGATCTGAAGTAAGTCTCTTGTAGACAGCATGTGGAAGGGTCTTGTTTTCTTATCCATTCAGCCATCTTATCTTTTGAATAGAACATTTAAATGGTTAAATTTAAAGTAATCGTTGCTAGGGATGGCTCTATAGTATAGTGGTTAGCATATCTACTTTACACACAGAAGGTCCTAAGTTTGTGCCCCAGGTGGAGCCATGGACCATACCCCAGGTGTGCCTGGCCCTGGGTGCATGCTGCAAGCATGTGGGAGGAGACGCCCTGCCTTCAGATATCCAGTTCTTAAGGGGTGACAGCAACATCCATAGGTCAGGGGTAGAAGTGTGTGTGTGTGCGGGGGGAGAATTAAAGACGGGGAAAAATAAATAAATAAAGTAATTGTTGCTAGATGTGTAGTTATTGCCATTTTATTAGTCATATTTTTTTTCTTCTTTTTAAAGAAGTTCCTTTAACATTTTCTGTAATACTGGCTTGGTGATGACAAACTCCTTTAGCTTTTTCTGGTCTGGGAAGCTCTTTACCTGTCCTTCTATGCTAAATGATAGCTTTGCTGGATAGAGTAATATTGGTTGTAAGTCCTGCTTTTCATCACTTTGAATATTTTCTGCCAGTCTCTTCTGGACTGAAAAATTCCTGTTGAGAAATCAGCTGAGAGCCTTATAGAAGTTCCCTTGTAAGTAACTAACTGCTTTTCTCTTGCTGCTTTTAAGATTCTCTCTTTGTATTAACCTGTGGCATTTTAATTATGATGTGTCTTGGTGTGGGTCCTTTGCATTTATCTTGTTTGGAAGTCTCTGTGCTTCTTGAGCTTGTAAGTCTATTTCCTTCACCAGGTTAGGGAAGTTTTCAGTCATTATTTCTCGAAATAGGATTTCAATTCCCTGCTCTCTTTTCTCTTTCTGGTATCCCTGTGATGTAAATTTGGGTATGCTTGATGTCGTCCCAAGGCCCCTTAAACTGTCCTCATATTTTTAGATTTCTTTTCTTTTTGCTGCTCTGTTTGGGTGTTTTCTGCTACCTTATCTTCTAAATCACTCATTCAGTGATTCAGTGATTCTGCTTCATCTAATCTACTGTTAATTCCTCTTAAGGTATTCTTTATTTCAGTTATTATAGTCTTCATTTTTGATTTGTTCTTTTTTATGTTTTCTATCTCCATTTTTATGTTTTCTATCTTTCTGTTAAAGTTCTCACTGAGTTTATCTACTGTTCCCCTAACTTCATTGAGTATCCTTATAACAAGTGTTTTAAACTCTGCATCTGGTACATTGCTTGTGTCCATTTTATTTAGTTCTTTTTCTGAAGCTTTGTTCTTTTTTCTTTCATTTGGGACATGTTTCTTTGTCTTCCCATTTTAGCTGCCTATTTGTGTTTGTTTCTATGTATTAGTTAGGGCTATTATGTCTCCTGGTCTTAGTAGAGTGGCCTTATATAGTAGATGTGCTGCGGGACCCAGTGACACAGTCTTCTCTAGTTACCTGAAGCAGGTGCTTCCAGATATGTCCCTTGTATGAGTCGTGTATGCCATCCTGTTTTAGTTTGCTCATCAATGGTAAGGATTGACCTCAGGCAGATTGGTTGTGACAACTGGCCATGATCAGTGGAAGAGCTGTTGTGCAGAGGATGACTAAATGGATCAAGATTCACTTTAGCAGGGCTCTAGTGCCTGCCCTGTTGGCTTTTGGGTATGTTGTCCTCAGATGTGACCCTAGGTGGTACTCTGGCTCAGACTGAAGGCAGCCACCAGGTTTGTAGGCTGGGGCCTCTTGGGAGAGGCCTTGCTGCAGGCCAAGTTCAGATACAGTCTATGCCCTGCTTGGGGTCACCTGGCATGAGCCACGGACCAATCCACAGATCGCTGCCACCCATGCAGGGCTTGGAAGTGCCTCTAGAGGCCAAGCCCACAAATCAAGGCCAGCTGCCACTAGAGCTTAGCTTGGGATTGCTTAGCAAAAGGTATCAGACATGCCAAAGCCTAGTTGCTGCTTATTTGGGTTTTGTGAACCTTTGAAAGATTTTAGGAAAGTCTACAGAATGAGCCAAGACAGGCTGTTTGTATGTAAAATTCACTGGAAGTGGCTTGGGTGGGCCTACAAGTTGGGTGGGGTGGGGTCTCACAGAATCAACAGAGCAGAGCAACCAGTGTTAGCCAGGTTGATGAAGACTCAGATATGGTGCTCACCTGGGCAGGAGAAGGCTCAATAAAGTAACAATGCCCTCTGTCAGCACTTCTGTCTGGGAGAAAGCTGCCCTTCCAGCCCTCTACCTAAAGGAAGACAACCCAGTCCCTTCCTGCCTGATGCCTGGTGTCTTTTAAGCTGCTGCCCCAGAGCTATATCTCAGAGCAAGTGACTCTGTCATTGAGCAAGTTTGCATGGGGGTCCCTTAAGAGGAAAGACTGCAACTCTCTTAGTCCTCTGTCTCACTCCGTCACACTCTTCACTAGTCTTCACAGTCAGGAGTTGTGGAGATTTCTCTTCCCAGCACTGGAACCCCAGGCTGGAGACCCTGGTATTGGGTCGGAACCCCCATTCTGCCAGGTAACCTCCACAGCCTAAATTTTTCTCCTGATTATTAACCAGAACATGCAGGTATGGGACCAGCCTATTTTGTGTCTTCACCCCTCCTATCAGTCTTGAGGTAGCCTCCTCTGTGTGTCCGCAGTTGAAGACTTTTGTTCAGCTAGATTCCAGGAAACTCCAAGTGATGGCTATTCTGTAGTTTAGTTGCAACCTTGATATGGTGGTGAGAGGAGGCAAGCACAGAACCTACCTATTCTGCCATCTTGACCAGAACTCTTCTTAGATTTTAAAGAGATCAAAAGATGTTATAAAATTTTCTTTCTTTCTGTTTTATGTTATTTTCAGAAGTTTATTCTTCTCTTTAGTATCTAGAGAACTTTGTCCTTTCACTTTTGTTTTTCCATGAATTCCATGTTGTTATCTTTCTGTTAAATTCTTCTCAAACAAGGAAAAATATACCCAGACCTAGTGTTTTCCAACTGACCAACAGGTAAGTGAATTGCCTTTGATTCTGCATTTTCTCTTCTCAGATTTGCAGCCAAAGATGGGTAATAATTATTAAGCAGTCCAATTTCCAGTGTCTTTCACTTTTGCTGGACCAATCCAAGACTTTTTTCCTCAATGTATAGTGTATACCTAAGTGGGTATAATACATACAAAAAGAGTTTGCATTATAACAAAGACTCTTCTCAATGAGATTTAGATGATAACGTGGTTTTTGAATTATAGTCATGAGCTAATCAACTTCAGAATGCAGAAGAGCCTTGGGTCTAATCTCAGACACCCTGCATCATAATCTTTAGTATGGGGAGGTGAAGGGCCTAGATTGTTAGGTAAGAATATGTTTAGTTTTGTAAGAAGCTACAACTGTCTTCTAAAACTGCACCACTATACCTTAAAATTGAATTTAGTTAAATATACCATTTTATGGTTTATGTTTTGCTTTAAAGATATATTACTATAAAATCAATAAAAATATTCTGTAAATCTCTGTGACTAATAGTTTTAAATTTTATTTTTATATTAATTTCTTGAAACTGGAATTCTCAGCTTTCTATATTCTGCCTCCAATCTAATTCTCTTATTTTCAAAATAACCCCTCTACTCAGGCCACATCAGTCTTTCTATTAATTCCAAAATGAGTAGTGAACAATCTTATTTCTCTGCTTTTGATCCTACTGTTTCCTCTGCCTTAGGAACTCATATTTGTGTAAGTCTAAGTTCTATTCTTCTAAACTCAAACTAAGTTCAACTTCTCATTGTTGCCTCTTCTGATTTCCTTCATTTGCTCTTAAAACCATTTTCGTTTTTTTCAGACCCATTATACAATATTAACATTTTGATCAATAATTTATGAGTATCTTAAATATCAGAAATGATGAAACATGGAGAAAAATATAGCATCTTAGAGATTTTCTAGATGAAATTTCATCATTTATTTATATAGTTTAGAAACTCTTGATTTTTTACTTCTCTTAATCCTCCATTGTAAGTTATGTGGTGTTTTAAGCGTCTTGGAAAAGCAGAGTCCACATTTTATTTCTTATTAAAATGTCATGCTTAGTTTAGACATTCAAAGGATAAAATAATAATGTCTTGCAGTTGAAGAATATCTTCCATCTAATATTCATTACTATACAGTGTGCAATGGATAGAAATTCAAATATACATATAAAATTCTTTCCCACACCAATGGTATTTCACACACAGTGTGAGAACTACAGCCCAGATGAGCCACAATAGAACAATAACCAGCATTTCTATTGTAGAGAAGCTCATGTTCTTGGCCTGGTGGTGACTTACTACATTCAGCTTAGATCTGATCTGTTCACATATCCCAACAAATTTTTTAATCAAGTTATATTCTTCAGATTTTTTCCACCATAATATCCTCACAACCAGACTCTGCCTTCTACATGAAAGACCGTAGAGTCATACTATTTATTAAGTATTTACCTGAATGGAGAAAAAGATGATTCAGTAATATCAGTATGCTTCATATCCAACTGATTATCCCAGCTGTGGATAGGCTTTTCTAAAGGAATGTATCACTGTAAAAATTTTACAAATATTTATCAAAACCATCCTGTTATCTCTAAAACAGAATGTTAGGCAATTCCCTTACCTGCAGGAAAATATCATGGACCTGTATAAACTATGAAGTATTCCTTTTAAAAAAATGTCGACACATTTTCTGAGATGATAAGGAATTCAAATGAAAGCATAGAATAAGCCAGTCAGGATGGCATGAATGACACAATCCACCAAGGACAAAGAACTTTACATATTATAGAGTATGCTCTACTTTCTCAAAATTTTGCTATTATTCTCTTGTTTTCCATCTGAGAAATACATGCCTGATGATGATGACGACGACGACGACGATGATGATAATGATGATGATGATGATGATGATGATACTCTTTAGTGATGGGATATCACAATAATTATAAATATTCATTAATATTAAATAATGCTTCATATTGATAGAAGTATTGAATCATTGACTTTTTTGTGTCTATTTTCTCAAAGTTATAATATTAGTTATTGGAATTAAAAAAACAATAACAACAGCCAGCAACAGAATACCATGGAGTTAGAATACAAAGTGGAGGATGCAGAGAATGAAATTTTTGCAAAAACAGAATTATCCTAAGTCTCTTAAGAAAGTGTACTTTGGAGATTAATATAGCATCTATTGCACAGTCCAATGTAGTTTATTTTTTCTCCAGCATTGGAATAGATCATTTATATTTGGGTTAAGCATCAGGTAAAGCATTTGACTTATATTTAAGTTGTATGAAAAACTGTGTTTTAAAAATATGTATATTTTATACAGTTTAAATCTAGTAAGGGTATATACTAAATTCAATAAGGATATGCATTTTTTTTTACAATTTTAACCTAGTAAGGATAGATAGACTGTGAGAGATGTTCTGGAACTGAGACCAATAGAGAAAATAGCAAAGTTTAGACTCACATAGCATGATTATGCTGTAACATTTATTTAGTGGAAGAATGGATGGAATTGATGAATTTAGGTTTTGGTTTTATTTGTTTAGGTTTTAGTTGTATTTTGATTGTTTGTCTTGTTTTTACTTCTTATAGAACCTGTATGGTTGAGATTATAAATTTGTGTAAGTTAAATACTTAAATATATAACTTCAAATTCATATATACATCCATTATACCTACTTATAACCTTCCTCTCCAACTTACCTCACCAGCTTTCTCTCATTTCTTAAATTACAAAAATATCAAAATACTTTCTTCATTTGCCCAAAATATCATGGATTTTTTAGTCCTGTGTGCCTTTGACGTGTTTAGTTTCCACTACTCAGAGTCCTAATTTTGCCTCATATTCTTAACACCCTGAGCCCACCTGGAGAAGTACTACTCACCCTTTCAGAACAAAATCAAGTATTGCTGCCTCAGTGAAATCTTCCTTAATTGTTTATTATCACTGTACTTAATACGTATTTCAATTAGTGCATTTATGCTATATTTGCTTTTTTTTTTTGTCTGTCTCTTCAATTAGATTATCTCTTTAAGGGCAGTGTTTATAATATCTGTCACTAATAAGGATACATTAGCCACTCCAAATATAATTATTTGATGAATAAATAATTCATAGGTATTCTCATGATATTGAGAATCAAATAATAATAATTAATAATAATAATAATAATAATAATAATAATAATAAATGAGACTGATTCAATGTGGGTAATCCAGGCTCAAAAGCTTTTTCTCAATTTATGCTGACTCTCCATCTTTTTATGTGTACATACTCCAATGTGATCCTGCAAAATCTGATATCTGCAAAAGAAGAGAAATCGCCACAAGCTTTATAGGAGCATTCCTTGGAGAGTTCTTGGTGTTTTTGCTGCAAATCTGACATATACTTTGGTTGTGCCAGTAGCCTGGCAGTCATCTTTCCTATTGGTTGAAACTACACAATTTAACTCACAATTCAATTATGAGCTAATTTCCCACTCAAACTGAGATATAAGCCCAGTATCAGCAAGGAATCTAGAGTGGAGAGAGAATCTCTGCTCTCTCTTAAGATCTCAGGAAGTGAGGTAGACTCAGCAAGCCTACCGAATTTTTTAGGTAGAACATTGCATAATGAAGGGAAGATTCTTCCCTACCTGCCCCACATCTTCTGACATTCTCCATCACTTTATAAACTAGAGATTGTAAAGTTAATGTGCTAGAAATGGCTTAATTTCTGAGACATTTCCATAAGTGTTTGAAATTGCATGTACTTTTTTAAATTACTTGAATTTTTAAAAAAATAAATACTGATAAATAAGAGCATACATATAACTAGTATTTAAATAATCCATTATAATTGTAGAATATTCTAGTTGAGAATGATTTCAGAAATCATATTCTTTAAAACCTCTTTTGACATCTAAGGGAAAAAACAGACGTAAAGAGATGTTATGACTTTCCTCAAGGTCACCCAACCATAGTTTAATTCCTGGACTTCAACCAGTTCTTTTGAGTGTCAAATCAGTGTTCTCTTTTTTAAAAGATGATGAAATTTAGAGCAAGATTGAAATAAATGCCAATCGTCTGATATGATAGGAGATTATTAAAAATAATTTGAACCATAAATTAGAAATTATACACATTCTCTTCAGACAGAATGTGTATAAATAAAGTTGGTTGAAGTTATAAATGCTATTGATGTGTACCCAAAGAAAAATTACTATCAAGTGTAGAATATTGTAAGTTAAATAAATGAATCCAGTTACGATGTCTAGATCTTCAAATGGCTTACTGCCTATTCTAATTTTTTAGATTCTTTTTATTAACTTGTTAATTGTTAAGTAATACATTAAGAGAAAAGGCTAAAATTAAAAATAGATGAAAGTAATCATCTTATGAAGATAATCATTTTTTCCAAGAAATACCTACTCTTGCTAACACAAAAAAATTCTTTGCATGTTTAAGTCATGCAGAATCTCTGTATCCTAGGATTTTAAAATCCTAGATTACATGAATGATTGTTATTTAAGACCGTGACATTTTATTTCCCTGATTTATACTCTTAGAGAATTTTTTCTTAAAGTTGCCAACCAAGTCAGATATCAATGTATGTCTTAGCAGTTTTCTTACAGCCAGAGTACTCTGTTGATTCTGTCACTAACAGTTGGATTCACCACATATAAGAGTAGCAAAAGGAAATAGTTCATGTCTAAAAATTTATACAAAAATATTAAATTTATTAATTTTTTAGAAGAATGTGTAAACCAGACATCAATTAAAATCATCAGTGGATATTTCTTTTTATACTGGGCCAGTCTGAGAAGAAACTGATGACCAGATGTCTTTTGTCTGTTTTTTGTATCCTTCCACATTGCAAATACCTCATGCCACTTAGGATTTCTAGAAGCTTGAATTATGGAAACTTATGAGAGCCTCATTTCTTGCATTTATTCTCTTATCCATCTTCTACATACCACATAAGAATATACTTCCATATATCTCATCTACTTAAAGATGTGATAGTATAACAAAAATTATTCTTAAATTAATGTATCATTTTTTTCATGTAATTCTCATGTAAATGTGCATAAAGCTACATTTTCATAAAGGTACAATGTCTTAATCCAAAGTGGTATATCTTAACTTAATCCAAAGCAATGACAATTAACTCCAAAGCAATATATTCAATGCCAATAATTTGTGACAGGCCAGAAGGTGTGAGTTTTGTGATATCAGTCATTCTTAAACCTGACACTCTTAAATATGCCTCAGGTGGGTAAATCCCTACCTGAGGTATGTCATAATGTATTAGTCAGAGTTATCCAGAGAAACAGAAGCAATAGAATATATATATTTATTAAGAGATTTATTGTAAGGAATTGGTTCATGTGATTATGGAGGTTTAATCTCAAGATCTACAGATAGTATGCTTAGGAACTAGGGCAGCTAATGATATTCTTCTAGTCTGAAATCCTGCAGGCTCAAGTCTCAAAAAATGCTTTTCCAGTTTGTGTCTGAAGGCAGAAAAAGATCTATGTTCAGCCCTATGGTCAGACAGTAGGAGTTCCCCCTTACTCAGCTTTTTTGTCCTATTTAAATCTTCAGTTGACTAAATCAGCCCTTCCTATATTAGGGAGAATAATCAACTTTACTCAGTCTCTTGAGTCAAATATTAATCTCATCTAGACATATCCTAACAGACATACCCAGAATAATGTCTGACCAAATGTCTGGGCACCCCATGGCCAGTCAAGTTAACACACAAAATTAACCACACATGGACAAAGTTTTAATTTTAATCTGTAAGATTCTAGAGAGCAGGACTGGGAACAATGGGCAAAGCTCATGGGAGGATGATTTTGGCTCATTATAGGAAGAAGTTTATAATAGTTGCAACTATGTAAAAAAGAATGGACTGTTTTGTAAGAGAGTGGGCTTCCAAAATTTCAGGCTGAAGCTAATTTTGATTGATGCTTTAGATGGGGTTCCTGCTTGGAGCGAAGGTTGGACTACATGACCTCCCAAATGTTTCTACTCCAGAAAATTGTGCTACACTAAGTATTTAGGGAGTCGATCTTATTTTTATGTAATCTCAGCTGACCTGTTCTCCATAACCCAGCCAGAGAGACCTCTTCAAAATACTTATCTGATTTTGTAGGTCATTTGTTAAGAAATTTTTTCCAAAAGTTGATGGGCATGTAGGTAGGAAGAGAAGTCAAACCAAGTCCCAATAACAACAGCCTGTCTATAGGAGAGGCTAGAAGAGAAATTATATCACAGAGCTGATCCCATGAACCACCCTGACAGCCAATATCTCCTAGGCACTCCTAGCTCTCTGCACCTATGGACAGAGCATCTCCAGTCACCCAAGGACTGTCCTCTGAAGGGGACCAGTCTTTGGGAGCACAGTACAGAGTAGCTTGGGAAGAGATGCATAAAAACAAAACAAAATATAAAAGAATTCTGAAGAGATCTAGGCAGAGAACTAACAGTGCACTCATGTTTCATTTTAATCTGGAAGATATAAGGCCCAAAATGTTAATTGTGCTGAAGCTGAGAAATTGCAGATTACATGAATGGATCAATCATTGAAACAATAAACTGTTCAAATCTTATTACAAAAGGCAATTCCAACATTATATTTCACAGAAAAAAATTTTCCCAATAAAATAAGCAGACTTTTTCTGTGAAGAATTGTTTGTTTATTCTTGAAATAAATAGTTAAAGTTCCTGTACTATAAGAAACTTCTATGTTGCTGAGTTTTTTGTGTTTTGTTTGTTTTTGAAACAATCTGATAGTTAAAAAAACTTGAGAGGTGTGAAAATGGGCTTCTATTCAGTTTTATGTTTTTCTGGAGCAAAGCAGTAAAAGTAAGATTAATGTCTTGCTAACAGTTTAACTGTCAACATTGCCACCTGGTATCTTGAGACAACGATCAGCCTTGTTGGCACCCTTGTGCTTGGTGAGAAAATGAAGGAATGATGAATAGCCAGTTCCCAAAGTCAAACAGGGCACACAGCAGTGGCTGGCGCAAGATGAAATGTTTGCTAAGGAAATGGAATGGCGAGTTGAAGCTCCCATAACACTGATCAAACTTGTTTGTAGCCAACAATCAGTGTTTTGCGTTTGGCTGCTAGAATCTTACTACCCTTCCTGGTTCAAAAGGCAGCCAAGGACACTTCATCTGTTTATACATACCATGTGTAACTGCAAACAGAACTATACAAAGTCATTCCTTTGGGGCCCAGGCATCCATGTACTTCCCCCGTATAGAAGCCAAGAAATGAATGTGTTCACTATATTTTATTGCCTTGTGGGATCTTGCTATAGATTTACTAGTGGTATGACTTTACCTACATTTCCAACCTGCATATGGAAGAAAGTTTTAAACCAGCAGTTTCTGTTATTGTAAATAGAAACTGGGACCTTTCTGACCCTATTCACGAACATAGAAAGACCTCTCCATAGACTCATCAATTTCACTTTACAGATTTAACTGAAGCATTGATTAGCTCATGGAGTGAGTAACCACACTTTGTAAGGTACACCTCAGTAGAAGTGGGAAAACGCAACATTCACAGTTATTAAATAGAAGCAAGCTAAAGTAGTAAGAGAAAATGTGTCACCATGATAACTCTTCTGTGAAAATCTCAAAATTAAGTCTATTCAAAAGGGTTTGAATCCACCTATTAATGTAGTAGGTATTACATCATTTTCACAATATTCTCTGGCCCTTCTAGGTGATTCCTCAATTTTATGCTAAATCTGGCCATTTACATATTTTTATTACTATTATTTACTAAAATTTCTTTTTTAGATTTTTAGATCTTCGAAGGCAGTGACTTCTGTCTTACTCATTTACTTAGCTACAACCCCTTGTACAGTACATAGACAAGTGCTTAGTAAACATATTAGATGAGTGAATTAATGAATAAAAAATATAAAGCACAAGATTAGAATTATTTTATCCTCAAGCTCTTTTACTGCCTGTGATAGAATTCTAAAATAACTCCCCATGTCTCATCCTTATATAATCTCCTTATCTTTAGTGTGGATGGAATCTATGAATATGATGAAATATCACTACTATAATTTTGGTATATTATATGGTAAAGGGATTCCTGAAGATGTAATTAAGATAATCTTAGTTACATTTTTAAATACTGTACATTTTGCTTTTAATTACTGAAGAATTTACAGATATACTTAAGGTTACTGAATAGCTGATTTTGGATTAATCAAAACAGAAATAATCTGGGTGTGTCTGACCTAATCACATGAGCTCTATAAATTTGAATCTAGATGAGAGAGAGAAATCAGAGACTAGAAGCAGCAGAGACTTTTCTTGGTGGCCTTGAATGAGTAACTGTCATGTTATCAAGAGTGCCCTGTGTCAGGGAATAATGGATGTCCTTAAAAATCTGAGAACAGTTTTCTTTGATATCAGTCAAGAGCACAAGGACCTTTATCTTAAAATTGCAAGAAGGTAAATTCTGCATGAGGGCTGGCAATTTGCATATTTTGTTCATTGAGGTATGATCAGGGCCAAGAACAGTCCCTAGAACATAGTAGATTTTTCATGAATATTTGCAGAATGAATCAATGGTTTTTTAATCAAATTAAATTGCTTGCTCTATGCTATTGGTGTTCTGATTGCATTGGAAGGGAAGGTAGCATAAAGTACAATCGTTTTCCTTAAGAAATATACATTCTGTTATTTTTTATTATAAAATAGGGATTAACATACAAAGAAGGACAAATTGAATAACTCTGCCTTCTTTCTCACAGTAGACTGTTAAGTGCTATAGAGGGAATATCATGAGCATTGGATTCAGACAAATTTGAGTTTGTACCCAGTTCAGTGGCTTACAGGCTCTCATTACACTGACAAACCCAGTTCCTTATCTATTGATAGGGATTAATAATATCTACCTTGTAGAGTTATTACAAGAATTAGAAGTAATATATGTACACTTTGGGAATGTTCAATAAATAGTAACATTATCTTAGGACTGACTTAATCACTTCTGGTACTTTATTCTCCACATTCTCCACATTTTTTTTATCTCTAAGTAAAATCAGTTTTCAATGCAAATGGGTATTTATTTATTTCTTTTGGAACTGTTTATGTGTGTTGTTTCAGATCCATATCTATAAAATATTATTTACAACGAATGTACATCAAGGTTAATTTAGAGTTTAATCAATGTGTAACACAGGTCTTAATTGGGTAATAGCAGGTGCAGTGCAGACTAATGAAGGACACATTGAACTAAGAATTTGAAAATGTGGATTCCAGGCTCAGCAGCATGACCTTAGGCAAACAATGCCATTTCTCTCTTCAGAAAACTCAAACGGCTTCCATATGGCCTTGGAATAAAATCAAAATTCCTATGCTAGGGCAAGAGGGGCTCCTGTCCTAGTCCCTAAGCTTTAGAAGACCTCTTGCCTATGCCCTTCTTTATGGGGCAATAAGTCTGTGGGCCTAATGGGGTATGCCAATGTAGAACCTGTGTCTATCTTTGAAATTCATATTCAAGGTAGCTAGAACCCAGATCTCAGTATTCCTGATCCAAATGGGCCTGAATTTACTTCCGATAACTACATGGTCCTTTATCTTGAAATGGTCCTGTATGGAACCACTTTTAACTTCATGGAAGCCACTTCCCAAACACTTTTCTTCCTCTAAGTTGTTAATGTTTTCCCTGCTGTGACACCTTCTCAACTTCTAAATTTCCTGATTTGCCAATGAGAATTAATTGCTTATTATGGAACTCTATGCTTTGTATCTCTGTGTTATATTTTGGCTGTTTTTCACCCTCCATACTAGATTATAAATTTGTGGCAAGCAAGTTCTCTGTGTTCATGTTGATATTCTTTACAGTACATATTTTAGGGTCTTCCACATACCAAACACTCAGAAAACCTTTGGCAAATGAAAAAAAGGAAATTTTCTGAGCCTTGGTTTTTCACCTCTAAAAAGCAGAGTCTTACACAGATTACCTCAAATGTTATGGCCAAATCTTGTATTTTACAGTGCTGTATATGAAAATCTTAAGAGATTCCAGTGACCAAAGAAAGAATATTGCAATGCATAATATAATAGGTGTCTAGAAATCATTTAGATTAGGAAACTAGGAGTCAATGTAGGAGTTTCACCTACAACATCCCAGAGAGATTTAAAAATATACAGCAATAAGGAGCTCGTCACCTTGTAAGTCAGCATTTTACTTTATTACTCCTTGAAATGTGAATGATCAGAAAGTCTTTTCTTATATGGAACCTAGGGCAAGTATGCTTTTATCGAGACCAGTTTTATGTTCCTATTGTGACACAGCATCCAGACATCTCCCCTGCCTTGTGATCCTCAACTAAACACATTCCGACCTCTCACTCCATCTTCCAAATCTTGTCTGACCAGTACTGAAAACAATGCAGTTAGGAATGAGCCTGTCTAGGTGCTTTTTATCTGTTAAAACATCCCAGAGTAACTGTTTTATTATGTTGTTTTGTTTGCAAGGGCAGCACACTGTTGGCTCACTTTAAGTTTACAGTTGATTAAACTCTCTAGATTTTGTTTATAGAAATTGCTATGAAGCCAGGTGTCTCCTGCCCTGTGAGATGATCTTGGAACCCAATAATATCTTCTTAGTTCAGCCCAAAATTTCAATTTGTCATAATATTTTTAAAACTCGATTCAGTCATGCATCATATTAACCATCTCTCCCAATTGTGTTGGCTATAGATGTGATAAGTAGGCCCTCTAGTCTTCACTTAAGGTATTAGTAAAGTGTTGAATACAGAGATCTAAGTAAAACACTGCAACATGCCATCAGAACACTGTTTTCCAAATTGTATTTTTCAAGATACTAGTTCCATAAGATGCTAAAAGAAAAATGTGGAAACATTTTCCATGATTAGATAAATCGAAGAAACACCACTTGCTATATGCTCTCTCTTGGGAAATTTCAGTGCATAGCGCACATTATAAACTAAAGAGTATTGCAGTAATGAGAAGTCTTGTTAATCTTCAATTAACCCAACATTTCCCAAGCTTATTTGTGAAAGAGAACCTGTTCGGTAGTTGTTGTTTTGGTTGGTTGGTTTGCTTTGACATCCTGCCATGTTCCTGATTCATGAAAAATAAGATACATTCTTTTACAACCCCAATAACATGCTTTAGAATTTTATCATGAAGGACCCAAATCAACAGATATGTTGTTTAAAAAATTCATATTACACTTTGTGAGCTTTAAGATGAGTCTTTTTTTGGTCCCTTTATACTATTCAACATGATTCCTTAAAGACTATGCCATTTAACATTCTGGGCCACTAATCTATTTGTCTTATTCTACTCTGTGCCTCATTTTCCTCTACTCTATGTTCCTTATTCTTTCAGGTTAGAAGTAATTTCTCTTGATACAAAAGAAGAAAAGCAATAATTAAGAGTTACTCTTTTACTTATATTACTCTGTTTCACCCAGATGGATTTGGCTTTTTATGTTCTTTTTACTCTGGTTAGAGCTAATTATAATTTTTTAAAAAATCATTTAATTTCTATATTTTAATTTTGTACTTCTTGGTCTATTTTGGACTTTGACTTATGATTCTTAAAGGTTTATCACACTCCTGTTTTCATTTTTTGTAATACAGTGTTTGTTCTGTCTTTTGTACATATCTTTTTAAAGTATGATCTCATCCTACACAGTACCTAAGGCTCCATTTTTTCTCTTAAAAAAAATAATCAGTGACTGTATTATCCTAGTGTCATTGTTATTTTGCCATCTCTCTGAAGTAATCTTCCCTTTTAGAATAGCTGGCCATGTGGTCATACCAATTTGTTTTATACTTTTTGAGATGTGTTTTCCTGAGGTCCTGGGTAGACGTCTGGCTGCCCCCCAGCATTCCTTTCCACAGCTTTATTATTAATTCCAAGAACATTGTTCACATTCTCCAAAGCTATTATCACTCCCATTGATTTAATCAATTTTTACTAATTGCAAAGAATTAGGTTCAAAGTAACAGTTCTGCTTGCTTATTTCTGGACTGATTGGGAGCTGAAATTATTGGTGAAACAATAACTAGTAAGTCAGGTAAGACTGATTTCTTCATTAAATATATAATAAGTGCCTACTATGTGCCAGACAAAGTTCTTGCTGGAGGGAATAAGGCAGAGAACAGGACAGAAAGATGAGGCAGAAGACATATTAAACAACCAAAAAATTAAAATAATTTTAGTTAATGCTAGGGTTATATAAATAAAGTAAAAGACTGTGATACTATAGAAAGTTATGGGTCAGGGATATACTAATTTAAATTTGATACTCAAGAAAGACCTCACTAAGAAAGTAACATATGAGCTGAGATCTGAATGCCAAGAGAGATTCAGGTGTAAAATATTTCTAGATAGAATAATCCACTCTGAGAAACAATGAGTACACTAGTCCTAAAGTGTGGATAGTCTTGGCCTATTCTAGGAAGAGGAAAAAGGCCAAAGAATTGAGCATAAAGAACAGAAGATGGAGTGGTGAAAAACAAGATACAAGAAGTTGTTGGAGATAGAAAAACAAATAGAGGTCACATCATATCCTCTTGTAGAAAAGCTAAGTCATGTAGGAATGACCGTGCAAGGTTTTAATCAAGGTAATGACGATCTAGTTTATAGTTTTTTCAAAGGACCTTGAATCAAGGGTGAAGAACAGATTTGGGCATGATTGAACAAGGTGGAAGTCAAGAACCCAGAAAAGAAACTATTAAATACTTCAAGAACAGGAAGCTGAGGTCCCTCCCCACTGCCATAGCTCAACCAACTCTCATTTTTGTAACCTTAGTTATGAATATATGTCCCCTGACTGATTGAACAATGTTTGACATGCCCCCCAAACTAGATGGTTTTCACATCTCTCTCTCTCTCTCTCTCTCTCTCTCTCTCTCTCTCTCTCTCTCTCCATCAACATGCTCTTCTTCATGTCTTTCTCTGCTGGGTCAAGGCTTTTCACATCGTTTGTTCTTTCTTAACATGTGGTTCTATTCTATTACCCCATGTCTCAAATTTTTTTTTTCCTTTGAACTAGACTAAAAGTCTGGATGCTCCATTTGTGTAAAAAAGATGTTATAAATAATGCCCCTTGGAGTTACGCCATGCAGAGGCCCTGGATGTTAGTTAAAATGTGTTTTGACCATGAGTCATGTACCATGTTCTATTCATATTTTATACTTCGAAGGACTTTTCTTGAGTTTCTCAAAATTATTAAGATGTTCCCATTTTAATAGTTGCATTTTGGATATGAAGAAGGAAAGAAACTAATGATATTGAGAGAAGTCTGGAAAAGAAATAACCTATCTGGTTTCTTTATTCAAATTAGCTAGCCAATTTGGTATGGCAAAACACTTCAAGTGAATCATACAACTTCAGTAAGGAAACTCTAGTCACTAGGCAATAACACTTGCTTCACATCTGAACCTGCTTGAACTAGCCAATGCAATTCAGGTTTTCTATGAACATATTCGTTAGTTAAGCACCATATTTCTAGGCTCATTCTCTCTTACTCCATTGCTCTGCTGTCCATAAGATAATACTGAACTTGCACAAGGAACACAGTCTCTTTATGCTTACTTGACTCCAGAGACCAGCCAAATCGTAAACAAGGGTCATGTTCATTTGTTTCTCTTCGCTGTGTCTGGCTCCAGGATCATAGTATCAGTGAATCTTATAAAAATTTGCTTTAATTTCTCACTATAGAGTATTTATAGAGCCTCTCACTATAGAGCCCTTATTACTAGATGAAGACAGTGGTAATTCACCAAATTGCCTGAGACTGTTTTACTTGTTGGAATTTCACAGCTATAATGAGAAAGGAAAGCAAGTGTTCTCTGCTGTTGCCAATAACATTAAAAAAGAAAGCAATAATAAAAAAGTAACCTCAATGGTGTATCAATAAAATAATAATAGTACTATATAACCACACATATTTTTATGTACAAAACTGAGAGATTATGAACTCTTAGGGTATAGCCCAAAAGTTTCTTTGTCTTACATTAATCCAGAACATTACAGCTCAAGAAATAAGAATGCTGATATATTATTAATGTCTCTTTCTAGGTGTTCTCTGGTATCTTCTGACTCAACTACAACATCAGTATAATAACATTGAGACTTGGGTTTCATTTCAAATTCTGTCATCAGAAACCTGAGAAATTGGACAGGTCATGTTATCTCTTTGGACCTCAGTTTCCTCATTTAGAAGAAAATTCTACCATTTGTGACAACATGGATGGACCTTGAAGGCATTATGCTAAGTGAAATATCAGATATAGAAAGACAAAAACTGTCTGACCTCACTTATATGTGGTTGCCAGGGGTTAGGGGTTAAGGGAAATGTGGAGATATTGATCAAAAGATATTTAGTCTTTCAATTATGAGATAAATAGTTCTGGGAATCTAATGTGCAGCAGAATGACTATAATTAACAATAGCATATTGTTTATTTGAAAGTTACTAAGACAGTAGATAAGTGTTCTCACCACAAAAAAATGAAATGATAGCCATGTGAGGTGATAGATGTTTCAACTAAACTTATTGTGTTAATTACTTCACAGTATACACAATAAACATATATGAAATTATCATGGTATATATCTTAATTTACACAATGTTATTTCTCAGTTATATCTTAGTAATGATGAAAAAATTTAAATAAGTTAAATAAATAAAATAAAGGTGTTACATTAGAAAATGCTTCTTTCATTCTAAAGTTCCTTTACTTTTATCAAGATCTTTAAGATAAAATATAATAAAAGTAGTTTTGTGTATATCTTCCTTTTCTTTCCTAGCACAATGAAGGTCCTATAGCATGAAATGAAAACCTTGGATTCTACTGAGTTTCTTTCTTTAAAATTAAAACTTGGTTCATTGTTCCATATTCAGCTTTATCTCCTTGTCTAACCAAAGCAAGCTTCTCTCTTCAACGTTCCAGCATGCCATACATCAAAAGATTGTGTGTGTGTGTGTGTGTGTGTGTGTGTGTGTGTGTTTGAAATGGGTTGGCAGGAGAAAAGGTATTAGAGCATCTGGAAGAGAAAGCAAAGACTAGCTGATTATTGTAGTTCATACAGGAAAAGTTAGAGTAGATATTCCTCTGTGTCCAACTCTCTAGCTGTCATGAACCAACTCTAACTTAGAAAAGAAAAGGTTCAGATTTAGGGCAATACAAGTTAACACATGAGTCTACAGATTTTTTATCACATAATCATCACATATTCAAAAAGAGATCAGCTTTTGAGAGTGGACCTATAAAATTTATCAGTGTTTTAGATTAAATTCAATCCAAAACACTATAAGGTCATGCCTGGACAAAGCTTATCTAAACCACATATTTTCTCCATAGGGCACATCTCAGCCTTCTTAGACACACTGGATAGCATTTCAACATGATGCTTGGGGTCATTTTAAACAGCAAAATCACCAATAAAAAACACAAAATTATGAAAAATGTGGAAAACGTGACACTAGATAGACCACAAGAAGAACGCTTGTGTATGGTAGGAGAACTGAAGCAAGAAAGCAGTTTTGCCTCGTTAAGTCTCAGCTGGGAATGGTACAGTGAGTGACAAATATTTCATCACTGTGCATGTTCACACATTAATGTGCTGTGAGTGTTAGTTTAGGGTTTACAAGTAATTTTAGTGAGCAAGTGAATTTGTAAATGCAGAATCTGTGACTAAGTAATGATCAACTGTATATATATATATATGTGTATACACACACACACACACACACACACACACACATATTGACAGTTTAGGTTGGAACATCTCAGAGCTTATTTGGATGTCAGAAGCAGAGAGGGCATAGACCCTAGCTTGTGATATACATTTCATCAATCTTAAACAACCAACATTGCTTTTCTTTCGAATATGGGCCTATTCTAATTATGTATTGATGCCTAACAAATCACTCAAAACTTAATAGCTCAAATAACATCAATAATGCATTCTGATCACAAATCTAGAATTTTGTAGGATTTGATGGTAACAGTTCATCTTGGCTCCACAGAGCATCTGTTGAGCTTTAAAGATCCGCTGTCAAGACAACTCATCTCATGACTGGAAAGTTGTTACTGACTTTCAGCTTGGAATTTTGTGGAGTTGTTGCCTGATCCCTTGGTCCATCTCCCTGTAGGATTCTCCATGAGCTGATTGGGCTTCTTCACTGCACGGAAGATGGGTTCCAAGAGTAAGTCTACTAAGAAAGAAATTTGAAGGTACCTTTTTGTTTGTTTCCTGGACCTAGAAAATTGTTGAATATGACTTCTGACATATTCTATTGCTCATGTTGTCACAGAGCCCCAGTTTAAGGGTATGGGACATAGACCTCTCAATGAGCTTTTGAGACCATATTTAGAAACTACCACAATGTCTGTGATATTATTTTTAAGCTTAAGCAACAAGCCATTCTATCTTACTGACTATAATAATAATTTCTATGATCATTTCTGAGTATTATCTTTTCCTTAATGATTTTTCGATGTCTATTTGTTATTATAATTTATATAACATATACCCAAATATTAAGTTGTCTAGAAGTGAGTCTTGTAGCAAGCCACCCTTCTTTAAAATGTCATGGTGGATTTGGAAATATCTCCAGCTTGGCTAGAGACAGGGACATTAGAGTCCAATTTAATGCAGATACAATGCTTTTCTATAGAAATATTGAGAGAGGCATAGCAATATTCTATCCTCTCACTGCAGGACATATGAATTTATGAAGGTTTTTGATGTGCTCAAGTTTCAGATGAGTTACCTAACCACAGCTATCCATTAAATATATAAACTTTAATATAAAGTTCCAGTTACTCTATAGTAAGAGGGGAAATATCAGGTTGATAGAAACTCTAGCTACAAAAGGCCTTGAAGTTTGAGAGAAATTACTCAGAATAAGCCTATTGAGATTGGAGGGAATTAGTGAAGAAATAAATTACAGAAGAAAAGAAAATCAGGGAAACAAAAGCCAATGAGAACTTGGAATATAATAGAAAAAGAGAAAGAAACAAACATTGAGAACTTTCTCTAAACAATGTCCACTTTAAATATATTATTTCATCCTTGAATCTATCTCATTATGTATTACTACAACTTTTCTCATGGGTAAGCATGCTGAAGTAAAGTCAAATAATTTACTGAAGACTTTATATGAAATTAGCAATTGTTAGAATGCAAATTTATGGGGGTTCAGATGAGAGAAGTCCATGAATTTGAGGGGTTTTATTTTTGGAAGGGAAATCTCTTCTTAAGTTTTATTTAGTCAGGAAATAATATTCACAGGTATCTAGTAGGAGAGGTCTATTTAGGACCAGCTTGGGGATTTGTCCCTTTATTATGATCCTTAATTAATAAGGCAAACTCC
Source organism: Macroglossus sobrinus (assembly GCA_004027375.1). Lineage (NCBI taxonomy): Eukaryota > Metazoa > Chordata > Mammalia > Chiroptera > Pteropodidae > Macroglossus > Macroglossus sobrinus. The sequence continues at coordinate 146,981 of PVKZ01002548.1, read as the reverse complement.
TGATCAGAGGAAACGTTTGTTGGCTTAATTTCATTTAGGAAACGTCAAAGTCAAATTGACCTAAATACATTTCTTAAATAAGCAAATGTATACACCAGAAATTTGGAAATAATAGATTGTCATTTATTATATTACTCTTTCAACTATTCACATATTAAACTATAGTGCTCATGGGTAAATGCTTAGCCAAAGCATTCTGTGACCAAGGAGAAGAAAAAAGAAAGAAAAAGATGCAAACTAGAAATTGGTCAAGTTACTTAACCTCTCGGTAGATGAGCAGTAGCTTCACAAGTTTCTAATGTCTGCCGTAGTAACTAAAATGTGAGTGTTCGAAGTTGACAGAGGCAAATTGGTGGAGGGGAATGAAATTTTGGAAGAACTCTAGAGATATAGTCACAGACTGAGAAAGACAGGCATTTAAGGAAAGAAGAATAATCCTTTAAAGCAGGACTTAGTGAAAATCATGAAGGCTTGGAGTTATATTCAAGTTCAAGTCCTATCCCACTGCTATCCAGCTATGGTTACTCTACACAATTATTTACTTGTCTGGATCTCAATTTGCTCTTATGCAAATGCTAACATTTATATATACCTCACAGAGCTTGGGGAGTGGATGCAGGTTAAATGACATAATATTTGTAAAGCACCTGGCACATAGGCCCTGATCAGATTTTATTTTACTTTGAAAGCATATTGAAATTGATTAACATTGGCTTCTGAATAACAAAGATCTTTTTTCAGAGGCTTCCTCTCTATGAACTAGACTAATTTCAATGGGAAATATGAATTTCATTCCCATATTTATAGCTTCTATGTGTGCTACTCATTATTAAATGTGTTTGTATAGGGAATACCATTTATAGTTTTCTCCCTGAGGTTTTCTTTAGGCTAGTCAGAATGCTACAGAATGAAAAAAAACAGACGTACACTTGAAAAATGTAGCAACATTCTCATTCTTTTGTAGGACTGTCTCCATTTTTGTTTATATAAGGAAATGCGTAAGCAAATTTTAAAAGGGAATATTTTGGAATTAGTTTCTGCTTTGGGTGCATGGACATCTGTGATGTAAAAGCTGCTGGCTCTGTTTCAGAAAAAACATTGTTTAAAGGCTGTCATTTGGAATGCTATTTAAAAACTTGTTTTTCAATAGCTATAAAATTATACACAGATTCTGAAAGGGAAATATAAAATAGATATGTGAAGCTCAACTTTTTCATATGTTTATAACAATCATTTAATAGTTAATTCCAGAAGCAAAGTGCTGTATGTGTCTTGATTTCGTTTCATGTTTTTCCCTTTGAATATCTTTTCTTTCTCTGACTCATAACCTTTTTATTATTACTATTATCCTAAATTTACCTCTACAAATTTCTCATTTTTAAATTATGAAAGCAGGTGTCCAATATTTTCCTTAAAGCAGAAATTTTTACATCTATTCATTTGTTTACCACATAGGTACTGAGAGCCAACTATGTGCCTGGCACTCTGTCAAGTTCATTGAATATAATAGCAAAACAAATAGGGTCCCCACCTTCAAAGAGTTTAAAAATATTGGTAGAAATAGAAATTATTGAAATAATTCCCAGATAAAATTACACACTATGATAAATGATATAAATAATAATTGCAGGGTGCTTTTGAGAGCTCAGTAAGGGGAAGTGATCTAGTCAGTTGAGAGATGGCTCTGAGTGGAGATGTGAAAGGTGAATACAAGCTAGGTGAGGAGAGGATTAAAAAAAATTCTAGACAAAAGCCTTGACATATAAGCATCAGAACATTTTCAAGGAACATGAGGCTAAACATGAGGATGGAAATGTAGGGTTATTTTAAGGATTTAATCTTAGTTCAGATAAGTAAAGGAAGCCTTGGAAGACTTTTTAAAAGGGAGTAAAATGAAGATATTTAGATTTTTAAAGGTCATTATATCCAGGTTGGAAAAAATGAAGAGCAGGAAAGTAGAAGATGGAGGGGAATCAAGATGTTCCTGAGGTGAAGAGGTTTTAGATTACTGGTGATTGAAGAGTGTGTGGGAAGAAAGTGTTTCTTCAATTTTTCCCCTATTATTTCTTTTTATATACAGTATCCACTGCCTTTTTTTCTTACTGCAATTAGCCAATTGTTTAATGTGTATCATGTGCTTTGTTATGGTCTTGAAAATATGAAATATTGCTCTGTAAGCCCATATTCTTAATTTTGAATTTTGTTTATATAAGATACAATTTTATTGCCATATTCATCTAATTCATTATTTTACTTTCTGCACAATTCTCAGTAGTGTGCTTGCACCTTCCCCAATGAAGATAATGTAGATTGCCTCCAGCTTTCTATCACCTAAAATAGTATTGCAAAGAATATCCAGGTATGTACTCACTTGTGGTCCTATGTGAGTATTTTAGGAGGTGCTTACAATTCTTCTACTACTAATGAATTGTATTTCTTTATAGAATTGTTAGCCTTTTGTGTTTTCTTGTTCAGAATTTTTCCTGTTTATATCCTTTTGCTCATTTTTTTTCCTTTGGAATCAACATTTTTTCTTATTGATTTATAGTGTTACTTGTATACTCTCATTTAGTCATTTTTCTCTCTACTGTATTGACAGTCCCATCATTAAACAAATATCCTTTTTTTATATAATTAAATTCATCATTGTTTTTGGAGACAGTTTTGGGAAACGGGATAGGTAATAATGCTCTATAGTGTCAAGAGATTAGATAAGGAGAGGGCCCATGTGATTATGCAAAATGAGATGGAGTGGTGCAGGCAAAAGCTATGGGATTTTGAACCTTGATTTTCTAACATGAAAAATAAAAATATTAAAACTAGAACTATATGCCTCTGTTTGTGAGGAACAAGTAAAATAATTTTATGAACTGGAAAGGTAGGTTTTATGATAACTACTTTTAATATATGGTCTGGACCTACCAATCATCTTCAGATGATATAAAGGCTTGGTAAAATTTAAATGGTACAAAACACAGGGATTATAGGTTCTTTTCTCTCTTTTGTTTTGGTGGTAAACTAGTTTATTATGCATTTCAAACATTTTCAGATATTTAAAATTCTCATTAAATAATTTTTCATTTAAATTAAGCATCATTTAAAGCATATTTTATTACAATAAATATATGTCTGACATTTCATAAATCCATGATAAATTATACATTTATATGTGTGCTTTTATTTAATATTTAATTCTGCATGAAGTAGCACCTCAAAATTTTAGAGAATATATATGGTCTTAAAATACAAAACAGAATCTGAGTGTTCTTTGTTTTTAGTTTTTATTTTTCAGTTAGAGTTGACATTCAATATTATTTTATATTATTTACAGGTGTACTGCACAGTGGTTAGACATTTATATAATTTACAATCCCTTGATTAGACTACTACCCACTTGGCACTGTATGAAGTTAGTACAATATTATTGACTATATTTCCTATGCTGTATTTTACATCCCTGTGACTATTTTATAACTGCCAGTTTGTACTTCTTAATCCCTTCACCTTTATCATGAAGCCCTCCCTTTCCCCTATCTCACCTGGAAATCATTAGTTTGTTCTCTGAATCTCTGAGTCTGTTTCTATTTTGTTTATTTATTTATTTTGTTCTTCAGGTTTCACTTATAACTGAAATTATATGGTATTTGGTATTTGTTTTTGTCTGACTTATTTCACTTAGCATGATTCCTTCTAGTTCTATCCATGTTGTTGCAGATGGTAAGATTTCATTTTTTTTATGGCTGAGTAATAATTAATTGCATTATGTACTACTTCTTTATCCAGTCATTTATTGATGGACACTTAGATTGCTTCCATATCTTGCCAATTGTAAATAGTGCTGCAGTTAACATAAGAGTGCATATATCTTTTCAAATTAGTGTTTGGAATTCTTTGGATAAATACCCAGGGGTGGAATTAGTGAGTCATAAAGTACTTCTATTTTTAATTTTTTGAGGAACCGTTCTACTGTTTTCCATAGTGACTTGTACCACAAACAGTGCATGAGGGTTTTCTTTTCTTCACATCCTCACTGACACTTATTGTTTGTTGATTTATTGATGATAGCCATTTGACAGGTGTGAGGTGATATCTCATTGTGATTTTAATTTGCATTTCTCTGATGATTAGTGACTTTGAACATCTTTTTATATGTGTATTGGCCATCTGTATGTCCTCTTTGGAAAAATGTTGATTCAGCCCTCTGGCTTTTTAATTGGGTTTATTTTTTGGTGTTGAGTTGTATGAGTTCTTTATCAAATTTCAATATTAACCACTTATTAGATGTATCATTGGAGAATATCTTCACCCATTTAGTAGGCTGTCTTTTTATGTTGTTGACGGTTTCCTTTGCTGTGCAAATACTTTTTGGTATAATGTTCTTGTTTTTATTTTTTTTTCTTTTGTTTCCATTAATTGAGGAGATCTATCAGAAAAAAATATTACTATCAATATCAGAGTTTACTGCCTATGTTTTCTTCTAGGAGTTCTGTGTTGTCAGATCAGGCATTCAAATCTTTAATCCATTAGAGTTTATTCTTGTATATGGTGTAAGAAGGTGGTCCAGTTTCATTTTTTTGTTGTTGTTGCATGTATCTGTTCAATTTTTCTAATGCCATTTATTGAATATACTATCATCACCCCATTGTATATTCTTGTTTCCTTTGTCATAGATTAAGTGACCATACAGGCATGAGTTTATTTCTGGGGTCTCTATTTTCTTCTACTGATGTATGTGCCTAGTTTTGTACCAGTACCATGCTGTTTTAATTACTATAGCTTTGTAGTATTGTTTGATGTCAAGTAGCATGATAGCTCCAACTTTGTTCTTTATCAAGATTGCCGTGGCTATTTGAAGTCTTTTATGGTTTCATATAAATTTTAGAATAATTTGTTCTCATTCTGTGAAAAAAAATGCCTTTGATATTTTGATAGGGATTGTGTTGAATCTATAGATCACTTTAGGTAGTCTGGACATTTTAACAATGTTAATTCTTCCTATCCATGAGCATGGTATATGCTGCCATTTATTTGTATCTTTTTAAATTTCTTTCTTTGATGACATAATTTTCAAGTACAGGCCTCTTATCTCCCTGGTTAAATTTTTGATACAACTGTGAATAGGATTGTTTTCTTAATTTCTTTTTCTGATAGTTTGTTATTGGTGTATAGAAATGTAACTGATTTCTCAATATTGATTGTGTATCCTGCTACTTTACTGAATTTATCTGTTTTTTTTTTTTTGGTGGAATCTTTAGAATTCTTTCTATATAATATCATGTCATCTACAAATAATAAGAGTCTTACTTTTATTTTTTCAATTTGAATGCCTTTTTTTCTCATATCTGATTACTGTGACTAGGACTACCAATACTATGTTGAATAAAAATGATGAAAGTAAACATCTTTGTCTTGTTTCTGATCTTAAGAAACATGCTTTTAGCTTTTTCCCATTGAGTATGATGTTAACTGTGGGTTTGTCATAAATGGCCTTATTTATATTGAATAGTTCCCTCTATTCCCACTTTGCTGAGAATTTTTATCATAAATGAATGTTGGATTTTGTCAAACCTTTCTTCTGCACTTACTGATATGATCATACGACTTTTTCTTCAATGTGTTAATGTGGTGGGTATATCACATTAATTGACTTGTGGATATTGAACAAACCTTATATCTTCAGAATAAATTTCATTTGATCATGGTGTATGATCTTTTTAATGTCTTGTTAAATTTGATTTCCCAATATTTTGTTAAAAAATTTTACACCTATGTTCATCAGAAACACAAGTAATTTTTTTTTTGGGGGGGGAGGTAATGTCTTTGTCTGGCTTTGGAGTCAGAATAATGGTATGGCCTTGTAGAATGAGTTTGGGAACCTTCTCTCTTCTTAAATTGTTTGAAATAGTTTGAGAAGAATAGGTGGTGACTCTTCTTGAATGTTTAGTAAAATATACCTGTGAAAAGATCTGGTCCAGGCCTTTTGTTTGTTGGGAGTTTTTGGATTACTGATTTGATTTCTTTAGTAGTAATAGGTCGATTCAGATTTTCTATTTCTTTTAATTCAGGCTTAGAAGACTGTATGTTTTTATGAATGTATCCATTTCTTCCAGATTGTTCAATTTGTTGGCATCTAAGTGCTTACAGTATTTTCTCATAATTTTTTTATTTCTGTAAAGTCAGTTGTCATTCTTTTTTTTTTTTTATTTCTAATTTTCTTTCTTTGAGTCCTCTCTCATTTTTTCTTGATAAGTCTGGTTAAAAGAATGATCAATTTTGTTTATCTTATTAAAGAACCACATCTTGATTTTAATGACCTTTTGTGTTATTTTTTTAGACTTTATTTTATTTTCACTCTGCTCTTTATTATTTCCTTCATTCTAGTCACTTTAAGCTTTGTTTGTTGTTCTTTTCCTAACTCATTTAAGTGTACAGTTAGATTGTTTATTAAGATTTTTTTGTTGTTTCTTGAGGTAGGCCTGTATTGCTATGAATTTCCCTCTTAGGACTGTGTTCTCTGTGTCCCACAGATTTTCAGCTGTTATGTTTTCATTTTTATTTGTCTCTAGGTATTTTTTGATTTCTTCTTTAATCTCATTGTCAACCCATTCATTGTTTAGTAGTATGTTGTTTAGCCTCCATATATTTGTGTATTTTCCAGTTTTTATCTTATAGTTGATTTGTAGTTTCACACCATTATGGTCAGAAAAGACACTTGATATGATTTCATTCTTCTTAAATTTACTGAGACTTGTTTTGTAGCCTAAATGTGGTCTGTACTGGAAAACATTTTATGTGCACTTGAAAAGAATGTGCATTCTACCATTTTGGGGTAAAGCACTCTAAAAATATCAAATAAATCTAACTGGTCTAGTGTGTCATTTAAGGCCATTGTTTCCTTGCTGATTTCCTATCTGGAAGATCTATTAATTTGTGACAATGAGGTATTAAAGTCTTCTACCAAGACTGTATTACTATCAATATCTCCCTCTATGTCTATTAGTACTTGCTTTATATATTTAGGTGTTTCTACATTGGGTGCATAAATGTTTATAAGGATTATATTCTCTTGTGAGTTTGATTCCTTTATCATTATGTAGTGTTCTTCTTTGTCTCTTGTTACAACTTTTGTTTCAAAGTCTATTTCTCTGATATAAATATTGCTACCCCAGCTTTTTTTTTTCACCCTCTTTGCATAAAATCTTTTTCCTTTCCCTTTAATTTCAGTCTCTGTGTGTCTTTCAATCTGAAATGGGTCTCTTATAGGCAGCCTATATATGGGTCTTGTTTTCTCATCTATTCAGCTACCCTAGGTCTTTTGATTGGAGCATTTCATCCATTTACATTTAAAGTGATTATTTATAGATACATAATTATTGCCGTCTTATTAATCATACTTATGTTCTTCTCTCATCTCCTTGTCTTCTTCATAAAGAGGTCCTTTTAACATTTCTTGTAATAGTGATTCGATGGTAATGAATTTCTTTAGCTTTTTCCTGTCTGGGAAGCTCTTCATCTCTCCTTCAATTTTTATTGATAGCTTTGTTGGTTAGAATAGTCTTGGTAGTAGGCCCTTGCTTTCCTCATTTTGAATACTAGCTGCCTTTCTCTTGTGTTTTATTGTTCAATAGAAGGAATATGGTTTTACTGATAGCAAACACGCCATTTTCTAGCTTTTTAAAATATTTTTTGAAAGATTGTTTAATTTCTATTTTAGAATAACAAGATTCAGTAGGATATGTTCTTTATGACAGTCTTGCTAATCTTGATTCCTTTCCTGTGTACTACAATCCCTAAACTTTTATTTTCAGTTTATATTGTCTCTATTTTTCCAGATGGTTCTTCAAATGTCTTCAAATAATTTAGAATATAATCCAGCATTTATTCAAACTCTACTCAACATTCATATTTGTTACAACATGAGTACTACCTATCTTTAATCTAAATCAGGGATAGTAAATAGATTTCATCTTGTATGGCAATTCTAATCATATGGAAAAAATATTTTAAGCTGTTTGAAAATATTCTAAAGGCACAGCCAAGCCCAATGTGAAATTGTACCAGAATAATTTAATGAGGTCTGTCATGCTTTGGAAGGAGGAATAGTAACAGGCAATCTTATCATATCTTAAGTACTAAAATTGAACACAATGTTAAAAATTTTTAGAGATGTGTTAATTGACTGATTGAATTTTACTGAAAACTCATGAACGCAATAACCAAAAAGGATTTCTGGTTTTATTAATATTTATTTTAAAAGGAATTATTCTGTATAAGTAGTTCATTGAACTCCTCTTTTGACTTTATGTCTTATTCATCCTTGTATCCCACTGTAGGACTTGTCAATATGTCTGATAGTAAATCCCACTAAATAATTTTTGACTGAACTTAGTTGATTTTATTTTAAAATATAAATAACCTAAATCTTCCAAAATATTTATGATCAGTGTTTTATAACAATCTTATATTTGCCTAATAATATAAGTAAAGACAGCTATGAAGAAAACATACTTTCACTGATGTAGTATAGATGAGATTGGTGTAAGTTGAAATAGATGTAAAACATATATTGTTTAAAATGTATTCTGAACAATTATTAGATTCTTGCCAACCTATTGGGGAAAATAAATTGCTAAATGAAATCTTGAAAAAAGAGTTTTGAACCATAAAGGAGCCACCAGAGGCACTCTTCACCTAATACAGTGTTACTATTATTACTTTAAACAGTTATTTTTTAGATCAATTAAAAATTTTAAAAATAGGTGTTATTTTACCTTAATTTATTTCTTCTCTAATTCTCTTTCTTCCTTTATGTAGGTTAGAGTTTCTAGCCTATTCTCATTTCTTTCTCCCTGAAGAACTTATTTTAACATTTCTTACAGAGGAAGTACGATGGTGGTGAATTCCTTTAGTGTTTGTTTGTCTGATAAGTGTTTATTTCTCCTTTATTTTTGAAAGATGATTCACCAGATTATGGGAGTCTAGGTTAGTGATTTTTCTTTAAAAACTTTAAATATTTAAGTTCACTCTCAGTTGCATGTTTTCTAAAAAAAAAAAAAAAGTCTTATCTCTCTATTGTTTCCCTCTATCAGTAAAGACATTATTTTCTCTAAATTTTTTCAAGATGTCCTCTTTCTTTTTTGTTTTCTGCAGCTTGAATATGATATGATGAAATGTAGCTTTTATTGTTTTGTTTTTTATTTGTTTTTTGTTTGTTTGTTTGTTTTTGTCTTGTGGACTTTATGTTCTCTGAGCTTCTTGGGTCTGTGATTTAGGGTCGGTATTAATTTGAAAAGGTCTGGACCATTAGTCTTTCTTTCTTTTTAAAAAAATATTTTATGCCTATTTGTTTTCTTTTTTAAAATTTAACTTTATTATTAATTTCAAGCATACAATACATTAGTTAGATGTTTATATAGCTTATAAAATGATCCCTCTAATTGCTCCCTCTCTCCTCTGGCTCTTCACCTAGCCATTACATTAATGTTAACTGTATTCCTTTTGCTATGCTTCCCATCCCCATGGCTATCTATCAACTACTAATTTATACTTCTTTAACCCTTCACCATTTTCCCTCAGCCCCCCAAACTCTCTCCCATCTGGCCATCACCAGATTGTCCTCTATATTTCTGAGTCTGTTTTTGATTAGTTTGTTCTTTTTGTTCCATAGATTCTGCATATAAGTAAAATCATACGCTATTTATCTTTGTCTGACTTATTTCACTCAGCATAATAACCTCTAGATCCACCCATGTTGTTGCAATTGGTAGGATTTCATTTTTTTAATGACTGAGTAATATTCCATTGTATATATAAACCATAACGTTTTTATCCAATTATCTGTTGATGTGCATTTAAGTTGCTTCCATATCTTGGCTATTGTGGATAGAGCTGCAGTGAACATAGGAGTGCACAGACCTTTGCAAATTATTGTTTTGATTTTCTTTGGATAAATACTAAGAAGTGAAATTGCTGGGTTAAAAGGTAGATCCATTTTTAATTGTTTGAGAAACCTCCATACTGTTTTTCATAATGGCTTTACCAATTTGTAATCCCACCAACAGTGTATGAGGGTTCCCTTTTCTACACACCCTTGCCTACACTTGTTTTTTGATTTATTGATGATAGCCATTCTGTCAGGTATGATATGGTATCTCACTGTGGTTTTAATTTGCATTTCTCTGATGATTAATTACCTCGAGCATCTTTTCATATGTCTGTTGGCCATCTGTATTTCCTCTTTGAAAAAATTACTGTTCAGGTCTTCTGCCCATTTTTTAATTGTGTTGTTTGTTTTTTTTTGTTGTTGAGTTTGAGTTCTTTATATATTTTGTGTATTAACCTCTTATCAGGTGTATCGTAAGTGTAAATCTCCTCTCATTTGGTCAGTTGTCTTCTTGTTTTGTTGATTATTTCCTTTGCTGTACAAAAACTTTTTCATTTGAGTCCTGTTTATTTATTTTTTATTTTGTCCAAGGAGATGTGTCCAAAAACAAATTACTAGCAGCAATATCAGAGAGATTACTACCTATGTCTTCTTCTAGAAGTTTTATGGTTTGGGGTCTTACATTTACATTTTTAACCCATTTTGAGTCGATTCTTGTATATAGTGTAAGGTTGGACCATTAGTATTTTAAATAATTCTTTTGCTTCAATCTCTCATTCTTCTCCTAGTAATCAAGTTATGCATATGTTACATTTTAAAAAATTATCCTGCAGTTCTTGGATATTGCAGTCTACCTTTTTTATTATTTTATCTCTTTGAATTTCAGTTTGGGAATTTTTCTATTGACTTATATTCAAGTTCATTAATTATTTCCTTGACCATATCCAGTCTTTGGTGATTCCAAAGACACTTTATTTCTGTAGCAGTATTTTTCATTCTTTTGATTCTTTCTTAGGTTTTCAATCTCCTTGCTTACATTACTCATGTGTCATTGGCCATTGTCTATTTCTTTCACTAGAGTACCTAACATTTTAATTTTATGTCTGATAATTCCAACACCTGTGTCACATATGCTTGCTTTGTTTTCGAGACTGTGGTCTTTCTTACCCTTTAGCATGCCTTGTAATTTTTTTGTTGAAAGCTCAATGTGATGGCAACTGAGGACAATAGGACTTTAGTGTGAGTTTTTATGTTGATCTGGCTAGGTTGGGCTCTATGTAATGTTTGCTGTAGCTGTAGATGCCAGGGCCTTTGAATGTTTCTTTTGTTTTGTTTTGTTTATTTTCTGTTTCTCTTCCAGTTGACTTTGAGCTTCCCTAAGGACTCTTCCTCAGAAAGAGACAGTGTCTTGCAGCTCTCTTATCTGTAATCAGTTGATATTTTATTGAGCCCTACTGGTATGGTGGTAATGTGTGGAAGTGAAAGTATTCTTTAACCTTACTAATACATTTGTATTTTTACTGTTCATCCTTCACTGTGGTTACTGTGATCTTCATATGTATTTCTAATCTTTCTTCCTCCTTAGGTGAGACAATAAAGCTAGAGGGGGCTAGAATAGAAGCAATGCTCTTAATTCAGATGGGATAAAGTTCTGGTAAAAATTTTTTTCCCTGAAAATAGGCCTTTGTTATGAAAACCCTCTGGATCTCTTTTACAATGATCACTCTTTCCCTACTTCTGTCAAAGCAATGAGGATATTTTTCTTGGCTCTTTATAATAAAAAACCACTGAGGTTCCTGAAGGTAAAGTCCACAAAACTGTGCCTCCTTCTGAAGACTACAACCTTCCAGGGTTTCTTATTTTCATCCTGGGTTACACTCAGCCTTTAGCAAATCATCACAATTACTACATAAGTGTTTCTACCAGTTTATCATTGTAGTGACTTTTGTAAGTAGGTATTTGATATGACTTTGTATTGAATGTGACTTCTCTTTCCAGATTTTAGTGTGGAGATTTGTCTTGTACAAATCTTTGCTGGGTCCAAGAAAAGCCACTGGTTTTTAGTTTGTTCACCTTTTTCTACTTGTAAGGATGAGAGCGATAATTTCTAAACTATTTTTTATGTAGGAGTCAAAACCAAAAGTCTTAGAATGATAGGAAGTGCAGAGGTGGGTAATAGCTGGTCCCACACTCAAGTGTGGTGATTAAAAGTTAGAAGAGATACCTCAGATGCAGAGGTCACCCCTGAGGAGAGAGGGGTCCCAGACCCATACCAAGCTTCTCAGCATAGGGTTCCAGTGCAATATAAAGAATGATTTTTCCAAAATCAGTGCATCCCAAGTTATGTTGGGCTATTTTATGTACAAAGATAGTCATTCATTGTAGCCACTTTTTATGCCTTTAAATATAAACACCAAAAAACATTTCATTCTCCTTTTATCAGTTTTCTCTATTTAGATCTAACAGAGTTATACCTAGCACACAGTAGGTAATCAATATATGTCTGATGAACTGAATATCCAGATATTATATCCAGTGTTTCAACATTAGATTCAACTTTTTTTCTAAAAAAAAGAGTCCACTTTATACCTAAAAGATGTTGAAGTTTCTTGACTCCATCTCCAATTCTCTTCATCACTTAATAGCGGTTTTCCTCTGCTTGTCTTTTTATCAATGTATGTCTTCCTCTTTGTCTGATTTTACAAAGAATGAATTTTGGGTTCAGGAAAGGCCTTGCTCCCTTTATTCTAATGACAGTTTTAAAAATTATTTAACAGAGACTGATCTAGTCAGAATCTTTAGGCCGATGTAGTTCATCTTTGACAACATTTCAGCATTCTTTCTGCACCATTTCCTATTGGCTGTATCTCTTCTTACTAGCATCTCAAGACCAAGAACACTTATTTGGTCCAATAATTTAGGTCTGATCTGGAATTATTACTCAGATCTTTTTCTCTCCTTCAGAAGGTTTTATTATTACTATTTTATCCATGTGACTCATCTCAGCTCAGTGTTGAGTGGAAAAGAAACAGCTCCAATTCAAACTGACATATAAAAGACTGACAGCTTTCCAAAGTCCATTTGCTCTTGAGAACTAGGTGTTTAAACTAAATAAATTTCTAGGTGAGTGTTAAGGGATCATTTGTTTAGTAAAAGGGAAATCATTAAAATTTCATTCAAAGCTGAGGCCAGGGGCAGACAGAAATCAAACCTGGGACTGGAATCAGGTTAGTCTTATTTTTGGTCTCTGCTCTCCCCTGGAACGGGACAACATTGAATTACAGAGAAAACAAAGATAGTCTGTACATGGATGAAGCTATATCCATAAACTCAGTAGGTGAGGACACAGACCAGACAATGACAATTGTTGGAGCAGAGAGTGACAATGGCTAGTGTACTGGATATTGTACCAATATCAAATTTTAAATATAAGCAACTAATCGACAGAAGCCTTTGAAGAAACCAACACTCTATTAAATAACCCTGATGCTAATTTCTTGTTTTGTCTTCAGTTTGGCAAAATCTGAGAATTATTTTGATTTATTAAGATTTGCTGAAGCTCTGACAATTTTTTGAGTATAAATCTGCTAGTAGATGAACAATTCTTTGTGGTGAAGATAATTGTGATTTCAAATTCATAGTCTCTAACTTCAGTGCAATAGCAGAACATGCTTTAGTATAGCCCACATATTACATGTTCTATTGGATTTAACACAGTAAGAGTTCCTTGCATCAATGCCATGAATTGATCATTCAATAGAAGTTCATATGGAAGAGATGGCAACATCTTCATAGTTAAAAAGAATGCAATAATCTTATCAAGAAGCAAAATACAAAGAAGTAGAAATAATCTTAGGCTTGTTGAAAACATATTTTTAAGAAGACCCTAAATCTTCTTTGTCCTTCTATGACTTTGTGGCTGATCTACATTTTTTCCATGCACTTCAAAACCCAAATTCTTTATGTTCCTTCAATATAAAAAAATGATTCTGTAAGAATAAGATTTGACCAAAACAAACTATTAGTAAAAATCCTGTCAATATTAATCAACAAAGAAAGGATACTGACCTAAATATCAAAATTAGAAACCACTAAATTATAGCTTTGAATAATTGGGACTAGAAGGAAACTGTGAAGATTTTTGAAATTTCAGTGCCTGTGATCACTTCAAATCAGAGTCAGCAAATACTAACTGCTAAAAGAAAGGTGAATCTAACATTTTCCAAGGTTTCAAATAGGTAGAGAAACCCAAAGGAAACAAAAGTATATAGTTTATATTGTATAATAATACTTTTTTTTAAAAAAATAAACTGTTTCCTTTGTAGATATATATATATAAATATGATTCCTTTACATTCTGGTAGAAAAAGAATTTGTCATTTTTTAATGCTTTTTGATTAAAAGAAATTCTCTGCCATATTTATTTAAAAACAAAACAAAACTCAACTAATGATGAAGCAAATCATAGTTTTTTTAAGCTCATTAAGACCTGAGAGTGCAAATAAATTTTGATGAATAAATACAGCTACTTTCATCCATGGAAGAGCAGTAAGAAGAAAAAAAATCCATCATAAGATTCAGGGCTATTACCAAATTTCTAATAGCCACCTGTGATCTGGAATGATGCGTTAGAATCCTGAAGATCTCAACTACAGAGAGAGCCTGCACATACCTACCAATCCCTCTCTTCACCAAGTGCACCAAAAATTGGAGGCAAACAAGAGAGCCAGAGAATTGACTCTCCCTGCTACTCCCTGCACCCAATGCACTACAGCAGCCTTCGAGGGCTCAGAACCAGGTGACAGGGCAGAGAATGATTTTCCCAGATTCAAAGAATTCAGGAACAAAATTGGATAGAAAAAAAAAATAAAAGAATTGACAACTGAAGTCTAAGGCTATCCTTCATGTTTTGAAATCTGATGGTAGGACTAATATAAAGTATAAATAAATCTTTAGAATCTTCCAATATTCAGATGCCAAGCCCTGCAAAGGCAAAAGTGCTAATCTCACATTTAAAATATTTAAAGACAGTATTAACTAACTATAACAAAAGCTGTAACAAAACAATCTAAAAATGCAAATTATAACAAAATTTAAATGCTAGAAGGAAATATATAACAGAAATAAACACGTATTTGTACAAAGCAGTGGAAATGATAAGTGAATTTGCAGATGGGACAATCAAAATTATTCAAACCAAAACACACACAAAAATGGAAAAAAATAGATCAGCATTGAAGATCTGTGGAAATAAAATCAAGCAATTGTACAGGTAAACAGAGTCCCAAAAAGAGAAGAGAAAATTAATGGTACAGAAGAAATATTTTAAAAGATCATGGCTATGGCTTTTCAAAATTGATTTAAAAAAATATTAACCCATGTATTCTAGAAGCTCAGCAAACCATGAAGAATAAATACAAAGTAAATCATACATAGTATATCATAGTCAAATTGCTGAGCACCAAGGATTCTGACTGCTTTTATCACATATAAGTTATCCGTTAGTGCCATGAAAAATTACTAGTGGCTTAAACATTATTATATCATGGTTCTGTTGACTCAGTTGATTTCTGTGCTCTCAATTTCACAAGGTGTCAGCTAAATAGGCTCTTATCAAGAGGCTCTGGGAGCAATCCTGAGTCAAACTCCTCATGATTGTACAATTGAGGTCACATTACCCTGCCAGCTGTCAGCCAAGAGCCATCTCTAGCTCCTAGAGGCCCCTCTAGTCCTTGTCTAGTTTTCCATCTTGGAACCAGCAATGGTGCATCGCATCTATCTAACACTTGAAATTTCTAACTGCTCTTTCTGCTACCTCTCTCTTCTGCCTCTTCTGCTTTATCTCTCTTCTGGTTCCAGCTAAAGAAATTATCTACTTTTAAGGGCTCATATGATGATGACCCGCATTATGAATTCCGGATAGTTTTCCTGTTTTAAGGTCTGTTACCTTAATTGTATTTGCAAAGTTTCTTTCGCCATATAATATAACATATCCACAGATTCTCAGAATTGAGGATAATATGTGTAATTTTGTTTATATTTATTTAATGTAAAAACAATAATTATATAATATGTTCTGGAGGCAATAATATCTATCTAACATTTATAATAGCACAAATGATAGGAGAGGAGTAAGAAGAAACTATATTTTTGGAATATTTTACATCATTTAAATTACTATTATATAATTTGAAGTTATATTGTGATAAATTGAAGATGTATACTATAATCTTTAGAATAGTCCTATCCAATAGAAGATTCTATGATGATAAAAATGTTATATGTCAACACTATCCAACATAGTAACTCTCACCTACAAGTGACTGTTGAGCTTTTGAAATGTTGCTATTGTGTCTACATTTTAATTTTAATATATTTAAATTTAATAGTCAAATGTGAATACCATTTGAACAGTGCAGCTCTAAAGTACATTATAAAAAGAAAACAAGAAAACTAAGTAGTATCACTAAAGAAATAATTAAGTAGATAAAAAGAAATATAATAAAATATTAATTAATTCTTGTTCTGAAAAGAATATAAAATATGATGGATGGAAGAGCAAAGAAGAAAGAAATACATTTTAAAAATCATAAACCAAATATATCAAAAATTGCATCAAATATTAATAGATGAAACATTCTAATTAGTAGAGATTGTCAGAATAAATAAAAAAGCAAGAATGTACTATATGCTGTTCATAGGAACATACTAAATATAAAAAGACATAGATAAGCAGAAAGTAAGGCAATGAAAAATATATTATTCAAAAAATAAGCATAAAAGTACTAGGATGGCTATATTATTATCAGACAAAGTAGATTTCAAGAAAAAGGATAGAAATAAAAAGAGACATTTTATAGTGGTAAAGTGATCAATTCCTCAAGAAGAAATAAAGCCTAATAGTGCATGAACCTTAAAATATAGCCTCAAAGTTCATGAAGCAAAAACCAACAGAATCAAAGCCAGAAATAAACACATCCTTCTTTCAAGCAAATTAAAAAAAAAAATAGACCAAAAAATCAATAAAATTATTGGAGATCTGAAAAACACTATTAACCATCTTGACTTAATTGATATTTATAAAATTTACATAAAACTCCTGCAGAATGCATATCCTTTTTAAGTGCATGAGAAATTCACCAAGATAGATCCTATACTGGAACATAAAATAAGTTTCAATGGAATCTAAGGATCTAAATCCTATAGGATACATTCTCTGATAACAATAGTTTAAAATCATACATGAATAACAATTAGTAGAAAAACTACAATATTTAAATATTAAGCAAAATAATTATAAGTAACCCAGGGATCAAAAAGATATTACAAAGGACATTTAAAAAAAAAACAGTTTCAACTAAATGATAAAAATACCACATATCCCAAGTTTTTGGAATGTAGCTGAAACAGTTCTTAAAGAGAGAGGTATAGTTTTAAACACCTATATTATGAAAGAGGGAAAAAATAACCCAAAATTCTCACTTAAGAAACTTAAAGAAAAAAGAAAAAGAAACTTAGGAAAATAGAATCAAATTAAATCCTAAGTAAACAGAAAAAAAGAGATTAAAAGTGAGAGACTGTCAATAAAATAAACACAAAAATAAGAGAGAAAATGCATGGAAATCAAAATGATTTCTTTAAAAGATTAATAAAATGTATAAGTCTTCTTGCTAGACCATTCAGGGAGAGAGAGAAACACAAATTTCCACCACTAGGACTAAAAGAGGTCATTGCTACAGATTTTATAGACATTAAAAAGACAATAAGGGCATATTAAGAAAAATGTCATGACAAGAAACATGACAACTGAAATAAATAGACTAATTCTTTAAAAATTCCAACTTACCAGAAATGACTTAAGAAAAAATAGTAAATTTGAATAGCTTTATATTTATTAAAGAATTTGAATTCATAACAAAAAAAACTTCCCATAAAAAAATTCCAGGTCCAGACAGTTTCACTAATAAACTTTATTATACATTTAAAAAAGACATAATACCAGTTTTAGAATACTCTTTTGGAAAATAAAAGATAAAATAATACTTTCCAACTGGTTTTATGAAGACAGTGTTACCCCAATTCCAAATCCTGAGAAAGATATTATAAGAAAAAAAACTACAAGTCAGTTTCTCTGATGAACATAGATGCAAGAGTCCTTAACAAAATATTAGCAAATTGAAGCTAAAACTTAAACAATTGCGGTTTTACCTCAGGAATAAGATGTTGGTTCAACATTAAAAAATAAATCATATAATAGAGTAAATCATATGACCACCAAAATGGATACAGAAGCAGCATTTGACAAAATGTAATATTCATTTATGTACAAATATGTAACAATTAAGAATAGAAGATAGCTTCAATCTGATAAGAGTCACTGATGAAAAAATCTATAGCTGACAATATGCATAATAATAAAATATGCACATTTTCACCTATAATTATCAGTAATGTAAGTATGTCCACTCTCACCATTTCTATTAAGCATTGTACTGACCATCCACACCCATGCAATGAGGCATATAAAAATACTTTATAAATGAAAATGTACAAACAAAATTATATTTACTGTAAACAACTACATTCTTACATTGAAAATCTCAATCTACCGCCCCCCATAATTTTAGAATAAATGATTGTAGTAAATTCATAAATTAGTGGTCCATAAAAAAAGTTATATTTTTATATACCAGCAATGAAAAATTTAGCAAACAAACTTCTCAAAAAACACCATGTAATATAGCGTGTGAGAAGAAAAATTACTTAGAAAAATACATAACAAAAATACATGTAAGACCTTTATTCTAAAAACTGCAAAACATTGCAGAGAGAAATTAGCAGTGAACTAAATAAATTTAAAGATATACCATGTTTTACTTTCCCAAGACTGAAATATAGGTTTAATTAAATACCAATCAAAATCTCTGACGGGGTTTTACTTATGCTTAAGATGTAGAAAACCACAAGATAATTTATTCCCACCCTAACAATGAGAAAAAGTAAGATAATATAAAAAGTCATAACTTTTCTTAAATCTATCATGAGCTGAGATTTCCAGGTAACCAAAGCAGATGAGACATACACTGATTCAACTATGGAAGAGGCTAAGAGGAAAAGGAAACCATAAAAGAAAGTAAGAAGTAATTAGCTCAAATTTTAACACAATTAAATTTAAGTGTGGTCTAGCATATCAATTTAGAATAACCAGAAATCACAAACATGAAGACAGTTTAGGAAGTTCATATTCACTTACAAACTTTATTTTTTATTAAGTTTATTGGTGTAATAATGGGTAATACAATTATGTAATTTTTAGGAGTATGTTGTAATTTGACATCTCTATATTCTATTCTATGTTTACCATCCAAAGTCCAGTTTCCTTCAGCTACTATATATTTGAACCCCTTTACCCCATTTACCTCATCGCTCCTTCCCCACCCCACTAGTAACCACTACTCTATAGTCCTCTGGTAACCACTAGTCTATAGTCCATGTCCATGAGTCTCTGTTTGTTTGTCCTGCTCATTTGTTGCTTTTAGATTTATATCTCATATATAGGTGATATCATGTGATTTTCAACCTTTTCTGTCTGGCTTACTTTGCTTAGCATGATTATCTTGGGGTCCATCCATATTGTTGCAAATGGCAGTATTTTATCTCTTATTATGGCTGAGTAATATTCCATTGTTCATATGTATCACAGCTTCTTTAGCCAATCATCTATTGTATGACACTTTGGTTGCTTTCATGTCTTGGCCACTGTGAGTAATGCTGCTATGAATATCGATGTGTAAATATCTTTTTGGATATGGGGTTTCAAGACTTTGGAGTAAATACCCAGTAGAGAGATTGCTGGATCATATGATAGATCAATTCTTAGGAACCTCCATACTGTTTTCCATTGTGGTTGTACCAATTTGTAGTCTCCAGCAGTGAATGAGAGTTCTTTTTTCTCCACTTTCTCTCTGACACTTGTTATTCTTGTCCTGTTGATTATAGCTATTCTAACAGGTGTGACATGGTGTCTCATTGTGGTTTTGATTTGCATTTTACTAATAGCTAGTGATGTTGAGCATTTTTTCAAATATTTGTTGGCCATTTGTATGTCTTCTTGGGATAAGTGTCTGTTCAAGTTCTCTACCCATTTTTTTAATTGGATCTTTTTTTTTTATTATTCAGTTGTGTGACTTCTTTGTATAATATGGATATTAGGCCATTATCAGAGGCATTGCTTGCAAATATATTTTCCCATTTGGATGGTTGTCTCTTTACTATGTTAACGATTTCTTTTGCTGAGCAGAAGATTTTTAGTTGGATGTAGACCCATTCATTTATTTTTGCTTTTACTTCCCTTGCCTTTGAGGTCAAATTCATAAAATCTTCTTTAAATCCAAGGTCTATTAGTTTAGTTCCTATGTTTTTTTTCTATGCATTTTATTGTTTCAGGTCTTATATTCATGTCCTTAATCCATTTTGAGGTAATTTTGGTATATGTTAATAGACAGCAGTCTAGTTTCATTCTTTTGCAGGTGGCTTTCTAGTTTTCCCAGCACCATTTATTGAAGAGGCTTTCCTTTTGGTTTTTGGCTTTTTTTGTCAGAAATTATTTGCCCATATACATATGGGTTTACTTCTGGACAAGTTCCACTTGTCTGCGCGTCTGTTATAGGAACACTATAGATTTTTGAATGCTGATTTAGTATCCAGAGACTTTACTGTATTTGCTTATTATTTCTAGGGATGTTCTTGTGGAGTCTTCAGGATTTTCTATATAGAGAATCATGTTATCCACAATTAGTGACAGTTTGACTTCTTCGTTTCCTATTTGGATGCCTTTTATGTCTTTCTCTTGTCTGATTGCACTTGCTAGCACCTCCAATGTTATATTGAATAACAGTGGCAATCGTGGCCAGCCTTGCCTTGTTCCTGATCTCAGAGAGATTTTTAGTTTTTCACCATTAAGGATAATGTTTGCTGAGGTCTTGTCATATGTGGCCTTTATTATGTTAAAGTACTTTTTTTCTATACTGATTTTGTTAAGTGTTTTGATCATAACTGGATGCTGTATCTTGCCAAAGGACTTTTTTGTGTCTATCGATATGATCATATGATTCTTATTTTTTAATTTGTTTATGTGGTGTATCACATTAATCGATTTGCATATGTTGAATCATCCCTGTGCCTCTAGGATGAAGCCCACTTGATCATGGTGTATAATCTTTTTAATATATTGCTATATTCAGTTCGCTAGTATCTTATTGAGGATTTTTGCATCTGTGTTCATGAGAGATATTGGTCTATAGTTTTTGTGTGTGTGTGTGTGTATGTGTGTGTGTGTGTGTGTGTGTGTATGTGTGTGTGTTATCTTTAACAGGTTTTAGTATCAGGATAATATTGGCCTCATAAAATGATTTGGGAAGTATTACTTCCTCTTCAATTTTTTGGAAAAGTTTGAGAAGAACAATATTTAAATTTTCTTTGAATGTTTGGTAGAATTCACTGGTGAAGCCATCTGGTCCTGGACTTTTACTTTTTTGTAGGTTTTTGATGCTTGTTTCAATTTCCATACTGCCGATTAGTCTATTTAGATTTTCTAGTTCTTCTTGATTCAGTCTAGGAAGATTGAATTTTTCTAAGTCCTGGTCCATTTCTTCTACGTTATTAAATTTGGTGCTATATACTTTTTCATAGTATTCTTGTATGATCTTGTATTTCTGCGATATCAGTCATAATTTCCTCTTTCATCTCTGATTTTGTTCATTTTGTTTGTCAATTTTATTAACCTCAAAGAACTAGCTCTTTGTTGCTTTATTTTTTCTACTGTTCTTTTATTTTCAATTTCATTTCTTTCTGCTCTAATTTTGATGATTTCTTTCCTTCTGCTGACTTTAGGCTTCAATTGTTCTTCCTTTTCTAGTTTTTTAAGTAGAAAGTATTAGGTTATTTATTTGGGCTCATTCTTGTTTTTGGAGCTAGGCTTTTAATGACATAAACTTTCCTCTTATGACCAATTTTGCCATGTCCCAAAAGTTTTGATATGTTGTACTATCATTATCTTTCATTTCTATGTATCTCTTGATCTCTGTTTTTATTTCTTCTGTGGCTCAGTTATTCCTCAGTAGCATTGTTTAATCTCCATGGTTCTTCCTGATTACTTTTTGCAATTGACCTAATTTCAAAGCATTATGATCAGAGAATATGGTTGTTATGATTTCAACCCTCTTATATTTGTTGAGGCTATCTCTGTGTCCCAGTATGTGGTTGATTCTTGAGAATGTTCCATGTGCACGAGAGAAGAATATATAAGCAGCTATTTTGGGATGGAACACTCTGTAAATGTAAATTTTACCCAGTTGATCTAATGTGTTATTTAGGAAACTTATTTCCTTATTGACTTTCTGTTAGGATGATGTATCCATATCTGACAGTGGGGTATTTAGGTTCCCTACTACGATAGTGTTTTGGTCTATTTCTTCCTTTAGTTCTATTATAATTGCTTTACATATATCAGGGCTCCCTGATAGGAGCATAAATAGTAATAAGTGTTATGTCTTCTTGGTGTATGATTCCCTTTATCAATATGAATTGTACCTCAGTATTTTTCTTTACCTTTTTTTATATTGAAGTCTATTTCATCTGATATTAGCACTGCTATTCCTACTTTTCTCTGAATGCCATTTGCTTGAAATATCATTTTACACTCTTTCTACTTGGAGTCTATCTTTGTCTTTGGAACTGAGATATGTCTCCTGGAGGCAGCATGTGGTTAGGTTTTGTTTTTTGATCCAATCTGTAGCTCTGTGCCTTTTTATTGATGATTCATTCTATTTACATTTAGGGCAATTATTGAAATATGAGGTCTTCTTATAGCCTTTATCTTTTGCTTTCTGGTAGCTCACTGTTTCCATTGCTTCTTTGTCCTTGTGTTTCTGTTTTCTTTATTTTGATTGGTTTTTGTAGGTTTTCCTTCTGATTATTCTTGTTTTATGTTATATACTTCAGTTATGAATATTCTATGTGTGGTTATTATTATAAATATGTAAAAGATAGTTTTATACACACACACACACACACACACACACACAGAGCCATCTATTTTCTTCTCCACGTGCCTCATCTCCATTTCCCTTGGGAATTTGAATCTTTGAATTCTCCCCTTTTCAGTAATTTTTATCTCAGTTTTTCATTACTATCTTGTTATAACAATTCTCTTCTTATTATTTAAGCTTATAATGCCCTGTTCTTCATAAGGGTTGCACTCTTCTGCTTCTATTTAACATATTTTTGGATATTTGAACCAATGAAAGAAGATCAAAGAGGTGTACAAAAAGAAAAGAAATACCACCAAAGGGAAGGAAGAGAGCGAGGAGGGGGAAAATATGTGATTACAATAAATAATTTTTTTTTAAAAAATAAAAATGAATAAATAAAGAAGAAATACCAAGGTTCTCATTGTTCACAGATGATATTAATATATATGAGAGACTAAACAAATATATAATTAAATTATTAGCACCATTAAGAGAATTTAGGGAAATGTTACATACATTTCTATTTATCACCAAAAACAAAAGTAAATTATGATAAAATGAAACAGAATAAAAAAAACATACAATAATTTTGTTGATGAAAGTATAGCATATTCTTGTATAAAACATCACCTATAAAAATGAAAACACTGTATTAAGGCTGGAAACCAATAATATTATAAAACTGTCAATTCACCCAAAATTAATCTAAAATTCAGTGCAATTCTAAAAAAAAATCTAATAAAATTTATTACTTCACAATTTGATAACTAAAATTTTTATAAAAGTGTAATTAGACAACCAGAGTCAAAAGAGTTTTGAGAAGAAGCATATGGTAAAGGAAGTTACCCTACCAGATATCAAGATACATTTAAAAAAAAAAGCAATAGCAGTACAGTAATGATAACAGTGTGATATTAATACATTAATCGAAAATGCACCATTGAGACAAAATTAAGTGCAGAAGTAGACACATAAATATTGAGATCTGGTATATGACTAAGTTGCTTTTTAAATCATTGGATAAAAGTTGGGCAGTTAAATAAATGTCGCTTAAATAATTAGCTATAAGAAAAAAATAAAATTAGATTTTTAGGTCATACCGTTCTTGAAAAAAAATAATTATGTGAATTAAAGACCTAATGTAAAAAGTAACACTTTGAATTCTCTAGAAGAAATTGTTAAAATATATCTTCATTATGTCAGAAAACAAAGGTTTTTTTTTTTAAGGCACAAAAAGCACAAACCATGAAAGAAAAGCTTGTTAAATCTGATTAAAGTAAAATTAAAATTCCTATCTGACAAAAGACCCATAAATAAATATAAAAGGCAAGCTACAAAAAACACTAACTCTAATGTTTATCTCACAAAGGATTTGTATCTGGAATCTACAAATGAATTTTATAAATCAATAAAGAAAAAACAATTCTATAGAAAGCAGGTAAAATATATGAATAGAACCTTCACAATATAGGACACTCAAATAATTAATAAATATAGATTTTGGAACTTATTGTAATGAAGACAGGGTAGAATGGTTGGAAGAATAGACAATGATGATTTTAAAAAGATCTAATGGAAAGTAGATTATTGATAATTAATAGAAGAAAAGTGGAGGAAGTGAAATGTTCCAGAGTAAACAGAAGGGCATGGAAGTCAGAGCCCAGATGGGAGAAGCTCTGTGGGTGGAAAGGCCCACCTCCTCTAGGAGAATAGACAGAAGGCAAAGAAAGTGCGTCCCAATTCAGGTAGGTTTGTGGGTTGGATGGTTGGGCATTTAGTTGATTCTTTTCAGGTGGATTTTCTTTTTCTTTGTGAAATAAGTTTTATATCATCAACTGAAAATAAATAGCTATGGTATGAAGTTGAGAGAGAAGCTGCAATTTGAAGATAGAAAAGAAAGTTTGAAATAATCTTTGGAGAAAGGAGGGCAAGTTGACCAGAAAAAAAGATAAAGTTTGTAATTCCAAATTTATACTTAGACCTATCTTCCAAAGCAGATGATTGAGTTGGTACAGAATTAGTTTTCTGAGAAAAAAAAAGAAAAATTTCAATGGTTTTATCAAGTAATTATGAAAATTCTGGCTCATGTAAGTGGATCTGAAGAGATAGAAAAGAAAATGGTAAGAGAATGAGAGGGAAAATAAAAGAGTCAATGAACTGCAGAGCCCAAAGTGTAGAGTAATGTCCATGTATAAGTAAGCAAGAAAAATCAGTTGTGATGGGAGTGAGGACCTTGAATTGGTGATTTTAGAATCAGCAACTTCTTTGGTGGCATGTTCTAGGATGTAACAGATGGAGAAAGTTGTTGATTGGAGATATCTGGGGTTTGGATAACTGTCCACATAAATATTAAATTGGAGAAGAAAACCCTGGGCCTGGGGTCAAAGTATCAAAGAATATGGGGAAATGACTAGGAGATGGGTAGAATACAGTGACAAAAAAGTAGAGAGGGTTAGTTGACATATGGAATATTCTCTCCTAAAATAGAGAATTGTGATATATACATGAAGGAGTCACTTTCATAGTTCTTTGGGACTGAATATGTGATTGTAAGCTATATTTCAAATTATTATCACATATACAGAAGCAATAAAACCAATAGAGAATTTAAAAAATATATATAAAAATTCCACAGGGATGGCTTATGAGAATGTGGCTTTAGTACTACAGAGAATAAAAATCTAATATATTCTTCTTTTAGTTATTAAAATTACTTGACAGTTCCAATATCCGGCTGGAGTCTTCCACGGGCTTGAAGCAAGCAAGAGTTCTGAGTGTGTTTTGTCCAGAAGAACTTGGCTTGAGATAATTTTTGGCTGTGTTTGAAGTTGAGTAACTGGGACATGAAAGTAGGGCTGCTCAGAAGAGAGCCAGTGATCCCAGACTACTGCCTTAGGCAATGCGTGTTCTAGTCAGAATTCTATTCAAGAATTCATGTCATCAGGAGTGAGTGTTTTTTTTTCTTGCTGAAGAAGACACTGCTTACAAAGACAAGCCAGATAAAGTCCAAAGAAATGAATCAAGGTATAAAATCTGGGCGGTCCTTAGAGTTGATTTTTAACATAGGACAAAAGAAGCATTTGTGAGGTGGCAAAGCAGGGAATTCTTTCTGCAGTCCAGGGGCCATTTTGGCATAGGCAAGGAGATCACTCAGCAGCACTGGCATTTTTGCCAGGAAATATTTACTCCATAGTCTAACACTGTCTGCTCCTAAATTAGGACAAGCAGTTACCATAATTTTATGGCATTAAATAAATTTATTTTGGGAAATAAATGTTCTAGAGATGTATTGTATCAGCTCACTGCTGAGCATGCTCTCCAAAGGGATCATATAGATGAGAAACTGAACTTCATTCTGTGAAGGCCACAAAGAGCAGGGCTCCAATTCAACCCTACATTAAAATTTTATCCATATTGGTTTTATTGGCTGCTCTCCCCAATCCCAGCTCTGGAGCCATCTTTCAGTCCAAAAAGACTGGCTGGGGTGGTTTTAAGCCAAAATCAGAGACTATGAAGGGTGTGTGTGTGTGCCTATGTACAATTTCCTTGGATGTAATTGCCAGTCTCAAGAAGGTATACTTTGTCAAACCACCCACGTTTTAGTGACAAAAATATCATACTGTACAGAAAAGCCATTGGATAAGTTACCCTATGGTTTACAAAGGACCTAGAATATTTTGATTAAAAGTTCTCACTTTTGAGGTGGGAGAACTGAGGTCTGGACATAGTCAGTAATTTGCTTAAAGCCACAGAGCTAGATAGTGATAGAGCAAAACTAAAACACAAGTCTCTTGATTTTTAGTCTAGAGCAGGGGTCCCCAATCCCCAGGCTGTGGACTGGTATCAGTCCATGTTCTGTTAGGAATCTGGTCGCACAGCAGAAAGTGAGTGGCAGGCCAGCCAGAGAAGCTTCATCTGTATTTGCAGCTACTCCCCAGCACTAGCATCACCACCTCAGCTCTACCTCAGATCATTAGGCATTAGATTCTCATAGAAGCACAGGTCACTTGTGCCAAAAAGGTTGAGGACCACTGGTCTAGAGAATATTTTAAAGAAAACACATGTACCTACATAGTTTTAACAAATGTAAACATTGTTTTGCTTGCATGTCTTTCTCTTCCCCTTACTTCCCAGATAATAACCATTATACCAAATCTTGAGTTTATTATTCCAGTTCAAGTTGTTAGGTTTTTTAATCAATCTATCATCTATCTATATACACACACTCGTACATGTATAATTCTATATCTTTATTTTGTTCAATATTGTATTTTTTAGATTTATCTTAACTCTATGTAGTATTCCATGATATTGATGCAATAATATTATTTATCCATCCTCCTATTGATAAACACAATTTAAAAAATCTCTCATAATATACATAGTGCGCCAATGAACATATTTATGAATATCTCTTTGAACACATTTGTAAAATAGTTCCTTTAAGCCTCAGAAGTAGAATTACTAGTTCAAGGAGTGCATGTATATGTAATAGGTAGAATAATGGCTCTTACAAAGATGTCCTTGAAATCTCTGAATATGTTACTTTACAAGGGACTTTTCAAATATGATTAAGGTTAAGGATCTTTAAAAGGGGAGATCATCTTGGATGATTCAGGAGGGCCCAATCTAATCATGAGTGCTTGAAATCAGAAAAGGCAAAATAAAGGGTCAGAATTTACCACCTGAAAATAATTTAACCAACTGTTGCTGGTTTTAAAAATGGAGGAAGGGAGCATGAGGCAAAGAATATGGACAGCACCTAGAAGCTGGAAAAAGGCAAGGAATATGGATTATCTCTGAGAGCCTCCAGAAAGGAATGCAGCCTTGCCGACCGACACCAACAAAGACCCACGATAGACTTCTGACCTCCAGAACTGTAAGCTAACAAGTTTGCGTTGTTTTCTGCTGTGAAGTTGTAGTAATTTGTTACACCAGCAAAATAAAAGGAATACAGCATATTAAACTTTACTGTTGCTAGATTTCCCTCCAAAGTAGCTGCACTCCCTATCAATGTATGAGAATCCTTGTAACTCTTCAGCTTAGAGTATTACCAGACTTTTAAATTTTTGTTTGTCGGATGACTTTGAAAAGATGTGCAGTTTTAATTTGCACATGGTTTTAACTTACATTTTTCTACTTATTTGTGGTGCTGAGCATTTTATTTCTATGTTCTTAGCTATTTGAGCATCTCTTTTCTTGAATATCTTGCTTATATACATTGTCCTTTATTCATTTCAGGTTGTTACTTTTTCTTATTTATTTGTAATCATTTATATATGCTGGACACAAAATCTTTTTTGGTGAAACCCCATGCAAGTATAATTTTTCATTTTGTGGTTTCCTTCAACTTTGCAGTATTTTATTAAATAGAAGTTTTAATTGTAATGTAGACAAATGTATCATAGTTTTTACTTAATGAGTTTTGCTTTATAGGCCTTATCTAATACCTCCTTCCTAACTCCAAAATAAGAAATGTATTATATACTTTCTTTTAGAAGTTTTAATTTTGTTTTCATATTTAGAGTTTTTCAATACTTGGAAATTTTTTATTTGGATACCCAGTTGTTCTAATACTATTTTTGAAAATTCATTATTTTCTCACTGATCTGTGATGCCACTTCTCATACATCCATATGTGATTTTTATATGTCGATTTTATAGCTAGTAAATTTCCTAAATATTCTCTTATTAATCCCAATGATTTGTAAATTTTCTTGGATTTTATAACCAATATTTTCTCAATAAAAATAATTTTACTAGTTTTTGTACTTCTTATACCTCTTAATTTTTTTTACCTATCTTATTGTCTGCTTTGTATCTCCAGTGTAGATGCAGTCATAGGAGATATTCTCATATTATTCCTGAATTTAATTGATATGCTTCTGAAATTTTACATTTAACTATAATATTTACCATAGATTAGGTTCAGAAATTCTCTTTCTATTCCTAATTGGCTAAAAATTGTCATAAATGGGTCTTGACATGTATTGAAATTTTTGTATCTACAGAATTTTGTTTTTTTGACTATGTCTGCTTTGGGTATAAAGATATGTTTGTGTCATAAAAGTAGTTGAATAGCATTTCTTCATTTTTATTTTCTGAAACATTCGTATATGGTTAGAATTATTTGTTTCTAGAAGCTTTGTCATTATTTTGATAAAGTAAGATATTATAATTTATTAAATTTATTTAATGATTATTATTTTTTCTCATGCAATTTTACTAACTTATACTTGTCTGGAAAGTTGTCATTTTCATCTAAATCTACAAGTTTATTGGCATAAATTTCTTTATAATATTTTCTTGATATAAATAAACTTTGGATATGTAATCATTTTCCTTTTTACCACTTTCATTCTCTTTTTCTATTATTATTTTTCATGCTCTTTCTCTCTTCTTTTATTAACCACATCAGTCTACTTTATTTTTTTCTTTAAAAGAAATAGTCTGTTTTGTTTATTTATTATTTTTTATGACTATCCTTAAGTTTTTCTTTGCTTCTCCTTTTATTTGGTTTATTTTACTAATATTTTCTAGCTTACTGAATTAACTATTATCTTACTTATTTTCAATCACTACTTTTAATAAGTACATTTATATTTATAAATTTTTCTCTAATTAATGTTGTACAAGCATCTCACAGGTTTTGATATGTAATATTTTTATTCAGTTATAAATATTTTCTAAGTTCTATTGTAATCTTTTTATTACTCATCCTTTACATATAAAAAGATTTTAACTCTCTTAAAATGACTACATTTTATTTTTTATTAAAATAGTTAGTGCATTGTAGTTAGAGAATGTTGTTTTTAATATCATAAATTATTTGAAAATAGTTGGGACATTACATGTGACCTAGTATGTGATTGATTTTATGTTTCAATGACTTAAAAAATACTTATTCTTTATTTTTTGGAGGCAAGGTTAAGTATATAGTCTCCATTAGAGAAAAATTATACATTGAAGTTTTCTCTAAGTTATAACTGTCATCAATTTTAACATTACTGTTAAAATTCTTATAATTCTCTCAATTATTAAAAATAATGCATATACTTTAATGTGTGTTGGGCATTGTTATGTGTCCTCTACATATAATAATTTTTTTTATCCTTACAACAACTCTATGAAGTGAGTGCATTATCTCTCCAGTTTACAGATGAAATTAGGGGACAAAAGAGTTACACAAAGTTAAGAAATTCAAAAATCTAGTAAAAGGTAGAGCCAAGATTTAAACCCTATCAGTCTGACTCTATTGTCCACATTTTTAGCTCCAGCACTATACTGCTGTTGCCAGTTTTTGCTTTATATATTTTAAGACTATGTTGTTAGATATATACAACCTTACCCATTTTATGATTTGTTATAGAATTATATATTCCTTCTATTGCGCACTGACTTTCATTTCCATCAAGGCTTTTTGCTTTTAACTCAATTTGGTATAATACTAATATTATATAATATTATATATATAATATTATATATATAATATTATATATAATATTTGTTTCCTTCTCCCTACCCCGTCCTTTTTTTTTTTTTTTAACTATTCTGTGTCATTTTTATCCCTCTGCTTGTTTGGACACTGTGCACTGTATTTTTTCTTTTCTTTCTTTTTTTTTTAGTTATTATTCCCATTATTTATATACATATATATAAAACTATCATTTTTTCCCTAAAAGTTGACTTCCTTCATAACACATGAACCTTAATTCACTTTAAATGTCCATTAAAATCCCATAATATTTTTATTTTTGCAAAGCCTTTTAATTTTGCTTTTGTAAAACTCAAAAAAATATATTCTCAAAACAATTATATTTATCAATATATTTATCAGAATCCATGTTAACATTTGGTTTTGTTCTCCCTTTCCTTCCCTGTAAGTTTACTTTTCTTATTGCTGAAGAAACTCATTTAAACATTTTTTAAATTAACTTTCTGTCTGTGGTAAATTTCAAAAGTCCTTGGATATTTAAATATGTCTTTGTTTTATCCTCACTATTGAAAAATAGTTAAGCTTGCACACACACACATGTGTACACACACATTCTTATTTATCCCTCACAGGATTACTAGTTTATTGATGACAAAACTGAGGTGGGGGAAAGTTAAATATCTCCTAAGGAAATGTAAAAGCATAATATAAAGTAGAAAATATTGAACAAAATTATTAATGTGTTTTATCTTTTCTACTCCATTGAAAGCTACTTGAGAACAAAGACTATTTTTATATAACATAGAATTAAAAAATATTTGAATAAAAGTCCATTTCCATAAATGAATCTATAATACATAGAAAAATATAAATTAATAACTATGATTTATTCATAATAACAAATTTATATTCACCTTCTGGCTATTATACATTTGAGAAAAGATATCTTGCTTGTTTTTGTATCTTTAGTACATATGCAGTGCCTGGTACATGGTAAATGTTAAAAAAAATAATGTAATTTTGGTGTGAAATACTTCATATGTATTTCAAAAAAACATGTATCTGAGCCAAATATAAAGACTGACATTTTACTCCCAATCATGTTAAGATTCTTAATAATTATCTAATATAATTTACATTTTTACCATTTTCTTAATGGTGATAAAAATACATAACAGAAAATTTGCTATCTCAAGTATTTTTAAGTGTACAGTTCATTAGTGTTGAGCATATTCACATTGTTGTGCAGTGGTTCTCCAGAAATTTTTCATCTTGCAAAATTGAAACTCTAAACTCAGAAAACAACTCCTTATTTCTCCTTTTCCCCTGTCCCTAAAAACCACTACTTTACTTTGTTTTTATAAATTTGCCCACTTTAGATACCTCATCATTTTTTGACTGCTCAATATTATTAAACATTTCAGATAGTGCTAATGGGGCAAGTACATTAGGAACATATACTTTATGATAGGCACACACAAATCAAGAGAAAAAGAAAGAGAGGAGAGGAGAAAAGGGGAGAAGGATGAAGAAATAGAGGAGAGAGATGAGAAAGAAGAATAGTAACTTCTTGTGGAAATCTGCTACCTAATTTCAGGCTAAGAGGAACCATTTCTTGGGTAATGATTAAAAAGTAGTCTTCTCTTTGAAACATGAATCATAGCCTAAAAGACCATGTGAGAGAATTCCTATATTTCTTCTCTTGCTATTTTTTAAATTTCTATTGGAAAGAGGTTGAAAACAGAAGCATTTTTGGAATATTAGAATCTTTCCCCCTTGAACATCTCTTTAAAATGGCAAGTCTGGAAAAACTTCAAATTTTCTTCAGTAACTAAGAGAAAACCAAATTAAATATAAATTAATTAGTTTTATTCTCTTTCTTGATTACTTCATTTCTATTTTTTGAGATCAAAGTGTCTCTCCTTAGTCATAAACAGATCCTACTTTGCAAGTCACAATTTAAATCAGTATGCACTCCACAAAGCCTCACACTAAGAATTAAAGAAATATCTAGATGGCTAACGAGGACTATAAAAGGATTTAGATTTAGGAGTCAAAATATTATCTTTTGGGAGCCCCCACATGGCACCTAGAAAAAAATGCCCTGCTGGTTTGGCTCAACCCCTCCAGAGAGTCTCAGGCCTTCTAGAAATCCACATGTACTACCTTAGGATGCAGCTTTAGCCATAAATGTAAAAATGTAGCTTAGCTATGAAGGATCTAGAGGGCCTTACCCCTCTGGACCCATAGTTAAAAACAACTTTCTATTCTAATTTTTTAAATTTTTATTACTTCTGGCACAAAAAGATTTAAGGGATTATTTTTTCTTATTTATTCATCCAATGTATATTTACTGAATGCCTACTATGGTCAATACCTCTATTAGATAGTATGCCAAGCATTGTAAAGTCAGAGAATGTCCTGCCTTCGTCAAGCTTCAGTCAGCTTATTATATGCTCATCATGTGATTTAGGGCACTCAAAAATATGAGATTGAGCAGAATCCTCAGAAGCCACCTAGGCAATTCTCCTACTGAAATAAAAGATTTAATAAAATCTTTTCTGACATATTTGGTTATTTGCTATGGCTGAAGATATTCAGAGGAGATTTCTCCAACCTTTGAATCAGAGTCAGTGTTCTTATATGAACTAAAATACATATGTAAAATGTTTCTCACGCAAACCAATGTAGAACGGTAGCCTGTAATAGTAGTGTTAATAGATAAGATACAGAACACTCAGTTAAATTTGATTTGTATGACACAAATATTTGCATGGGATGTTCTTATACTAGAAACTTATTTGTTGTTTATCTGAAATTCAAATTTAAGTGGGCAGCCTTTAATTTTGTTGTTAAATCTATAACTCTATATGGTAGAGAAACAAGGAAGGTCAGGCAAAGTTATTTGAAATATTAAATTAATTAATGTCATAACAAATTAAACAATTCAGTAGAGATCAAACATTAATGACTTGGATTATGACACCATCAGCAATGAACTTACTTTGGAACTCCCTCCTGGCCAATTCTCTTCACATAGGGATGACATTGGGAGAGCGTGTGCATCATTAGTCTTCACACTGTGGATTCTTATGACTAAAACAAATGGTTCAGGCTATTTGCTTTTAGAAGAGACATATGTTTTAATTAGAGCCCCTTTGAGACCTCTGTGTTTCCATTTTATTTTTAATAAACTGCCCGTATGAGACTAGGCAATAATACAATGGGGTTCATGTGGTATACTATTGGACTTAAATTTTTACCAGCCATTTCACAATCTACTTTGAAGTATACAGAAACTTTCCTTATATCTCTGGTGTTTATGTTCTGTCTTAAAGTTTTACTAAAAATAAGGTTGTGAGTGTGCAGAAAATTAAAATAATTGTACCGTAAGTTCTGTTGTAGCAAAGATTAGGCCTGTTTTGCTCAGCACCAACAACCAAATGTCTAACACAGTGCTCTCTAAATATTACTGGATGATATTAAATAATTCTATCTTTCAAATTCCATATGCCCTTCACTCCAGCTAGAAAAGTACAAATTCTATCTATGACTTTCACAAAGGACCTCCATTTATTTTTCTATATATAAAAGACAAGTCTGGAAAAAAAAAATATATATATGGTAATATGCTTTGCCCACTTTGAGATCTTTTATTATTTAAAGTAAGAAAGCCAATAATTTTTAAAAATTAATTTCTCCAAGAAATGCCAATACCAAGTATTTATTTTATATTATTTTTCTAGATCAAAATGTAAATATTTTATTGAAGTATAATTCACATTTTGAGTTACAGTACTTCTCAAGATAACACAAAAATCCAAATTGGGCCTTTAATATTGTTAAAAGATAAACTGAGGCATATTAAACTTTTTTAGAGTTTACCTGAGCAAAAACCAATTCCAAATGGGCAGTGCCAAACCATAAGAGGTTAGGTGCACTCCATCCCAAGAAAGGAGGGGGGAAAGTTACATAGAGAAGGTGCAGAAGCAAAGAAAGTAGATTATTTCACTGTCTATTGCTCAAAACCTAGTTGACTGTCATTGTTTGTTCTTTGGTTTTAATTTTGGAACCTTGAGGCATTTACAAGCTTAGATTTTAGTTTGCTTATGTAGGTCACCACACATTAAAGTCATGTCAGTCTGATGGACCAGAACATTCACCAAGGGCAAGTTGTTTAACTAATTAACAATATCATGCTTCTCCATTTAAAAATATTTAATACTCCTTACTAGATGTCTATTAATAAAAAAGAGCAACTTTATACTATCTATCTTAAATGGTATAAATGAGTCTACTAGGTAGAAATTTCTCCTAAATCATTTACATAATACTGTTAACTTTTTTGAAAGAAAAAAATGGGCAACTAGAAAGAGAAAGTAGCTAGTTCCAGATCACATACATAGAATTAAAACTCAAAACTGTTTGTCTTCATTTTGAGTCCTCTGTTTTTTCTACTGCATCGGCAAGTTTTTATTTGAAATTCAAGACTTTTTGGCTGAATATCTAAATATGTTCTGAAATAACAAAGAGCATAAGTGAAAACTCTGGCATTCCCTATTTTTATACTACCATTTAAACAAGCAGTTTATAAGTTTGCATTAGCAGTTTTTTAACAACTCACATAATAGACTTTAAGGAAGTATTTACTTTCATACAAAGTGGAAATAATTCCCTATTCCTTTGAATTGTCTTGGACATTGCCTAAATGGCTGTCATGAGGTAATATCAATGCAGGTTCTCAATTTGACATGCTGTTAGAGTTACCATCTGAGTTTCCTCTGGAAAGTCTGAGAATAAAATGTCTAGACTGATTTTCAGTCCAGAAGCTCAGACTTCAAGAAACTTGGGACGGTCACAGAAGCCTAAGGAGATGGAGTAAACCCAGCTGGGGCATGCACAGTCACACTGTGTCCATCAGATTTTACACCAATTCCAGCTTTTTCTCTCTCCTGCCAGAATAGAAATCAACTCATTTTTCCCAAGCTACATCCTCACCAAAACCTCTATTTTTTAAAAATTTCTTTCTGGTCCTGCCTTGGTTCTAGTTTCAACCAAATTTCTTTCCTTTTCTTTTGTTGCTGAATTTTTGGTTAGAGTTTGGAATATAACTAATCTTTATATTTTCATTTTTTTTAAAACTCTGAATTGGCAAATCTGACTAGATACTTATCTTTGATTAATTCATTCATTCCATAGACATGTCCTAAGCACTCATTGCACATAATATACAAAGCAAATGGGAGATGAAGGTCACTCTATTGCACAACCTCAGCCAGCATTATTCAAAAAATGGTCCTTAGAATTCAGTAATAAGAACTTAACATCTGCTCTGCTGAAGAGTGCTTTGATCTTCTTGTTCTCCAAGTACTAAATTTGGGAGCCTTGCTATGTCATAGAAGGAGGTAGCATTTGCATCTGGTGGGGCCATACTCATAACTGTACCCTTTCAGGGTTTTTTTTTTTCTCCAAACAGTAGGGTATCCTGGAGGAAAGACATGAAATAGAGTATCAGTAAGTAACCCTGGTGGTCAGTTAAGTAGCCAAAGTCGAATGTCAATATTTTATATGGTCACTCCTGTCTAGGGACCAGCCTGGCAGGGAAGTAGAAACTCTGTCATTAGAGCTATACTTATTGTGCCCTGGGTAACAGTTTATGGGCTACATTTGGACAGCAGTAGCTCAGGCCAATTTAAAGGTAAGGAGAGCAGCCCATACCAGGCACCATGAATCACAAGCCATAGAGAAAGACCACTATATCTAGCAAGGGTGGAATCCAATCATGAAACTGAGGTCTCCTCCATTATAGAATGGGAAACCAAGGAAAATCTGTTGACCTGGAGGACATACAAAGACACACAAAGACAGGAACATCTGGGGCTACCAAAGTGTTCAAGGGAGGTTTCTAAATCTTATGATTTCATCTACTCCTATTTTTTCCAACTCTGTAACGGTCCCTGCCATCATGATCTCTGGATGACAGCAGACCTAGTTGGTCTCTTTTCCCCACCTCCAGTCTTTTTTTTCTTCTTGTAGCCAAAGCCATTCTTTAGAAAGAAAGAAAGAAAGAAAGAAAGAAAGAAAGAAAGAAAGAAAGAAAGAAAGAAAGAAAGAAAGAAAGAAAGAAGGAAAGAAGGAAAGAAGGAAAGGAAAAAGAAAGAAAGAAAGAAAGAAAAAAGAAAGAAAGAAAGAAAGAAAAGAAAAGAAGAAAAAAGAAAAGAAGAAAAAAGAAAGAACAGAAAAGAAAAGAAAAGAAAGAAAGAAAGAATGAAAAAGAAAGATCAACTAGGTCAAATCCCCTAGTCAAGGTTTTCATGCACCTGTCCTTGATAACATCTACAATGATCGTAATTTTACTTCTCTTTATGTGATCATTTGATAAATGACTGTCACCTCTACTAGACTGCAATTCCATGAGGGGAAGAATGGTCTTTTGGGGACCTTTGTCTTTTCAATGCCCAGCTCAGAGCTTGGGGCATAGTGGTCACTTTTTATATATCTGTTGATTGAATGAGTGTTTGCAAGAGGTGAGACCTGCCTGCTTCTAATTTTTTGTTTAATAGATTTTCATTGTGTTCTTAGTATTTGGCACCCAGAAGCTCTTGGACCTCCAGGTTTCTGGATAAGGAAGTAACCCAAATAAGGTGGGAATTATATGAAAAAGAAGACTCCATAACCTGGGTGACTTAGCATAAGATTACAGCGTTACTATACTATGTTGATATTTTTGCAAACCAAGACAACGATGCAAACCACTGCACTAAGTCTCATAAAGACAGGATAGTAGAACGGGGTGGTGGAAAACTTCCTCTCTGTTCTGCTATTGCTGTGTCCATCTGATGGGATTATGACCTGGAATATTTGGTAATAAAGACCACAATTAGCCAAGCCATAGTGTAAGGCTATAGATTGGCATGATGTTTTAGGTAGAAGCACCCAGCCTAAGATGAAGCAGACAGTGGTCCATGCCTTAACTTCGAAGATATTTTTCAAAACCAAACTTCAGCGTGGCCAAGCTTTCTGTTTTCTTATTTGTAAACTGGTATTGCAATCTGAGGTTACATTTAGTAATAATTCCAGACATACATGGCTCCTTTCTTAAAGCTAAGTAAGTATTTAGATAATAGAAGGAACAAAAGGTCAGGCTCAGACCTGCCAAAGCCTGACGACGACACGTTTTCAGGAAAAGAAATAGTGATTTTCTTTATTCTAGTTTGAAACAATATCTTCGAAGTCTTCACTTACTGTAAAATGATAGTATATCATCTACATGAAAACAGGAGGAAATAATTAAAACCTGACCCTAACTTACATTGTAGCAGTTAAGTGAACACAAATGATGTTTTATATAAAAAAGCATTTTGAGTTTCTAGGAGGAAGGCTCTAATAGAAAAACCTAAAGAATGTTCACTCTAGGTGTTTCTACAAATAAAATTACATTTAAATCACATGTACTTACTTTTTAAATGAAATCTGAAGCTAATTCTAGCTGGAAATTGAGCAGATTTAGCCTGATCAGGGAAATACTGCTATAGGTATTCTCTAAAGTGCTAATGTGATAAGTAGGCATAAAAATCTTGAGCTGACTATAGAGAAAACAGACCAAGGTTAAGAGGTTCATTTAAGGTGAGTCAACAGTAAAATTTCTCTACTTGTATGCTTTTTGAAATAAGTGAAAAATAGCACTATTACACTTGTCTCCAAAACGACCTCTAATACCATTCTTTTGCATCATTCAAGCTACACCCACCACTAAATTGCTCTCTAAAACCACTAAACTGCAGTCTTGTCTAAAGGTTAATGATGGAAGCCCATAACATAACCTTCATAAACAGTTTCAGAAAGAGAAGGATGTCTTGACCAGCAAACAGAAATAATATTTACATTATTGTAAGGGCATGAAGGACAAATAACAAGTATACTTCTTCATTTCTTTAGTAAGACCAATTGAGGAAGAGCTGTGTTATGACTCAGAACTAACTTTTGCTTTAATCTGATCTTTAGACATCAGTGATGGTGCCAGCACTTTTTATGATGAGATTTGTCTACCTATGCTTTGGATGGTGTGTCCTGAAATAGCCCTTCTGTATTCTTTGGGAAATGGAAATGGAGACAGTGAGAGGGCAGGAAGAAAATCCCTCACTTCAGATCACACCAAATCTGAACTTCCAATATAGGATTCCATTTAGGATCTATTTCTGGCCAGTGAATTGATGAGCCAGTAGTGAAACGAGAAGCCCAAGAGAGACTGCAGCCTCTGGGATCTGTGCCAACTCTCTCCAACCACAGTCTTTCCAATGGTTAAGGGGCACCTGGGCACCATTGCTCTGGAAGACAATGAAGAGTTACCAGCCTAGTTGCAGCTGCTTGGAAATATTTTCGGTTGGACTGGCTGAATATCAATGACAAAAAGCAATCAGCCAGAAGGCCCTTATTACAAGTATGTGCCACTTTCCAAGCAATATAAGGCTTTAATGGCCAAAATAAAAGATGTTTTTCTTCTTGATCTCTACCTGACAGAAAGAGGGATCCCTGAGGTTCTTAGGAAAGAGGCCATGTGACCCCTGGTTTTCCTAATTTGTATGGCAGCTGCTTATATCATAAAGAGTGAGGATGAATGTGAACTAATAAATATCAAGGTGACCTCTCTTACAATTACAAATTGTATATAGTGCAAATGAATAGAAAAAGGAAAGAAAAAATAATATGTGTATGATCAGATCAGCTAAAATATATATTCCAGGGCTTAAGCAGTGGTTCTGCCCACATACAACCTTTAGGGCGTATACATAAGCAGGGGTTAGTTTAGGAAGGAAACAGAAGTTTACCTGTTCCCCAGTGATTTACATGAATGATAACCCAAAACAAACTAACAATTAAAAAAAATAGCCAAAAGCCACATTCATATTTGTCTGGGAATTCATGTTGGAGTGAGGCCTTTTGGAATTGTAACAATAAAATGTTAACATTTTGATCATTTTAATCATCATTCATAAATCTTGAAGTTTTGCCAAAGCAAATATATTTGCTTCAGGTTAAAATGTACCAGTTTTGTATTTTAAAATAGTCCTGCCTCCCCCGCAAAAAAAAAGCCAGATAATCAACACACAGGAATCTGAACACAATAGAATGTACCCTAGGCTTCCAGTCCAAAATTATTTGATATTTAAGATGATGGATTTTATTTTGCCTCCCAGATTTCACAAATGCTGACATATTGCCACATTTGCTATTTTATTAAAGAAATAAAATGTATGGCTGTCACTGATATCTCTTTCATTCTCTCTTTTCCTAAAGAAAAACACAAGGCCACAGAATCTGGCACAGTGCCAAGAAATGCACGCTGTGCATCTATAGATCTGGTTGTGCAGTTGGGCAGCCCAATGACCACTGTGTAAAGAGCCTGCCTTTGTTGTTGACCATTCATTATAAGTGTTTGTATCTTTATACATTTAATTTGCTTTCAGTGCTTCAAAAATATTTACATAGACACAACATTGTGTAACTTTTTACAACTTATATTATTTTTAATTAGAGTAGTGATGGTGTTTGCCTGACCACTAACTATTCCCTCCTTCTTCCTTGCTAACAGAGCTTCAATTTTGTTGAAGTTTCCATTCCTTAGGAAAGGAGAACCCATCCCTATGTTGAGAGTAAATGCCAGCTAGTCTAAGCAACTATGGTGATCTCATTCCTTCTCGGTGAGTGGACTACATAGGGCCATGTGATAAAACTGCAGTCAATAGAACAAGCAAAATCCTGTTAGGAGGCTTATGGGAAAGATTTCTTATTTTTGAAAGCACAGAAAGAAACGTCTTTATCTTCTGCTGGATGTTGTCATATCTGAATGTGAAACCTAGAACTGTGTGGCCATCTTGCTATTTTGACAAGCTGGCCTGAAGATATGTCTCCATAATGATGACGGCAGAGCAGAAATATGGACAAAACAGGGAGCAACTATATTAACAAATCTTCAGGCTCTCCTACCTCAGGTTTCTTTTTATATGAGCTAATGCATTTCTTTTTTGTAAGCCATATTGATGGTATTTTTATTATTTTCAGGAAAAGAACATCTTTGTTATTTGAATTGGGAAATACAGACTTTCTTTTATCTTTTTAATCACAGAATAGTTTCACTGTATGAATATTTATTTATTCTCCCATTAGTGGATATTTAAACTGCTTTAAGTTTTTTAGCTATTACTAATGATTTTGCAGCAAACATTCCAAGACATTTATCTTTATGCATATTATATAAGTGGAATTGTTGGTTCATGTACATAGGCTATATACATCTTCACCTATATTAGATATTTCTATATAGTTCTCCAAAGAACTTTAAACAATTTATGCATCTGCAGCAATATATATGAATATCTTTCCCAACATCATTGCCTTTTCAAACTTTGAAATTTTGGCATGTTCTAATCCTTGAAATTTTGCCTTCATGATGAAACAGTGTATTTTTGTTGCTTCCATTTGCATTTAAATGTTTCCAAGTAAGGTTGAGAAATTTTTCAAAAATTTGCTGGCCATTGAGGTTTCATTTAAATCATTTATTCATTTTTCCATTGAATTGTTTGTTTTTGTTAGTTTTTAGAAATTTTTTAATAGTCTAGACTTTAATGCCTTATGGTTTATAAGCATTATAAATATCTTCTCCCAGGGTATTACTTGTCTTTTTTTTTAATTACAATTGACATTCAATATTATTTTATATTAGGTTCATATATATATTATAATGGTTAGACATATAATTTATGAAGTGATGCCCTGATTACTCTAGTACACACTTGGCATTATACATAGGACAATATTATTGACTGTATTCACTATGCTGTACTTCATATCCTTGTGATTACTTCATAACTACCAATTTGTACTTCTTAATTCTCTAACTTTTGCACTCAGTCTCCCAAACCCTTTCCATCTAGGAACCATCAGTTTTTCTCTGTATCTTTTTTTATTTTCTTCTTTACATACCACAGATAACTGAGATTATATGGTATTTGTTTTTCTCAATCTGATTTATTACACTTAACATAATACCCTGAAGGTCCATTCGTGTTGTCACAATAAGATTATTTTTTTATTGGCTGAGTAATATTTCATTGTGTATATATACCACAACTTTTTTATCCAGTTGTCTATTGATGGGTGCTTAAGTTGCTTTCATATCTTGGCTTTTATTAATTACTCTGCAGTGAACATAGGGTTGCACATATCTTTTTGAATTAATGTTTTGGATTTCTTTGGACAAATAGCCAGAAGTGGAATCACTTGGTCATAAAGTAGTTCTATTTTTAATTTTTTGAAGAAACTTCATACTGTTTTTCATAGTAGTTGCACCAATTTGCAATCCCACTAACAGTACACGAGGGTTCCTTCACAGACACTTGTTGTTTGTTGATGATAGCCACTCTGATAGGTATGTGGTGATGTCTCATTGTGGTTTTAATATACATTTCTTTGATAATTAGTGATGTTGAGTATCTTCTTATATGTCTATTGGCCATCTGTGTGTCCTCTTTGGAAAAAAGTCAATTCAGGTCCTCTGGCCATTTTTTTTTTAATTGGATTGTTTGTTTTGGGGGGTTGAGTTGTATGAGTTTTAAAATAATTTTTGGATATTAACCCCTTATTAGATGTATCATTGGAGAATATCTTCACCCATTCAGTAGGTCTTTTCATTTTGTCAATAGTTTCTTTTGCTATGCAAAAACCATTTAGTTTGATGTGCTCCCATTTATTTATTTTTTCTTTTGTTTCCCTTGACTGAGGAGATATATCAGAAAAAAATACTACTAAAACAGTATGAGAGAGTTTCTATCTATATTTTCTTCTATGAGTTTTATTGTTTCAAGTCTTATAATCAAGTTTTTAATCCATTTTTAATTCTTGTATATGGATTAAGAAGGTGGTTCAGTTTCATTCTTTTGCATGTATTTGTCCAGTTTTCTCAACACCATTTATTGAATAGACTTTTACCTCCATTGTATGTTCTTGCCTCATTTGTCATAGATTAAATGACCATGTAGACATGGGTTTACTTCTGGGCTCTCTATTTTGTTCCATTGATCTATGTGCCTGTTTTTATGCCAGTACTGTGCTGTTTTGATTGTAGTATAGTTTAATATCAGGTAATGTGATACCTCCAACCTTATACTTTCTTAAGATTGTCATGGCTATTTGGGATCTTTTATGGTTCAATATAAATTTTAGAATTATTTGTTCTAGGTCTGTGAAAAATGTCTGCTATTTTTATAGATAGCATTGAATTTATAGATTGCTTTGGATAGTATGGATATTTTAATGTTAATTCTTCCTATCCATGAATATAGTATATACTTCCATTTATTTTTATCTTCTTTAATTTTTTTCTTCAATAACTTATTGAAGAAAATTTTATGAGTACAGATCTTTTACTTCCTTGGTTAAATTTATTCCTAGATATTTTATTTTAGTTTTTGATGCAATTGTAAATGGGATTGTTTTCTTAATTTCTTTTCTGATAATATTTTATTGATGTTTAGAAATGTAACTGATTTCTGAATTCTAATTTTGTATCTTGCTACTTTGCTAAATTTATTTATCAGTTCTAATCATTATTTGGTGGAATCTTTGGGGTTCTCTGTATATGCTATCATGTCATCTGCAAATAATGAGTTTTACTTTCCAGTTTGAATGCCTTTTATTTCTTTTTCTTGTCTGACTACTGTGGCTAGCACTTCCAATACTATGTTAAATAAAAGCAGTGAAAGTGGACATCCTTGTCTTGTTCCTGGTTGTAAGGAAAACTCTTTCAGCCAGATGTTAGCTGTAAGTTTGTCATATATGGCCTTTGTTATTTTGAGGTATTTTCACACTATTTCCACTTTGCTGAGTGGAAATAGTAAATGGATAAATGGATACTGTATTTTGTCAAATATTTGTTTTGCATCTATTGATATGATCAGATAATTTTCATAAATCTTTCAGTTCGCTAATGTGGTATATCATATTAACTGATTTATGGATATTGAACCAACTTTGCATCCTAGGAATAAAT
Organism: Macroglossus sobrinus; assembly: GCA_004027375.1. Lineage (NCBI taxonomy): Eukaryota > Metazoa > Chordata > Mammalia > Chiroptera > Pteropodidae > Macroglossus > Macroglossus sobrinus. The sequence goes on along the minus strand of PVKZ01002548.1, from coordinate 103,584 downwards.
CCCACTTGATCATGGTGTATGATCTTTTTAATATATTTCTGTGTTTGGTTTGCTAATTTTTTTTTAGGATTTTTTCATCTATTTCATCAGGAATATCGGCTTATAATTCTCTCTCTCTTTTTTTTTTAATGTCTTTGTCTGGTTTGAGAATATGGGTAATGATGGCCTCATAAAATGAGCTTTGGAGCTTCCCATCCTCTTGAATTCTTTGGAATAGTTTGAGAAGAATAGATGTTAATTCTTCTTTGAACATTTGATAAAATTCACCTGTGAAGACATCTAGTTCAGGGATTTTGTTGGGAGTTTTTTGATTACTGATTCGGTATTGTTAGTAGTAATTGGTGGGTTCAGATTTTTTGTTTCTTCTTGACCCAGTCTTGGGAGATTGTGTTTTTATAACTTTATCTATTTGTTTCAGATTGTCCAGTTTGTTGGAATATACTTTCTTGTAGTATTTTCTTACAATCCTTTGTATTTCTATGGAGTTGGTTGTCAGTTCTTTCATTTCTAATTTTATTTGGGGCCCCTTTTTTCTTGATGAGTCTGGTTAAAGGTTTATCAGTTTTGATTATGTTTTCAAAGAACCAGCACTGGGTTTCATTGATCTTTCATATATATATATATATTTTTAGATTCTATTTTATTTCTGCTCTGATCTTTATTATTTCCTGTCTTCTATTCTCTTTGGGCTTTTTTTGCTATTCTTTTTCTAGCTCCTTTAAGTGTAAAGTTAGATTGTTTATTTGAGAATTTTCTTGTTTCTTGAGGTAGGTACTTGTCTTTTTTTTATAGTATCTTTTGTGACACAGGCATTTTGCATTTGAATGTAGTCGAATTTATCATTTTTTTCATTTGTGACTTGTGATTTTTATGTTTTTTATAAAAATTATTTTCTAACAGGTCATAATGATAGGACCCTTAATTGTTTTTAATTATAAAGTTGATATTCCATTTAGATTTTTTTAATATCTAGTTATCTTTGTTTGCTCCAGTCTTTACTAAGTGAAGACCTCTAAGGTGTCATATTGTCTAAATCAGTTGTTTAAATTAAGTTATAATCAGAAAACAGAAACCATAGTAGGTATTTCAAGAAAGTGAATTTAATATAGAGAAATAGTTACACAGCTGTTGAAGGAGTGAAAAGATGAAAGAGGATTCCTTTTTCCTTTTTTAAGCCAGAGATAATAACTTAAGGAAGAAGATACCAGTCTTAGGTCTAAGAGAACAGAATGAAAGAGTCATGGCTAACAGATTTTAGAAATTCAGAGGATTCCCATGCAGAATGTTTGCTCAGACCTTTAAAAAAGTAACTGCCACCTGGGTCCTGCTGGGACACCAACCTCAGACTGGCTCTGGGAGTGCCAAAAGAAACTGGAAATTGGAGTAAATTACCCTTTGCTGGGCTGAATTGCTGCTGCCTAGGTAAATTACTACCCTAGGGCAATGCTAATAGAAAAACAATTAGAAAGAACCAAATTCTCTGCTTTTTCTGCTTTCTAATCTGCCTCTATTACCGCCCTTTTGCAGAACCTAAGGGGAAACCAAGTAGCAACAGAATCTGTAAAGTGTAGATTTCCTTTTCCCAGTTGCAACTTTACTGAACAGAGCAGCAGAGCATAGAACAGTGGTTTGAATCCAAGAGACAGTCTAGATAAATAAATAGACCATTGGTGGTGTCTACAATGGGCTATATACACCAAAAAAAACATGCAACCTGATTCATTGGAGTGGAGGAAAAAAGGAAAAAGAAATACAATTTTACTAATACTTAACAAGACTGTTTAATTTAGAATTTTACACTGGTGCTTCCACTCAATATATGTAGCCTTGTTGAATTTAAATGTAAGCTAAACACTTTTACCAAAAGACCTGCATTATAAAGTTAGCTTTTGATATAGAATAACAAGTTGTTGTTGGTAGTATGCTACTAGCAGATATTTTCTTAAAAATAAACGCCATTAATGTGACCCTTAATGATGAAGGTGACATTTTTAGCAATAAGAAATAGCTTTTCAAATGAAGCCTCTTATATAAAGAGAATTCAGAAGAAAATATTTCTATTACTATGTTACTTTGTTGGCAAATTGATATCTATCAAAAATCTCAATTGCACAAATTATAAATTTGAAATTAGAATATTCTAATCAAAATATTTTCCAAATAAAAGATTCTAGTGTACTTTGAATTTATTTTCTAAAAATTTAAAAATAAGCTAACTTCTAATGACTTTTTAGGAACAATGGATTGATATTATAGGATATAGAACTTTACTCGCTAAATTTTGAAAAAAAACACTTCAAATTGCTGGTTGAGACTGAAAAATGAATCTCAAAATGTAATAAATGCCACCAATGACACACTTTTTTTTATTTGGACATATGGGTTATCATTAATAATCTTTTAAAACTATAGTATCTATTAATACCAATTATAAAATAATATAAACCTAAAACCAGATTTTTGAATCACTAGAGTATAATATATTAAATTAAGGTTTTAGAATAAATATCACCATTGGATCAGATCCGAGTTCTGGTATTGCCCCAATGGTAGGAAGAGGGAGAAGGATAACTACAGTGCAGACCTGTAGTTAGTATTTTTCCTTGGTACTACCTCAAATGTCTGCAGTGAAAAATCACAGATCATTGAGATTTCATAGTTTTATTAAAAGTATACTTTAAAAAGATAAAGAATGCCCCAAGCAGGCGCATATTCCCGGTACTATAACCAACACAAGGGGGCCAAAACAGCTACAAAAGGGCAAAAAGGCCACAAAAGACCACCAAAAAGAGAGAGCCCAGAAGGGCAAAAAGGACCAAGAAGCAGTAATATCTGCCTTTTTTGGGGGCCATGATGGTTAGTTTCAAAGGCATTCCTAGGCAATTGGCAAGTGAGGTCATTTGACTGACACCTGATTGACACTAGGCACTAACTTTGCTTAGTGCACATGTGCAAACCCAGAATCCTGGCATTGTCATGATATTATAATGATAGTATAATGAAGATGAAGTTATGGGCAGTGGTTTTTGCACATGTGTTTGTAGCTGGTATAGGCAAGGAGCTTTTATGGCCTTTGTGCTCTAGGGTTCTGGGTATTTCTGGGAGGTCCTTGAGGAAAGTTTTTAAGGGAAGTTTCTATAGTTACAGAGCTGAGCCCCTATTCTTTTGTTCCCCTGTTGCTCATGACTAGCTACCTAACATAAGGAAGAATATTTGCTCTCAAAAAAAAAATAAGTGAAAACAAAACACTTTTATATTGTTAGTAAATAAAATAAAATATTTCACTTTTATTTTTAATTTCTCTTTATAATTTAAATTCATGTTGTTTAGTAATATGTAGTATAATTTATGGACAAATATACTATATTGGGTCTGTTTGAGAAATCTGGTTATTTTTAGTCTAATAGGTTTGTACTGATTTGTATAACCAAAAATGTTTAGAGACTACTCATATAAGTGGTTGTGATATTTTACTTGTTTTAACTCCTAAATATAAATTATGTAATATTCTAAGGAATATCCCAAGATAGACTGAGTTTGAAAGCTTTTTTTTTCTAAAGAGTTATAGCACATTACATGTTTCAATTATATTAGCACTAAATACTTTAGAAGTTTTTATAGCATGAAGTGCTTTGATGAATAAGTGATTGACTTCCAACTATTCGTTCAACATCCTTTATAAAATCATAGTGTGTATGGTTTTATAAATTTCTACTTTATATGTGTATATATTATAATATTTAGTTCACAGAGATTAAGTAACTTTCTGAAAGTCAGATTCCAATTTCTTAGAATTCATGTTTTCACTAGTTTTCCACTTTACTTCTTATTTGTTCTTATGTAGCTATACAGACATAAGCAAGTCACTATTTAGGCTTCAATCTCTTCTGTGCAATGAAGGGGTTGGCATAGATATCAAAGGACCCTTTCTTTAAATCGCCAGTTCTTGATACTACATAGAAAATTAATCTAGAACGGGGCTTCTAAAACTCTTCCATTAAATCTGAATTCCAGCAATCTGACTTTCAGTTTTAGTGGATAGCAATGTTCCTAGGATCTGCAGTAGATGTGTAGGCTTCTTCCTGGTCTAGTTGAAAAGACACTGAAGTAAGATTCCCCCACTGTTTTATATTCCTGGGGGCCGAGAAAGAAATAGGCAAGACAGATCTGAGTCAAGAAACTGTTTCACAGTGTCCTAAAATACCATCTAGGAGCAGGCAGAATTTAAACCTACCGTGTACATTGCAATTTGTGCTTGCTGCTGTCTGCTTCATTTACAGACTGTTTTATTAGTCAACTTGCCTCTTTCTCTGACATTCTGGGATTTTCTCTGGTTTTGAGGCTTGCACATTTGATGGGTATAGATCTGGTCTTTCTTCTTGTCTTTCTCCTGAGACTAACAATACCCCTAAGGGTTCCTTGAAAGAAAAATAACATGGCCATTTGAGATGTTTGTTTTGTGTCTGTTCCACCGGTAGCCGGCACTGGCCCAATACTGAAATGAGAATTTGGAGTCTAAGGCATGAAAAACAGCCCATAAGAATTTCAGAGACTCATAAAGTTTGTAAACTAATGATCTAGGTCTTTCATTTTCTTTGGAAAGGTGGCAACCCAAAGTTGCATGGAGCCAAAGGAATTTTTAAGACATAAGAAAATGCCTTTATTTCAGCTTTCATTCCTTGAAATGTTAGACAACCTGTCACTCTACAGTAAAAAAAAAAAATCAAAAATCAAAACGACCTCTGTGTATAGGATAAAATGTCCTTCAGAGGGGCAAAAATAAGACAATCTGATCCACGACAGAGCTAGAATGACATGCTAGAAAGCAAGGACAGAGAACAACTGCTGTGAATGTGGACTCAGCCAAAAAGACAAAAGAGAAACAACTCACTTGGGAGTGGTTAGAAGTTTTTTCCTGTGCAATACAGTGGAAAAAAACAAAAGCACCAAGAGCTCAAAAGACAGATTTAAACTGAGAAATCTATAAAAGAAAGAAGTGCCAAGCAGAGCCAAACTCTAGGACGGCCTAGGTAATAAACTATGACCTGCTCTCAAATATCTCATTTGTTGTTTTGGTATTTGAAATGTCTACTATTAGTCACTCCTTTGGGTAGTGACATTATCTCTAGGGTGCAAATGTTAGAAAGTATGTTAATTAAAAGGGAAGAAATAATAGAAACTTTTAACAGGAAAACATAATTTTTCAGATTACTTGCAATTTTGAAAAACCAAGAGTCAAGAGTCAAGTCCTAGATAATCTAATACAGGAAGGTGTATTTTAATGGAACCACCCAACTACTTACTAAAATAGAACCCTATTTAATTTTTTTACTATCGCTTATCACTTTCCTGTGCTTTTTTCCTCCTTTTTTACTCTCATCTTGTATACTTGACTCCTTCCATTAATATCTACAGACACAAAAACAGGTCTTGTTTATACCTAGTTTATACCCAATACCTGACACATTGTTTAGCACATGGCAAGCTCTAAAATATTTGTTAAAGGACTAATAAGTGAATGAATGAATGAACAAAGCAATGAATAATGTAAAGAAAGACTAATGTAGAAAAAGATCCACAGATGTATATTTGTGTATTTGAAAAATGTATACTTAGGTAAGTGCTGTGAACACAGGTAAGAAGAGGAAGTGAGGAGCTTGGACAAATTGGTTTCTAAAGTCAGAACAAAGAGGGTTATCAAAAATACATTTCTCATTTTCCCCAGTATTGGCTCTGGAAACAAACATACCTCCTATGCTCTAGTCTCAAGAGGGGAGAAAAGCTATTAACTATATTTTAGAACTATTGAAAAACCCTTGGAATGAGGCATAAGCCACACCGCTTCTGTATTTGGCCTGGGCCTGTACAAAAATATCCCATGTGCTTTGTAAAAAATGTTATAGAACTGGGTGCTCTGAAATGTCTGTTTTTAATTTACAGAAATAACAAGCATTTTGCTCAACACCATGGTGGTCCTTATTAAGCAAGTGCAAGCATTGGATGCTAGTGAAACCCTGTCTATGTGCCTTGGTAGTGCTATTCATAACTGATTCCAAAGATCTTATATAGAAAATAGACGAAAAAGAACCCTTGAGAATTTTAAAATTTAGTAACAATTTATTATTTACTTTATTTCACCAAGTAATAAGGGAAAAAAAGCTGTTTTGGAAATAGTTCGACTTACCTATATTACCTCCAAAGAGTCTGATAAAGGAGAACAGATAATGTATATAGCCCTAACTGTTCCCAGTTTTCTATAGCTATAAATTTATTTGCTCCATTGCTGCATTTTGTTTTTCTCTCTCCCTGTTCTCTACACCCACCTTTTTGGGATTGTTGTTCTGTTTAATTTTGCACATAAGAAGAAAAATATCTGATTATTCAAAAACAAGATGAAGATCCAAAAACTTCCCCACTTCCGCCATTTTATTTTTAAAGAAAATTTTGTGTTCCTATCCATACTATTTTACTATTTCCTCCTCAGAATTTAATCTTTGCTATTTATGTGTTTCAAGGCTAATCAGTCACCACCTAATTTTAAGTGGTATAATCATTACAAAATATTATCTAATATTCTGTTAAAGAAAATTTATGAAAGGAGGAAATAATATTCGTAGATTTGTAAAGGCAAGGTGAAGTAAACAAGAGTACCTAAGTGGACACTGCATCTTCTGCTTTATGAAAGTTATCGGGTAATATCTCAAAGCTACAGACCTGCTTAAAAGCCAAATGCTCTTTTTGTGTGTGTTATTGTCATATTGTTATCAGAAGGGTATTGTAATTTGAAAAGGTCAAGGGTCACCAACTTTGTGTATCATACATTATGTGAAATAAATGTTCATTTTGAGGAGATAAAAGAAGTCTTCCTTCATGACTAGTTCCAATATTTTAAAAGGCACTTCACCAGAAAGTATTCACCATATGGGCACAAGTTCTAGAAAGTAAAATAGGAAAAACTGTGTTTATTTTTGTTCATAGTTATGATTATAGTTTATATATAAGTAAAAGGAAAATAAATTTTAAGATATAACTGGCAAATGATTAATTTTCTAGAAAAATATTGGTTATTAAAAAATCATCTGATTCAAAAACTGTTTTCTTTATTCAAAGGCAGTGCTACCAGACTCTTATCAGATAATATCCCTGTTACCCAAGATAATGAAATTAAATCAATCCCTACCATATTTGACCTAATAACCTCTGTTAACACAGTTGTTTGTTACCTAAGTCCTGATATATTCCCTTTCCTGGGCTTCACAGCCACCATTCTTTATACTTCTTTTTTTTCCCTCCCTATACTGGCTGCTCATTTGCTGAAGATTAGTTTCCTGGGTCTTCCCCATCTTCCTGACCACTAAGACTTGAAATACTTCAGGGTTCAATGCTTCAACATTATCTTTTCTCTATATAACTCACTTTCTTTTTCCAACTAAACAATATCCTTCAGTCTCATGGTTTTGAATACATCAATATCTCCTAAATGTGTGTCTGCCTTCCTAATCTCTGCCCTGACTCCAGATTCTAATATCTAGATGAATCTTTGACAGATCTCCTTGAATGGCTAATATGCCTCTCAAACTTACTATGTCCAAAACATAGTAAGGTGATCCGTCAAAGCTTCCTTATCTCACAACTTCCTTATCTCAACAAATACCACTCTATCATTCTATATACTAAAGACAAAAACTTAGGATAATTCTTGACTTTCCTCTTTCTCTCATGCCCCACATTCAGTCCATCAGCAAATTCTGCCAAGGCTTTCCTTTGATTCCTCCTACATGGATTTAAGTTTTCATCATGACTCACCTTTATTCTACCACTAGCATTCATGAAGTTTCCCTTATCTTCACACTTGCTTCCCGCCTACATTTGACACAGGCTGCGTGAGTGATACTTTTTAAAAACTATTATGTTTTCCTCTATTCAAACCTCACTAATGGCTTCTAATCTCAGCATGAAATCCAAGTGGTCCATCCATGACCACTTAAGCCCAACATGATCTGGTTCTCGAATGCCTCTCCAACTCATATTCAATGACATCTTCATCCTGTCTCTCCTCTCTTTCTCAGCTCCTTCTCACCTCCATCTGCTCTAGGTGGACTTGCTTTCTTTCAATTTGTAGAACATATCGAGATGATTTCACATTAAGACTTTTGCACTTTACATTTCCTGAACTGACATACTCTTCTACCAGACATGGTAGAATACTCTTCTACCAGGCATGGCTCACTCCATCATTTTCTTCAAGTGTCTTCAAATGTGACCTTATTGGTAAGGTAGTCCTTTCAAATTTTTTTGAAAGTAACACAAATCTCACCTATTTCTCTCATTATTTATGTTTCTTAGTTTGCTTGATTTTTTTCCATTAAAGTTATTGTCATCTCTTTATAGATTTTTTAATCATTTATTTTCTGCTTCCCTTTGCTAAGAGTAAAAAATAAACAATATAAAACCATTAGAGAAGAAACTCAATTTATTTTTCTTATTGTTCTAACCCCAATGTTAAAACACAATCTGATATCCCTTGCACTGGAAAAATATTTGATGAATTGAGTTGTAAAGGGCCATATATAAAATATCTATTTAAGAAATTTCAAGTCATAAAAAAGATGAATTTTTAGATCCTCAGTGACTTTGTAATTAACCAAACTCTGTTTGTGGTTAATAAATAATACCGGCATTTATTTTCAGCATGAAAAGATCAGGGCTCAAATTTTGTTTCTACCTCTTACTGGCTAGTTAACACTTTTGGCAGGTAAGTTACTTATTTTCTTAGAGACTTAAAATGAATGAGAATATCGATCTTGGTTGTGAAAACTGATCACATTCATTAAAACTGTTATGGAATAAGTGGCATTAGCAGCAGCAATAGTAGTGGTAATAAAAATTTGTCCTTCAGTCACAGAGTAGACAAATGCTTCTCCTCTAGAAACTAAGCATTGTAAAAGTTTCAGCAAGACATTTAAATTGACTTCTTCAGAATCTCTTCCTGGATTGAGACCTAACAAAGACAGTAAGAAAAACAGCATAGTATCAAGACCACTGAGACCACTACAATCTTAGAACCCTCTGCAGACATGATCCTCATTACAGAGTAGCCTACAAGTCCTACTCTAGACTCCCTATTCTAAGAATACTCAGGAAACCAGTTCATTGTCACAGTAATGCCACAAAGGACTGAGATGGATTTGGGAATCTCCTATCACAGAGAGGATATAAATTTCAGGGGAAACAAGAACTGACCTAGTCTTCCAGTTTTTCAAGAGCCTGAATATAATCAGGTAACATTAACTAACTGATTGAATAAATGAAATATAGTGTATATACGTGTGAAATAGTGTCTTTGCCATATATAACCAGAATAGTCAGGAAATGCTCCCTTTTGATAAATACATAAAAACAAAATACTCATAATTTTTCTTAAAGTCAGTGCTTACTCTTTAATTTAATTTATTATCATTGTTTCCCACCCTGGTTTCTCTTTCTGTTCTTTTAAATTACCATTCCACCAAAAAGCTGAAAGCTGTAGCCCATTACATGGCCAATGTACACAGTTTAGAATATGTTTTTCCTTTGTTAGAAAGACAGACATATTGGAAGGTAATATGTTTTAAAAGAGGAAAATAGAGATATTTAGCTAATAATTGAAAAAAAAAAAGAATGCTCCTCACTTCTCCTGACCTTTTCTTTTCCCTGGAACAAAGTACCAGCCTTAGTCAACAAATATTGATCTGTTCTAAGGGAAAGGCTGGAGGAGTACCAAGGTAACTTTACAAAACTTCAACTGTTTAAGGAAAGAGGGCAGAGACATAGGTATTGTGGTTTGATTTGATTTTAAATGGGGCTTGGGCATATAGTTGGGAAACCAGTCATTGGGCAGGACTCAAGGAACCATTTCATTGAGTATAAATAACTCTGGAAAGCATCACAAGAACTCCCTGGAAGCACTTACCACTGCTGCTTGCTACTCCAAAGCCAAATTCTTTTATTAAAATTAAAACACACACACAACTATAATTATAGAGTTATGTCTTACACAGTGAGGCTTCATCCAGTCATTCTACCTTTCTGAGTTAGTCATTGGAGGCCAAAAATGTTCTGACTCCAGGATGATGTGTAATACTGCTTTAGGCTATGCAGGACTGCCCAGATTCACCCTTACCCAGGATTCAGACCAAACTTAACCAGGGCAGACTCTCACAAGAATTAATGGTTTTTAAGAGAAGGTCACTGGCAGGACCTTAGGAAATGAGATCTCAGGACATGGAACTAATTGTCTAACAGAAGAGATTTCACATAGGAAAAGAGCTACTTCTTTGTCTGGCTAGTAGGATATGTGGAGGGAATGGAGCTCAGAAATGCTCAAGTATTTTTGAAAGTCCTTTATGTGCTTTGAGTTAGGTGAAAGAGATTTTTGTCCCCCATCACTTAGGATTAAATAAATTTCTTTTTTTTTCCTTCAAAGAGGTTTTGTATGTTAACTGGTATTTTGTGCCAAAATAAAAAGAAAGAATCACATATGGAAAATTTACTGTGATTTTTTGGTTTAAAAAGGGTAGCAGAAACCTCTTTTACTAATGGATAGCACAACTATTTATTTGCTTGGTCATAGCATATCTTTTAGATACCTAAATAACAAATCAAAACCTAGTTTTTCAATTAGGATAGCAAAGTTACTAACTAGATTGCAAGCTCCTTGAAGATAGAGCACTTATTTTCTGACTTTCTGTAATATATTGCCTATCACGATCCATGGACAAACTAGACACCTAGCATATCTTCCATGAAATTGATTGCCTAGTATGTGCATTAAATCATGGTATAGAAAATCTGAAGTTCTCTTGACATTTTGATATGCAAAAGGAAGAAAGAAAAGTTCTCTTCATTTATTCTTTTTTGTTTGTTTAACAGAGGTGACTAGAGTGCCCACTCTGTCAGGCATTGTGGTTGGGATTGGAGCAAGGGTATAAGCAGAATGACACATTTCCTGCCTTGAAGAGTGTAGAGTCTGATACAGAGTGGGGGTGGGGATTAAAGTGGGGACTCAATATAATTATAATATAAAGTGGATTGGCATTGAGATATCAAGAGAATGCTGAGGACTTCAAAAAGATTTGCTTGAAGAAAACAGGAAAATCTATATAGAAAAACAAAATCTGCAAAGCCTTAGATATTCAATGTTACCAACTAATAATTTAGTCCAGAATTATGATATTATATCAAGTAGAGGAGGTATTCTGAGTAGTACTTTGGTACTAGTCTATGTAGTATATTAACATATAGTATACTAGGTTAGTATATAAAGTAGTACAACAGCTTCTTAATTTTAGCAAAGAGACTTCAGGTGCACACAAATAATACATACAATATCAGCAATCTATATTGTATCACATTTGTATACTCAGTTATGAAAGAATAAATAGCACAGTGTGTACTACTCCCAATGATCCTACAAGACTTCTAATAATCAAATATCTTCAGGAGCCAGAACAGGCCTCATCAAATCTGAGTTGCACAAGAAGTAATGCCCACTTTTTAAAGAAAAAGATTCATATCACTAAATTTATTTCTCATTTGATATAGATTCTTTATAAATCTTTATTCTTCTGGGGATAAACCATATAATCTTCCAGAAGCATATTTGACTTTAAACAGACCTGTTTCTAACTTACTGTTGGTCAATTTACCAGTCTGTTACAATAAAAAAATGTATTTTTATTTCCATGTAAAAATTTACCCCAAATTTTAGTGATTTAAGACAATACACATTTAACGTATTATAGTTTCTGTGAATCAGGACTCCAGGATGGTTGAACTGTGTGCTTCTAGCCCAAGATATCTCACACAGCTACAATCAAGGTCTCAGCAGTGGCTTCCATAATTTCAGGTTCTACTGGGAGAGGATCTACTTCCAATCTCACTCACAAGGCTGTTGGCTAGCATCAGTTGCTCATTGGCCATTGGCTAGAGACATCAGTTTCTTGCTACATAGGCTTCTCTTTTGGAAGCTCACAGCATAGCATCTAGTGTCCTTGAGAGAGACTGGAGAGAGTGGGTATGTGTTCAAGACTGAAGTCACAGTCTTTTTGTAACCTAATCTTTCATCATTTTTGTGATATTCTATTTTTTAGATGTGGTAGCTAGCCTGCACTCACAGAGAGGGATTATACAAGGTCATAAATGCCAAAGGTGAGAATCACTGGGGACTGTCTTAGAGGCTGTCTATCTATCATAAAGAGGTAGAAATAAAATATAAATGAATTGTTACACATTAGATTAACATATGAACAGACCTTGTGAATGTCTCAGTAACTCTCCATCTGGATGGACTGCCCCCAACCCCAGAGTTATGTGAACTTTTGACATATGTAGTAGTTTGAAAAGAAGACAGGTCTCTCTATCATGTCAACTGTGAAAAAATGAATCCTTCAAATTAAATTCATGTACTCACACACTAACCTAAAGATACATGTCTGCAAACAAATTATATCTACATGAAAACACACACAAAAAAAAACAGAAAAGTGCTAGACTTGTGCTTCTCATATTTCACACCATTTTCTAAAAAGTATGCTTATTAAATAAACTGAGAATGTGTACCATGGTGAAAAAGAAACTTCATATTTCACAGTTCTTGGCTTCTCTGTATTTATGTCTGGAATCTAAATACTTAGCAATTTCAAGTTGTTGCCTTTGATTTCCTCTTTAATAAACAGAGAGGAATGAAAAGGAAGAATATATTTTTCCAGTTTTATCATGTTGCCCTATTCATGTCCCCTTCATTAATCCTCCCTGTCTGCTGATCTATTCACCTCATAAAGTTCAAAGAAATTCAACTTCTATTGTTCTAAAGTCAGCTTTATAAAAAAAAAACTTTGCTTTCTGTACAAGACTGTTTTCAATGGTAACAATGACTTTATTAATAAGTAATAAATTCCTCAGTGATAACTTGAGACCGATGAAGTTTCAGCTGTTAAACTCTCATTATAAGCAATGCACCAAAAGGAATTTTAGATTCTTAACAATAATAACAGATACTTTTTCACCTGCTCCTAATTCAAACATAGTTTAACACATATGCATCATTTTTTCCCCAAAGAAATACATTTTTGGATGCAACCCAGATATACACCATTTCTGCCAAAAGGATAGTTTTGCACAACATTGCATACAAATTAAAATGGGATCTGAATGATCTTGAATACATTTTAAGTAGTCTGTACTTTCATATTTCCTAATTCCAAACTATGAGTTTTATTTGCATGCAAAACATATCTAATGAATATTCCACAAGTGTCACAAACTCAAAGTGAGCTCATCCTTCTTCCCTCCCCCTGCAAAATCAACTTATGTTGCCATACGATCATTACCAATTATTTAATGATCACAACTCTTTACAAGAGTTTAAGGAGACCCAGATTATTTAAATTACTCACCCAGTATCTCCTCCCAACGAGTCCTTCATTCTTTTGATCCTTCTGTTTTAATTAATGACACCATTAAAGTCTTCTACTTACCTCAAACCATCAAAGTCAAATTTATTCCTTCCCTTACCCCATATCCACTCACCTGCTAAGTCTTTCTTCTCACATACAGATGCTGCTTTCATTCCCTCTCTCACCATACTCATTCAAGTTCTTCTGGGGCCATTGAAAAAAGCCTTCTAAATAGTTAACCTTGACTTCCAGTCTTCACCCACTCTAGGCTACTCCAGATGACAATTAGAGTGGTATTTTTCTTAAACACTGTTTTGATCATGTCATGGAAAAATTCTATCCTTGAGTGTCTTCCTATTGTCAACCAAATAAAATTCATTATTTCTATTCTAGCCTTCTGGGCTCTGAATAACCTAACTTGCATGAACATTCTTAAGCTTATCTCCTATATTTTAGTAGCACTCTTTTCTCTGGATTAACTGGTACACTATACCTCATTCTCCTTCATCTGTGTTCACATGATTTCTTCTATCCAGAATAACACCTCTTTTTTAATATGGTGAAATTTTGCCTATCCATTCAACCAATATGAGCATTGCTGTATCTAAAACTCCCTTGGCATTGTTTCTGCCTTCTTTGTGGTCCTTATTATAGTCTTTCTAGGTTTAGAGGTCTACAACTACTCCTTTACCCTTTGCTATATTATAAGGTTTGTAAGGATAGTAACCACTTATTAATCAGCTGTGTACTCCCTATGTGTGACTTATGTGGTTCTTCTCCCCAATGGGACTCATTAAATGTTCATTGAATTAACAAACTCGGCCTGTCTATGAAATAGAATGGAGAACTTTCAAGATAGAGGTCTGTCAAGTTTTATTTTAAGCATCTCCGTTAGAGGACTAGAAACTTTCGATATAACCCTCTTAAAAGCCTTTTATGAAGACAGTTGCTTTTTCAGTTGCCTCTTTCTTATTTATAGCTTTACCCAGGAGGTGATGAGACTGAAATTTGCAGAGGTGTGGACAAAGCTGATGGTGTTACAGGACTAGTATACTATGCTTTTCCCCTCAATGTTTTTATGTAGGTCACATCATGGGTAACATTGAAGGTGAGGTGTTAAGCAGCTATCTGTTTATGTTCTTTAGCTTTTAGGTTTTAGATTTATCATTGATTTGCCAGCGAGTGCTCCTCCAATATTTAACAATCAACATTTAACAATCAACATTTAACAATCGACATTTAACAATCAACTTCTCAGAATTTTCCCAGAGCTTTTCAATCTCTAGGTTACCCCCTCCAGATTCAACCTTGATCCTGCCACTCTATCCACTGTTCCAAAACAGTAGTTATCTCTGTTCCAGATGATCTATTGTCTCTTCTCACTCTCAGTACCAGTGGAGAGTACCAATCACCAATTTTTAAATCTCATATTTTTCTCTTCAATCCACAAATAATAATTTCTTTTATCATTTCTTTTTGTTTCCCAAACCTCTTATAAGCTTCTGAAGGTGAAACAATAGAAGCTGACACATATGCATTTTTTAAGTTAAAAAATATTTTAAAGATTCTTGTTGGAGGCCAAGAATTATATCTTGTCAATAGAATTTCATGGGCAGATCAGCCAGCCAAACCACAGGCAAGTCTTCCCTCACAGGTTTCACTTCATTACATTTGGATTTATTCACAGTAGAATAAATGAGGTTGAACTGTCCAAGATGTTATATGAGCCATTGGAAAGAAAAATAAAATGCATCTCGAATTATCACAATTACCCAAATTCAAGCATGATTTTTACTTCTATTTTAGTGGTATGTTATATTTATTATTGGTCATTTTATAATGCTAAATATATTTTGTTTGTCTTGAGCTATGAAGCATTACTGGAGAATATCCCATAGTGGTTAGATGTACTGTGAATACATAGCTAATTTCAGCTGGACCTTCAACACTGTCCAAAAACTCCTTTTATTTTTATATTACCACTTTATTGAATTACCTCCATATAACGAGTGTTCAAAATATTTTACATACTCTCAGAGCCCCCACATAGTCCTCACCCCCTATACTCACAGCAAATTACTTCACCTTGACTTTATTATGAAGTTTAAGACTGTTTAATATAAGTACTCTTAACTATAAACTTAATAGAAATCCCCTCAAATCTCTTTGCATGACTAATGCTATTACAGATATTAACAGAAGAAGTTCTCTCTTCTTCTACTTACCTGGTAAGAGGAGTGACCTCCCCTGCCCCCTTTGAAGTTAGGCATGGTCATGTAAATTGCTTTAACCAATGAAATGAGAATGGGTCTCTTCCAGATGTAAACTTTAAGCTTTAGTAGAAGATTTGACACATTTTCTTTCCCTCAGCCATGGCTCCAGATTCTTGACATGGCTCCAGATTCTGGTGGTTCTGTCATGCTGAGTCTTGAGGTAGAGATAGATGTGAAGCAGAGCCCCAGCCAACACACATGATCAGGAATCATGAGCAAGAAACAAACCTTTGTGATGCAGATTCACTAAAAATAGGGGGTTGTTTGTTACCTTAACAAAAACCTAGTCTTAGAATGATATCAGAGAAAATGGTGGACTAGGTAACACCAAATCTTGTTTCTCCCCCAAACAGTAAATAAACTAGCAAGGACTGCCAGAATCAACTTTATTAAAACTCTAGGAACTGACCAAGAGTTTATAGCAACCAGCAAATGCTTAATTAAAAAAAATTAAAGAAACCCTAAATTGATAGAAATATGAATTGGAAGACAATGTTATTAAGATCTCAATACTCCCCAAATTGATCTATAGATTCTGTGTATCCCTATCAAAACTCCAGTTCCTTTTTTTATGAAATGGACTAGCTGATTCTAAAATCTATATTCAGTTGCAAGGGACTCTGATAGCCAAAACAGTCATGAAAAAAACTCATTCTTCCTAATTTCAAAACTTGTTGCAGAACTACAAGAATCAAAACAATATGATATTGGCAAGGATAAACATATGAATCATATGAAATAAGACTGAGAGTCCAGAAATAAACTTACACATCTATAGTTCGTTAATTTTTGACAAGCATGTTAAGACCATTCAATGTGAGAAAAAATAGTCTTTCCAACAGATGGTGCTGGAACAACTGTATTACTACATGCAAAAGAACAGTATTTGACCCTTAGTATTTGACCATATTCAAATTAACTCAAAATGAATCAAAGACTTAAATATAAGAGCTAAACATCTTAGAAAAAAATAGTAGGGTAAATTTTAATGACCTTGAATTTGGCAATGGATTCTTAGCTGTGACACCAAAAACACAAATGACTACATATATAATATATGTAATATATATATATACTATAATTACATATATGATACATATATAAATTACTATACATGTATATATACACATATATTTTTATGTATGCATATTATATATATATTTAACCACCAAAATCAAAAGTTTATATATAAAAAATATAATCAATAAAGTAAAGCAATAACCCACAGAATGGGAGAAAATATTTGCAAATCATATATTTGATAAGGGTCTAATATTCGTAATATATGAACAGTTCTTATAACTCAACAAAAAAAAAAGACAAATAATTCAATTAAAAATGTGTAAAGTGACTTGAATAGACATTCTTCCAAAGAAGATATATAAATGACCAATCAGGACATTCAAAGATGCTCAACATCATTAGTCATTGGGGAAATACAAATAGAAATTATAATGAGAGACAACTTCACACTCACTAGGAAGGTAACAATCACAATAAAAACAACAAATATTGGTGAGAATAAAGAGAAATTGGAGTCTTCATACACTGTGGTAGGAATGTAGACTAACCCAGCCACTGTGGGAAAGAGTTTGGCAGTTCCTTAAAAAGTTAAAAATAGAAGTACCATATGACCCAGCAATTCTTCTTGGGTGCAGTCCAAGAGAACTCAGAACAAGTATTCAAACAAAAACTTGTACATGAAGGTTCATAAAAGTTTCATGATAGCCAAAAAGTAAAAACAAGCCAAATATTCATCAACTGGCAATGAATAAGCACAAGGCGGTCTATCCGTACAATGCAGTGTTGTTCAGCTATAAAAAGAAATGAAGTGCTGATACATGCTACAACATGCATGAATCTGAAAAACATTATGTCAAGTGAAAGAAGCCAGTTACAAAAGACCCCACATTCTATGATTTCATTTACATGAAATGTCCAGAATAGGCAAATCCATAAAGATAGAAAGCAGATTAAGGTTTCTGGGGGCTGGGGAAAATGGGCTTTGGAAAAGTGACTGCTTAACAGGGATGGATTTCTTTCTGGAATGATGAACATTTCCTGGAATTATACAATAGTGATACTTTTATAACATTGTGAATTGTATACTTTAAAATCGTTAAAACAATAAATTTTGTATTATATGAATTTTATCTTAATAGGAAAAAAAAGTTTTAATAAAAGGCCTTGTCTACACTGAGTTATACCTTGCCTATCTGTTCTTCTCAGTCTCCTGCCTTGGAAAAAATACATACAGAGATAGATATCTTTGCAAGGCTATTCTCTTTGTAAGTGCCTTTGTATCATTCCTACCTCTCTCTTCCATCTTCTTGCATCATTAATCATCTCTCATTTCCAAATTCTTCCCTCAGCTACTTCTCCTAGACATATACACATACTTACATATTCTTTATCCTAAAAATAAGAAAAGCCAAAACAATCTACTTTGCTTTATTGTCAAGTTATTTTTCCATTGTTTTCCTTCTTTGCACTACCCAAACTTTAAAAATCCAAATCTATGTTCTCTACTAATTCGTTACCTTTTTATTAGTCCTCAACACTTACCTGGGCTCTGACCCTTTCACTCGTCTAATGAAACACTTCTCTTTTATTGGCAAAAAGCATCCTTCTTACTTTTCATTCTCTGTTGATGTAACCACAGTGATTAAATCTATATCTCCTTTAAATTTCTTTTCTTGGTTCACGTGATATTGTGCTCATCTGTTTCTTTCTTGTTTCTCAAAACTATTCTTAATCTCCCCTGGTGACCTCTGTTTCTCAATTATCTTTTAATAAAACATTCATCCATGTTCTTTCCTTATCTAAGTTCAGGACCCCCAATTCTCTTCTGTCAAAATCATGTCATTCTTAAAGGACTTAATCAAATTTTACCTTCTCCATAAGGCCTTTCAAAGTCCCTTAATTAAATTAATAAGCTTTTGTACTTCTATCCTAATACTTTTCACAATGTGTCTAATGGTCATTTATTTAAGTGTCATACACACCAGTAGGTGGTTTTAGATACTGGCACTTGTGTCTTTTTTTTTTTTTAAATCTCTGTATACCAATTACTACCTAGTGTAAGACCTAAAACATAAATTGGATCAATTGTACTTTTATTTTCTTCAACTCTCAGAAATAAACAAAAACAATGTTATAGCAATAACAGACTTTAAGCCAATGAGCCATATTAGATATGTGTAAAGGTAAATTTAAGTGACTTCTAGTCACTCTTCTGCCAAATACCCCTATGGAGTCCCTGAAAATGTAATCCATTCAGATGCATGTAATTCAGTATCTGATTGATCAAATATGGATTCTATTCAAGTACTGCTCTTTGAAGATAAGGTTATTGGCCTAATCGAGTCAGAAAGTTTTCACATCCTCTAAATACTTAAAATCACTAGTCTAGAAGACTAGGAAATACTGCTCTGAGAAATCTTATTCAGAGATCTAAACCTGAACACTGTGCCAGCCTTTTAAATAGTCTTCAGAATTATTTACAATTTATATCTTTAGTCAATATTATTGAGTAGCCACTATGTACTCATCATTGTTCCAGGCCTCAGCCCTTATAGAGCTTCTATTTTAGTGTGAGATGGAGTTGGAGAAAAATATTTGAATAAGATAATTTTGGAAAGTGATTATTGCTATGAAGAACACAAAGTTGGGTAAAAAAAATAGAAAGGTATAGAACAGAAAAGGCATTCTTTTATGTGATCAACAAAGTTCTGTTGATGTGACATTTAAACTGAGGTCTGAAAGCCTAGAAGAAGCCAGTCGTGCTAAGATCTAGCAATAGAGTTGTATTAGCAGAGGGAGCAACAACTGTAAAGCCTTAAGACAGAAAACTTGGCTTATCCTATGCCAGGCTTGGAGACCTTACACTTGAAGCAGAAACAGGACTATATAAGGTCTTGTAGGTCATAATGTGGTTTTGAGCTTCTCTGGACAAGAAGAAGCCATTGGAGGGATTTAAATGAATGAGAAATATGATCTGACTCATCCTTTGGAAATATTATCTTTGCTACTATATAAATGTGGGGTGAATAGACGTGAGGAAGCAGTCAGAAGACCATGGCAGGGCAAGAAGGAGGTAATGGTGGCTTAGATAATCATAGCTGTAAATGCGAAGATAACGGTTAGAAAAAACTGAGCATCTTTTCTTATTTCTCTTTCACCCACTTTACCCTTTTACTTCTTTCTTAAGCATTTGCCCTTAACACATGCACTGGGAGTAACAAGGGGACATGCATGTATTAAATTTCCTTTAGATCTGGTGATCTGATTTCTTCAGACACTAGGCACCTGGACCAAAGCTTATTTTCATAACTGCTTTTATTTTATTTTATTTTCATAAAATAAAAGCACACTTATGTATACAGCCATTTTTTTCTGTGACTATTTTTTGTTTATAGCTTGCAATTAAAGGCTATTCTTTAACTGTTAATTGTGGATGTTTGTCATTTAAAGCAGAAAAAATAAAACAACAAAAACCATCTATTTGTTTCAACAGCTTTGCTATTTGGCAGATTTCTAAAATCCACATATGCTAATGTTTGTATTACTTAATACTTGGATATTTTTCAGAACCAAATACTTTTGTAATTAATTATTTAAAACCCATTGAGCACTAAAGTATGAATGGTAGCATGTGTGGTTTGAAATTTTTCCTGTGATATTATTTTCATTTTTAATCAGTGTATTTTAATAATAATTAATTTAGAAAGAAACTGTTTAATGACATATTTAAGTAGCTTATCAATGTATAAAATGATTATTCACTATAATAAAAATAACTCATCAGTAAATTAACAAACACATTTTAAGCATATAATATGTGTTCAGGACTTGTGTCCAGCACGTTATAATATAACTGGAAGAAGACTCAACAAGTACACAAATACTTGTTAGCTCTAAAGAATATGACACTTATTATTTCTAGTAATGATATTTTTTCTATAGAACAATCCAATGTTTGTTTGAAACATTTTAAATTACAATGGATAAAATTAAATCTGAATTTTTCATGCTTTCACATGCTCTCTGCCCAGGTTCTCCTCATCCAATGCAGTAACCACCTCAGGGAGATCAAAACAGAGAAAGAAATCTCTGCACTCAGCAATAACTATAGCCATGACACAGAAAGACATAAGTTTTCTAGGTATGACATTCCTTTTGTCCCATATCTTAGCTTCTTCTTGAAGTTACACAATATCCCTGTCAGCAGTGGTAATGAAGCTGAACTTCTTACTGTCAAGATCTTCATGAGAAAGTATATAAGTTCATGGTCAACCAAATACAAGTGCAAGAACCATGTTTTCCTCTTTTATTGGATGCCACAGAATACATGAGACTA
Organism: Macroglossus sobrinus; assembly: GCA_004027375.1. NCBI lineage: Eukaryota > Metazoa > Chordata > Mammalia > Chiroptera > Pteropodidae > Macroglossus > Macroglossus sobrinus. The sequence continues at coordinate 82,516 of PVKZ01002548.1, read as the reverse complement.
AAGAACAGGATCATGGGTAATAAAGCTAAAAACAAGAGGTGAATTCTTACCCTAAAATGCCCCATTGAGAACATTGTCATCAGCTAGGATGTCACAGAGAAAACCTGACATCTGCCTCCTATAATGAGCCTTACTGAGGCTCCCTTAAACTCTAATGGCTAACAAAATAGAGTTGGCACAAGTTATGTTTAAGGCCTTCAGTGAGTCTCTATGTACATTGCTGTATAGGCTATACTATCCTAGACATTTTTGTTCATACCACCATATATTGTGGACTCTGGTGGTAGTATCACTGACACAGTGTCTATCTATGAGAGTTATGCTCTGCCACATACCATTTTATGTATAGATTTGGCTGGCTATGACTTGATAGACTGCCTCAAGCAGAAAGTGGTTATATGTTCACTATCATAGCTGAGAATGGAACTGAACATGAGATTGTAGAGAAGCTGTCCTATATAGCTGTGGACTTTAAGGAGGAGATGGCTATTACTTCTTCCTTCAAGAAGAGTTACAAGCTCTCTGTTGATCAGTTGATCACCACTGGTAGTGAAAATTGGTGTTACTAAAGGCTTTCTGTCCATCCTTTGTACATATGTAATCTTGTGGCATTCATGAAGTCACTTTAAATTCAGTCATTAAGTGTAATATTGATAAAGAAAAAACTGTTATGTCAGAACAATGTTGTCTGGTCATATTCCCATATGCCCAGGCATTATTGACTAAACAATGAGAGGAAACACAGCCCTGGCACTCACACACACACAAATAAAAGTAATTGCTTCATCTTCCAGAAAATGCAGATCAGAAAACATGATTATGAATTGCTGGAGCCAGCCGGCTAAGATCGAACAGTTCCCGAGAGGATTAAGAAAAAAAGAGAGACAAAGATAGAGTCTGGAGGGCTAACAGTGAATACTGTGCACCCAGTTTATTTTGCACAGCATATATATACCCTTGGAAATGCATGAAAAACAAAACCCACACATATGCAAATAATTGCTGACATTTACATAAGTTCTCTCACCTGTTTTCCATTAAGCCAAACTTCCTCCTTCTGCAACAGACTACCCATTAAGCCAAACTTCTTCCTTCAGTACAGAGTCCGCCTGCTCTGCAAACTTCTAGCTTGCAGGCAACTTTAAACCCTGTCTGTAGGGAATTCAGCAAGAATGGCTCCCAACAATGAATGGGTCTGACCCATCCATTTTCTACCACAGGTGATTCTAACTGAACTATTAGCAGATATATAGCATTTATTTCATGAACTCATAAGTATAAACTTACCCTAGCAAATATATACACCTCATAACCATGATATCTTTTTTAATAAACTGGCTGCCTTTGCCTTAAAGTCTGTATGTCTTATAATAATATAGCTACCTCAGTTTTCTTATAATTAGTATTGGGCTGATATATTTTTTTAATACCTTTACTTTCAGTCTTTTTTTTGTCCTTGTGCTTTTGTAAGTAACATATCAATGAATGTTTCTTGATTCAATCTGGCAATCTTTTTTAGGTAAGTTTAGTTCATTTATATTTGTTGTGTTTGCTGATATTTTTGGACTTAGCTCTATGCTTTTTAAATTTAAATTTGCTCCATCTTCCCTATATTTCTTACTTTTATACCCTTCTTTCTTTTTAAATTGTGACTTGAACTAACATTCATATGTTCCCTCATGGGTACTTTCTCGTACTCTCATGACCTTTCATAGCCCACCTACCCACCACCTTGTTGATGTTATCTAGAATATTAATTTAATTATTATAGAAATACTTCATTTTCTTTTATTTTGCTTTAACCGTTTTAAAAACAACTATATAAACTTTTCCAAGTCTTATTACTACCTTATGTCCTATCTCCCCTAACATTTTGTCTCTTCCTATTTGAAAGCTTCTTTCCAATGTGTTTTCAATATGAATAATTTTGAAGCAAATTTTTGAGACATTGTGTGCTAAAATGATTATTTTATACATTTACATTTAAATAATAATTTTATAAATATAAAACCATAAAAATATTAAAAAATAAAACATAGGTAAAAATTATTTTTCTTCAATACTTTAAAAATATTGTTTCATTGTCATCTTACATTTAGTGTTGTTGTACAGAAGTCTAGCATCAGTCTGATTTATTTCTTTGTTGGTGATCCATTCTTTTACCCTAAAGTCTTTCAGAGTATTTTCTTTCCCTTCTTCCTCCTCCACCCCTACTCCTTCTCTTCCTCCTTCTTCTCTTTCTTCTTCACTTTTAGATTTCAATAATAATTGCCTGAATGTGTTAGTTTTTCCTTCTCTCCCCTCTTTGGTACCTATGAAATCATTTAATCTAAGTTTGTTTATCTTTTCTTGTTTTAGTTAATATTTGTACTATTTATTTAATATTTAGTTAATATTTGTCCATTTTAATTTTTCTCCTTTGATTTTCTATTATCTTGATGTTGGTACTTCTACATCAGTCCACCATATCATTTAATTTTTAATTTACAATTTCTTCATTGTTACCTACTTTTTCTCAAAGTTTCCCACACTGATCCTCCAACTCACTAACATATTTCTTAGTTGAATATTATTTCATTATTATCTCAATTATTGTGTTCTTATTAAACTATTACATTTTCATAACTATTATTTCCATTTTATGACTATTTTGTTCTTATTTTATATTTTTAATATCTCCCTTTATCTCTTTAGTAACTATATCTTCAAAATGTGGTCCATCTATTCTTATACACTTGCTGTTTTTGGTTGATGTTTTTTAGTTTGGCATTTACCTTTGAAGTAGTTGTCTTCTTTAGATGCCCTGTTATTTTGACTTATACACATATATTGAGGATATCAGCTCTTCTTTCTGTTAATGTGTGTTGAGTTGAGCAGAAAGTCATATACCAGTGTATGTCAGTTTTGTGAATTCAAGAAAAGAGAAGAGGAGCCTATGGCTCTTCTTAAGGTGGGGCATCCCATACCTAATTACTAACCTTTGCTATCACCTACCAAGTAACTTTTTAGGTGAGGGCTTTATTTTTAAACCCCCAAGGAGAAATAGTACAAGGAGGAGTAAGTGTAATTAGGAGAAAATTCATCTGCCCTGTGAATTTAAAAAGGGAAAATGGAGGAGTCAGTGCAAAAGGTTAATCGGTGTCCACCAGTTTATTCAACCATTCGTCTCATCATAGGTTCTGAGCTGCTTCTAGACTGTAGTTTCAGATTCTTGCATGAAGAGGGCAAACAATGACTATCCCTAGGCAACAGCAGGGAAAAGACAAGAGAAGATTTTCAACTTCTTAGTAACATAGATTCTCTTGCTTACAACAGCTGCTTTTTACTCCATATTACAGCGATCTCCCCACATCATTCAAAATAATCCTCATTCTCCCCAAATTGTCTTATTATATTTTTTAAATAAATTGAGTCTACATTTTTCTTTATACTTCCCTTAGTGTTGATATGAGGAAAAAAAATTATAAGCTTATGATAGTTACTATATTCATAGAAACAGGAATTTTCTCCAAATAAGGGAACAAACAAAAACACTATAAATATTCATGGATGCTGCAGTTGTTAAATTAATTGAGATATTTTTTATATTATAAAATACTCTTCATCTGTTAATTGGTTGATTTTAAATGCATTGATAGAGAAGTTTATCATGATGTTGTATTGAAATTAAGCAAGAAAATATATAATAAAATGCCATTTTACTAAAATTTTTATATGTGTGTTTATAAGCATAGAAAAATCTGAATGAATACCCATTTGATGAAAATTGTCAGAGGAGGGCAAAAAAATCAGAGAAAACTTTCATTTTTTGCTTTACATGTATTTGAATTGTTTGAAAGTTTTCAAAGTATTTCTCATGTGGCAATTGACAAATCCACAAATAAATGGGAAGGGTAGGTTCTTATAATCAGCCTTAGCAGAAGACTTAGATTATCTCTTATAGGATGCAACTTTATTCTTTTTATGTGTTCTATACATTGTACATTTCTCTTTTATGTTTCTTTACCAGAAAAGCAAAAATTTTTCTTTCTAATGGAATTGTCCATTGTTGATAATATTTATTGAGAAAATATTATATTAACAAACATCAATAAAGGAATTAATGAAATAAAATGGAGACAGTTTATTAGATAAAATTATAGTTTTCCTCTTTGAACAGTTGCACATATAATTATTCCAAGTTGAATGTTAGTCTAACTCATAATTTTTACCTCTCAAATAAAGTAAGAACACTGTACCTATCTTTATTCATACATTATTATGGACAGATTTCACTGAATATGAGTTTCTTCTCCCTTCTCACAGCTTCCTCAGAACAAAATTGGAAGTCCATAAAATTAAGCTGTTGCATTTCATCTAGGTATCTTACTTTTGTAAAAAGTATAGTTCTCTGAATTCCAGAAGGCCTGTATTCACTGCTATTCATAAAAAAAAGAATTGCTTGCAGAAATAAAAGCAGAATAATTTCTTCAAGAACATAAATTTGGAACTATAACAACCAGTTGTCCAAGCATCTGTTGAAAGGAGGTCTGTTGTTTCTCCAGCAGTTTTACTGCAGGTGGTATCATTTGTAGTTAATAAAATTGCTGGAACTGGCACATTTATAATTAGTTGGTAATTTATTCATGATCATAAATCAGTGACTACCAAACAAACTTATCAAATCTGAAAACTCTTTTAGGCCAGAATGTTTTTAATGATCCATAAAAAAATTTTGTGTGTTGCTTATTTGCCTAAAGGGAATGTTTATTAAAATCCATAACCTTTTGAGTTTGGAACACTTGGCAAGATACTGTCTTACCAAATGAGGGAGGGAGACATCTTGTCAACACAATCCTGGATGTCACATTACTCAAAGCACACATGACTGATTACTCTTGTTCTTTACCATTATATTTGACTGTTAAAATTTGCTTGTACTTTTAAATATGTACCATTGACAATGTATTCAAGCAAAAGGAAGTGTAAATGAATGTGTTGTCTGGAATCACTAAGGCAAGGAACAGTGTGGACTTCAGACTTGGATAGAACTGAGTTCATATCCTAGCTCATGCACTAACTGAAATAAAATTTGCTTAACTTCTCTGAACATCAGCTCTTCATACATAAACTAGAAATAACACTGTTTTCTGCCTAGTTTGGTAAAAGAATAAATGAAATTATGTTAATAAATGCCTGGCATATACTAGGAAGTCCAAGCATGGTAGTAGTTATTATTCTGTCTCTTGCCAACTTTGCCTTTCTTTATGCCTTGCCAGCATGTACAAAGACTTAGCCAGTTTTCTCATACATCCTCTTATTTAAACCAATCCTCACTCTCCTGGGAATGACACAGGATGCAAAGTGAGTGAAATCAACAATTTGACATTTATTGGGATTTGACACCTGCAACTGCTTGTGACAGCAGTCTTGATGTTCATAGAATACTGACTACTGGACAGAGAATGAGCCACTTCCAGCATGGTCAAAAGAGAAGAAAAGTGAATTTTAGACAAATCTGTCTTATTTTTCCGGCTGGCTACTCACCAACAATTCTTACCAGCTAGAATGTTAAAAAGAGGGAAAAGCAAAATCTTTAAGGTCAACAGGGCTCAATGCCGAGGAAATCAGAAAAGCTAGTTTCTTTCCCTCTTTTTCTTTCTTCTTTCGTTCGTTCATTCCTTCCTTCCTTCCTTCCTTCCTTCCTTCCTTCCTTCCTTCCTTCCTTCCTTCCTTCCTTCTTTTTTTTCTTTTTTTTAATTCTAGAAGAAAACATAAACTAAGGCTTTGTTTCTCCTTTAATGAATGCAGGCTATGGTACTGCCAGCATCCAGCTCTGTGATGTTATATTTAGTTCACAAGAGTCCTGAGAAAAAGCAAAATTTGTGCTTTGCCATGGGCACATCTTTTTACTTAAGGCAAAAAACCCCCACTAATAATTGTGAGATATATCCACTGAAAGATTAATTCAGGAAGCCAATCTGTTTCTATACCTAAACTCAGTCACTCCTTATTTGAATGTGTGCATATGTGTGTTTGTGTATGTGTATTTCAGCACAATATTTCATACAAATTTATATATATATATATATATATATATATATATATATATATATATATATATAATTTCTCCATATTCTTTTTTGGTATTTTCTACAGAAAAAATCCAATTAATTTTTTCATTGCATGGGATATGTACTATAAAAAGCTTATTATTAAGAGCTCTTTATCTGCCAAAACTAAGAGAATATTTTTACCAAGTTCATAGTAGAAAAAATTTAACACTAGGAAAGAATGCTTAAAATAAATGCATATTCTGATTTTTAAAAACTCAAAATTAACAAAAGGGGTTTCAAGAGACAAAACTGTGAATAATTAATAACCAAAGTTCTACTTTCAAATTCCAGTCAAGATAGCAGAGTAAGTAAAAAGTGTGTTCAGTTTCTTTCACAACTACATTAAAATTACAACTAAACTACAGAACAGTCATCACTGAAAAATGCCTGATCTAGCTGAACAGAAATACTACCACTAAGGACATAGAGAAAAAGCCACTTTAAGACTGGCAAGAGGGGGAGAGACAAGAAATGAGCTGTTCTCACACCTGTGTGCAGCTGTTAAAAATTAGGAGAGATATTGTAGCTGCAGAGGTCTCCCTGGAGGAATGAGACATCCCGGCCCCACACTAGGATCCTCATCTAGGGTTCCAGTGCCAAAAAAGTAGTTCCTAAAAATTCTGGCTATGAAAACCAGTAGAAATTGTGACTGAATGAAACAGAGGGCAGCTGGAACCACAGGCATCCCTCTTAAAGAATCAGCTCAAGTACTTACTCGCTGACAGACTCACTTACTCTGAGTTCCAGCATGAGGCAGCAGCTTGAAAGGTGCCAGAAACATATGGGAAAAAATTGAATGGTCTGGCTTCAGGGCAAGGGCTGAAAGAGCAGCTTTCTCCCAGATAGAAGTATGGGCAGACACCATTTTCTTTTGTTGAGCCCTCCCATCACCCAGCCTGAATGTGCAGGCTGACACCATGTCTGTCCCCATTAAATTAGTTAATACTGTTCTCCTCATCTGGTGATTCTCTAAGACCTAGCCCCACCCAATTTGCGAGCCCACCCAAGCCCCTTCCAGTGGCTTTTCCATACAAATAGTCCATCTTGGCTCATACTGTGGACTTTCCTAAAATCTCTCAAAGGTTAACAAATCTCAAACAAGGAGCATTAGGCCTTAATGTGACCTGAACCTCTTGCTGATAATCTCCAAGCTCAGCACTGGTGGCAGTCAGCTTCGTTTCTCAGCTTGGCATCTTGAGGCACCTCAAAGGCCACTGTGGGTGGGTTATCTGTGGATTGTTTGGCAGCTAGGCCAAGTGGCTCCAGGCAGGGCCAAAAGTGCAGATAAACTTGGCCTGTGATGGGGACCCTCCTAGGAGGCCACAGGGCTGGCATGCCTGTTGGTATATTAGGACAGAGCCAGAACACCACTTGGGGTTGCATTCAAGGACAACATACCATGGGGAAGAATAGGCAGGCACCAGAGCTCTGCTAAAGCAAATCATATTTCATAGAATGACCCCCTGTTTAATAGCTCTTCTACTATCTTCAAAAGCCAGTCCTCACAACTAGTTAGCCCATGGGTCATCCCTCCCTGATGTACAAACAGCAACCAAGGCTTAATTACAAAGAGAGGACACTTACAACCCACACAAAGGAAACACCTGCTGACTCAGTTCAGGTGACCAGGGAGACTGCTCCACTAAGCCCCACAGGATACCCACTACATGCAGCCATTCTACCTAATACATAGAAACAAACCGGGGAGGCAGTCAAAATGGGGAGATAAAGAAACATGTCTCAGATGAAAAAACAAAACAAAGCTCCAGAAAAAGCAATATACCAGATACAGAGTTTCAAATACTGGTTATAAGAATGCTCTATGAACTTAGAGGAAAAGTAAATAAACTCAGTGAGAACTTTAATAGATAGAAAATATAAAAATGGAGATAGAAAACACAAATAATGAACCGGTCAGAAATGAAGAGTACAATAACTGCAATAAAGAATGCAGAGGATTAAATCAGTGATGCAGAAGATAGAAGAAAACATCCAATCAGAACAGTAACAAGAAAATAAATTTTAAAAAATGAGGATAGTTTAAGGGGCCTCTGAGACAACATCATTTGTACCAATGTTCATATTATAGAGGTACCAGAGGAGAAGAAAGTACAAGGAATTGAAACCCTTTTTTAAAAAGTAATGACAAAAACTTCTCTAACCTTGCAAAGGAAATAGGCATATAAGCCCAGGAAGCACAAAGAGTCTCAAGCAAGATGAACCCAAACAGGCCCAAACCAAGACACATCATAATTAAAATACCAAAGTTTAATGACAAAGAGAAAATTCTAAAAGCAGCAAGAGAAAGGCAGCTAGTTACTTACAAGGGAGCTCCCATAGACTGTCAGCTGATTTCTCAACAGAAACTTTTCAGGCCAGAAGGGACTGGCACGAAGTATTCAAAGTGATGAAAACCAAAGACCTATAACCAAGATTACTTTACCCAGCAAAGCTGTCATTTAGAATAGAAAGATCAAGAGCTTCCCAGAAAAGAAAAAGCTAAAGTTTATTAACACCAAATCAGTATTACAGAAATGTTATAGGACCTCCTTTAAGAAGAAGAAAAGAGATAAAAAATATGAATGATCAAATAACAATAATTATCATATCTATCAACAATTATTTCAAATGTAAAAGGATTAAATCTTCCAACTAAAAGATAGGGTGGCTGAATGAATAAGAAAATAAGTCCTTTCCATATGCTATATATGGATCAAAAGACACACAGACTCATTCAGTTCAAAAGATACACAGACTAAAAGTAAAGGGATGGAAAATGTATTTCATAAAAATGAAAGTGGAAAAAAGGGTGAGGTAGCAATGTTTATACCAGAAAAAAATAGACTTCAAAACAAAGGCTATAAAGAGAGACAAAAAAGGATCCCGTAATCTCACCTGTGGGTATTTAGCTGAAGAAACCCAAAATACTCTTTCAAAGGAACATATACATCCATATGTTCATTGCAGCATTATTTACGATAGGCAAGATTTGGAAGCAACCTATGTGTCCATCAACAGATGATTGGGTAAAAAAAGTTATATATATATATATATATATATATATATATATATATATATATATATATATATATAAAGTTATATATATATATACAATGAAATATTACTCAGCCATAAAGAAGAATGAAATCTTACCATCTGCAACATGGATGGACCTAGAGGGTATTGTGCTGAGTGGAGTAAGTCAGACAGAGTAAGACAAATACCATATGATCTCACATGTGGAATCTAAAAAACAAAATAAAGAAATAAAACAGAAACAAATTCATAGATACAAAAAACATTTTGATGGTTGCCAGATGACAGGGGGTTTGTGAAACTAGATGAAAAGGGAAAAGAGAATAAGTACAAATTGATAGTTACAAAATAGTCATGGGGATATAAAATATAGCATAAGGAATATAGTCAATAATATAATAATATTATAATGTATGGGTTCACATGAGTACTAGATTTATATAACTTTATGGGATATATAAATTTCTAAACAGTATGTTGTACACCTGAAACTAATATAATATTGTTATCAACTGTAATTGAAAATAAAATTATTATAAAAATTTCAAAAATATTTTTAAAATTTTTAAAAATATTGACAATTAAAAAAATGAGTTCTACTTTCAAAATTGAGTAAACACTGAATCCTGGTCTACTCTTCTGAAAAACCTCAAGATGGGAGTCTGGAATGATCCAATGAGGAAGAGAAAAGATAAAGATGTAATTTACCACATTTAAATCCTAAGAGAAAAATAGCAGCAGCCTCAGAAAAATAAAATAAAATTCAATATCCATTCATTAAAAAAAATAATAATAACTCTTAGCTATGTCCAGAAGAAAATGTTCTTAACTGACAAAGAGCATCTGCAAAAAGTATCTTGTCAATATCACAATTAAAATGTTAAAAGTACAATTAATAAAGGAAGAATATACCTTAATGATATAAAAGTATTTAGTAAAATGCTGCAGGCATTGGTATATTTTTCTAAAGTTAGGAATAGAATGAAAGTTCTCAAATTGATAAAGCATATTTACCAGAAGCACACAGTAAATACATTGAATAAATAGACGCATTCTTACCAGAGATAGGAATGAGACAAATGATTTTTTAATGTCACCACTGTTGGTCAACATTTTTCTAAAGGTCCTAGATAATTCAATAAGAGAAAAAATGAGCTAGTAATATTTGATAGGAAGAGAAAAAACTGACATTATGTGATATGATATTTGTTAAATAGAAAAATCCAACTAGAAGAACTACTAAGGTGGAAATTATATACATATGTATGTCAATAATGCACAAGTTAAAAGCCTTCTTAAATAGAAAAGAAAATGGAATAAAAAAATTCTAAGAGATAATTGTAGGATAAACTTTTTCTAATAAATAAAGAGAGATGATGTAAAAAATAAGTATAAGTATGTTATGTTTTAAATTTATCTTTATGTTTAATCAAATCAAAATCTTAGTGACATTTTTAAAAATAATAGCTTTACAAAGATATAATTCACATATATATAAAATTTACTCTTTTAAAATTTACAATTCAGTGGTGTTTCATATATTTAAAGAGTTGTACTATAACCACTATCTAATATCAGAACATTTTTATCACCTCAAAAAGAAAACTCATACCCATTAGCAGTAACTTTTGACCTTCTCCTTCCAGCCCCTGGCAACCACTGAAATTTACTTTCTCTTTCTGTGGATTTGCATATTTTGGCCTTTTCTTAAAAATAAAATTACAGAATATTTGGCCTTTTGTGGCTGACTTCTTTCAATAACATAATGTTCTTAAGGTTCATCCATGTTGCAATATGTATCAGTATTTCATTTCTCTTTATGGCTAAATAAAATTTCATTGTATGGATATACCATAAAATGTTGAAAGTAAATTCAGCCTTTTGTATCTATGAGTTCTGATGGAAAAAAATATTTTTTTAAAGTAACATTGTTGCTGACATGTCCTATGTAATAAGGTATCTGAGGGTTAGGTCTGTACTGAATATTTATAGATGGTTTTTCTTGTCACGTTATTCCCTAATAATACAGTATAACAAATATTTTCATTGTTTTAGGTGTTAAAAAGTAATATAGAGATCATTTAAAATATACTTGAGGATGTGTATAGGTCATAGGCAAATACTTGAGCATCTGCAGATTTTGGTATTTGCTGGAAGTCCTGGAACAAATCCTTTGCAAAAAAAAAAAAAATGAAGAGTGACTTATTGTATGTCCTTGGATATCAAGGATAAACCAAGAATTTCCATTATCACCACTCCTTTTAACATTGTACTGGAGATCCTAATCAGTATGGCCAAACTAAAGAAAGAAAGAAAATATGTAAGAATTTAAAAGTAAGAAATAAATCATTTTTATTTATAGATATTATAGTTGAATTCATAGAAAGCCCCTCAAAAAATCCATGAACAAATTATTCAAACGAATAATACAATTTTTTTAAAATAATGTGTAAAAAAATTAATGAACAAAAGTCAAACATTTCTATATACCAACAACCAAGCAACTGAACAATATAAGTTTATAATTTTTATCAAGATAAAAACAATACAAAACACTCATATATTGCTTATTTTATGTCAGGGATTGTTATATACACTTTACATACATAATACTTTTTAAATATGTGTAAATTCATTGATGTTCCTCCCTTTGTATTCCCCTTTTCTCACATATGGGCTGGATGGAGAGATTCATTCTATTGAGTAAAAGGGAGCAGAAGTGATGATATGTGATTCTGAGACTAGGTCATAAAGAGCAAAACTTCTGCCAAGCCTTTCCTCTCTATCATTCACTCTGAGGAAGCCAGCCACTATAACACAAAGTTACTTCAGAATCTTTGTGAGAGGCCACATGAAGAACTGAGGCTTCCTATCAACAGCCAGCATTAACTTGCCACCTGGTGTGTGATCTTTTCGTTGCCACATCACCAGTTCTCAACCAAGCCTCTTCCATCTTCTTGACTCACAGAAATTGTGAGAGATAATAAAAGCTTATCATTGTTTTAAGCCACTGAATTTTGCAGTAATTTGTTACAAAGCAATAGATAACAATACTCACAGTGCGATCCTCACATCTCTATAAGATAGATACCTTTCTTATGGTCAATTTACAGATGAAACAAGAGAGGCAAAAAGAAAGAAGTTAAGCATGTTCAAGGTCACACAGTGATGTGTAACCAGTGGAGATGGAACTCAAGCATAGCCATTCAGCTCTCAAAGTTTGTGCTTATAACTATTATTCTACACTACATTGCTTTTTTCCTCCAGACTTTCAGACATACTTTATATTTTAAAAGACAGCATTGTACATCCACAATTCTCACCTGCTCAGCAAATAATAAGTTTAGCTTCTTTGCTTTCACTGTATGTAAAAGGCGAACTTTTCCTTTGATACTTTTTTTTACCCTCTTAAATTGCTAGAAGAAATCTTAAAATAACTCTCTATGAAAGAATATGTGGGAGATGAACTTTCTGAGTCATCATGTGTTTGAATATCTCTCTTCCTGTCTTCTAATTCGATTAATAGCTTGCCTGGAAATTTAATTTGAAGTCAAGCATCACATTTTTCCTCAAATTTTAAAAGGATTGCATCAGGATCTTTTAACATCCAGTGGTTGCTGGTGACAATTGATGACAATAGAATTCATATTCCTTTGGAAGTGATTTTTTTCCTCTCTAAAAATTTTTAGAATATTTTTTCTAATTTGATGTTTTAAAATTTTAGAAAAAAATTTTAGGTGCTGATCTTTTCTCATTTTTATTAACTGTGATAGCTATTTTGTAATTTCTTGCAATCTGATGACTTTGCTTTCATATATTCCATTATTTTTCCTTTTGTTTGTTTTCTAATAAAATTCCTGAATTTAACTCACCAGTCTTTCTGCTGAAAATTTTAATGTTTATAATGATTAATTTTGTGTGCAAACTTGGGTAGGCCAAGAACAAGTATTGTATTTAGGTGAGGTTAACATTTAAATCAGTAGGCTTGAATAAAGCAGATTGCCCTCTATAATGTAGGTGGGCCTCATTCTATTAGTTGAAAGCCTTAAAAAAAAAAAAGACTGAGATCTCCCTAGGAAAAGGGAATTTGTCTCCAGACTCTCTTTGGACTCAGGGTGCGACATCAACTCTTCCCTGGGTCTCCAGCCTACTGACCTGTGCTGAAGACTTTAGATTAGCCAGCCTGCACAATTGTGTAAACCAATTCCTTAAAATAAATCTTCCTTCTTCTATCTGTTTCACCTCATCTCTCTCTCTCTCTCTCTCTCTCTCTCTCTCTCTCTCCCTTTTTGGTTCTTTCTGTTTTTCTCTCTTTCATGCTGCATTTTTCTGATATAACTGTGGTACTTAGTTGCTCATTTGTATTTATGGAAAAAAATGAAATAAATTGGTGAGTTTCTAATGTATATTATATTTCTATTGTACTCCTCAGGGGGGCTTAGCTCAAGAGTCCAGGAAGTGGCTCCTTTTCAGATGTGTACAGGTATTTAATACTGTATTTTCCCTCCACCCACCTTTTTCCACTGTGCAACACAGTACAGTTCCCCAGAGTGAGGAGGAAAAGAGCCCTCTGACTGATCATGATCATGTAACCTTAAACTCTTTTGTCTTTGCTTTATGGGCCTTGGCTTTTGCAATTAAAAAGCTGAGAGCATAAATTTTAAATTATCTGATTGTGCTGTAACAACCCTTCTTTGAAGCAATGGATTCCTCATGGCCCAATTCACATGTTCAGAGCCACAGGACCATAAATAAAAACATTATTGGGAGTAAAAGCAGCAAAACCTCACATGGTTATTAGATCAAAACATCATCTGAATCACAGCATTTATCCACCAGACAGTTCAGTTTCTCTCCTTCACATTTTCATCATCTAATTTTTCTCATACTTTGTCTTAAAAGATGTCTATTTTTAAAGTTTGCCATTCTAATCTTATCATTTATTCCTTCTGGCCAGGCTAATGGTGACAGTAAAGTATAATCAAGCTTGATTTTGCCTTACTGAAAATGTAACAGCATCATCAAGTGGCAAAACTGTAACTTCAAAATTTTCAATTTACATGGACCAGAAATACTTCAACATAGAGAAAAATGTATGTTTTCCTGTTCTGTTTTTCTAATGAGGTTTTCAGACAAAATTGTAGGAAATTTAGATGACTTCTTACTTCTTGGCTTTCTTTGAAACTTCCAGACCTAGTACTTTCAAAGTCCCCTACACCTCCCTTCTGAAAACTCATATCAAGACTAACTCTTTCTAATGAGATGAGAAAGAATTGGTATTTCTTAGTTGTGATGGTCATATCTAATTTCTGAGAACCATGGCTCTGAAAGAACTGGGCAATGAAGACACTAATGCCTCTAAAGAATTGTTATTCTTTCTTCTAAGAACAACTTATTATATTTTTCTCATTGCCCTAGCCATCAGGATACTCAAAGTCAAGCACAAAGCCATTTTTAAACAATATGGTGAACTTTTGAACAAAGTTAATAGTCCCCAGCTTTTAAAGTGGTTAAATATGTCTGTAAGTATATTAAAGATTCCTTGTTTTTAGTTTTGAAGGGATGTGTGCACTTTAAAATTCTCTATTATTGTTGGGATAATTATTGGTGTTTTAAATATATCTTTAAATATGTCTTGGTATGTTTAATATAATTATAAGCAATGTTTTATAAAGTGTTATATAATAGGGTCTGCTGGAAAGCTTTGAGTCTGGAAATTATAACACTTTCAAAAATCACCAGGCCTCAAAAAGATGCATAGTTCCTCCAAAAATTTCCAGTTCCTCACTACAATCCAACAGCAGTTTTACCTAAACTCCATGACTTAAAAAGGAAAACCATGCATCAAAAGCTTTGAAACTCATATTTTTAAGTCTCACTATCAGATTCTAAAATGCTGGGAATGTTTAAAGTCAGTATTCACTGGTCACCACTTTGGTAGAAATTTAAGGACTGGGAGCAAGATATTATTGGCAAAGACAGTCTTTCTCTGAACTTGTTCTCTGGTTTTCCTTAGTAACTTGAGTGTAGCATGAAAAATCTTAGAACTGCTGGGTTTGTGGAATAAAGAACATGGGTATAAGTATAAATGTCAATTCTAGCCAATTAATTATCATAAATTTTTTTTAAAAAAAACAAAAGCTGTCTACTGTTTGTAATTTTATGTTTTTAAAGTAGGTGGAATTATCCAGGGGATTCTGGAACAATAAATTTTTGAGAAATGTTGACATAGAATTGACCCTTGATCTTGTCCTTTAAAACCCCGAAGCTGACCTCTTGAACTATTCTCAGATATTTAGGCCAAGAATTAACAATTCCTGGGTTTCAGTGCAAGTTTGTTTAAAGATACACTTGTGAACTTTGTCATCTGCATTATTCCTTCTGTACATGTCCATGATATTGGGAAATTCCTGGATAAGTGCATTCATGAATAACATAGGAATCCCATCATCTTCATCTGGTTCTTATGTAATTCTAGTCTTGCCTTTTCATTTTCATTCTTTGGAAAAGAGTTGAGACATTTATTTGCACACAAAAATATGATACATCATCTCTGAAGTTGGTATTCACATTTGTGACAGCCAGTCTCCCATATGATTCCTATTACTAATGAAAGCCTCTTATCTCCTAAAGTCACTGGCATGCTTTTTTTTTTTTTTCCTATTGGAGACTCTCAGAGGTTCAGGCCAGAATGCATAACTGTATTTGATAATTCAGTATCAAACAGGCATATATACTCAGTGGGATGATAAAGTAGGAGCCTCGTGTACTTTCACAAGACTGCCTCACATTACCATTTCCAGCCTCCCTTCTCCTAGTAACATTACTTTCATAGTTAACTTGATATTTTCCCATTTTCATGGAGTGTCCTGATTCAATCTTTTTGTTACTTTCTCCCTTATAAATCCTCCTGAAAAATATTGTTTCTCACTTCACCACCAAAAATTCAGGGTACTATTGGGGTGCAGTAAAAGCAGCTAGCATATTACTAAGTCTGTTATCAGCCCATTTTAAAGATTCATGGATAATTTCACAAGAACAATCAACACATAACATTTAGTATTTTGATTCTTTGCTCACTGTAAATTATTTATTAGCACTAATTTACTTAAAATCAGAAACTTGTAGATATCAATTTAGAAAATGACTCTCTTTGGAAGAAAGTATTAAACCATACTTTAAAATGGCAATATTTTATATCCTTACTTCTTTCCCTTAAGTACTTAAAGAAGTATCCCTATTGGTCACTTCATTAGTGTCCATAGACTTCTTAGTTTTCAATTATTACTAAGCACCTAGTATGTGTTATGCACTGTCTTAAGTACTATATAAAATTTAAAGCAAGCATTTTTTTCTCTGCATCATGAAGTAATTAGTTGAAAACTGAAAATTATAGAATTAATCCTATACAAGATAAAAAAATACACATAAACAGTCTTGTATAAAACAAGAGATACATAAAGAAGTTCTAGATAAAAAGCTCCTTAATGAGTGCCAAAATAGCTAATGGAGTTTATTGGGATAAATTTTTTTATACTTGAAAGCATTATAGTAAGGATATTTATTTAAAAGAAAAAAAAAATCTTCCGAAATTCTTTCAAGCCTCAAATTACTGAGACCACCTAACAAAAGTCAGAATTCTTTCCTGCCTCTTTTGGAAATCTGATGAAGTGCAGACTTTGATGAAATATCTTTGGCAATATTAGTGACATAGAAATACTTCAAGTTGAAATGGAGATGAGTCAGATTAAAAATAAATCTGGCATTTCTGCCAAAATACTCAGGCCAAGATACCCATTTTCAAGTGGGAACAATAGAACAAGCACAGATTGCACTTTTTTAAATGGTAATTGAACTGGCATTATAGAAGACCTCACTAGCTATATCTTGTTATAAAAAATATATTTAAGGACACCAAAACTATGGCAATCTAGCAGGAAGAAAATGCCTAAACAAGTGTCCATATGCATCTTCTACATTATCACATTGAGATACAGGATACAAATATAATTGTTTGTAACTGGATGATACCTAATTTTAGTGAATGTTAGGGCTTCCCAGTTTTTGGTCAAATGTATCAGACATCTGCAAAAGAAGTTGTATGAAAAGTTATAGCCAATGAGTGCATACACAATAGCTTCCTAAGTTTGGAGGGTTTATTAACATTTTTCATTGTATTTTATAAATTCTCTTTTAATTGTTTTTCTGATCATGTATATTAAAATCTCTACACATTCACTGGAGGAAGTAAAATTTAAGCTGAAATCTGAACAATGAGTAAAAGGTAGAAAATAGCCAAGCAAAGGAGAAAATGATACTTAGACCAAGAGAGTGGCATACAAAAATACCAGATGATATAGAACATATTATATCAAGAAACTGAGATTAGTTTGACACTGCTAAACTATAGAGCACAAATATACAAACAAGTGACCATGGATACAGCTGAGCATTAAGCACTAGAATATAGAGAGATTCATTAGCTAAGTTAAGGAGTTTGTGCATTATCTTTTTAACCATTGCTTTTCTTTTAGATGACATAATCAGATTTGTATTTTTTAATTAATTTACTCATTTTACTTATTTTATTGAGATATAATTGATAATATTATGTAAGATCAAGATGTACAATGTGTTAGTTTGATACATTTATTAATTATAATATTATTGTCACCATAGTAGGAGCCAATACCTCTATCATGTCACACAATTATCATTTTTTGTGTGATGAAAACAATTCATATATAGTTACTTAGCAACTTTAAAGTTTGTAATAAAGTATTATTAACTAATCACTACAATATACATTAACTCACCACAATTATTTATCTACTAGTTGCAAGATTGTACCCTTAAACAACATCTCTTCAATTTCTCCACCCCTTGCCTAGGGTAACCCCTGTTTTACTTTCTGTTTCTATGAGCTTGGCTTTTTTAGATTCCACATATAAGTGATATCACACAGGCATACCTCAGAAATATCATGGGTTCGGTTCCAGATCACACAATAAAACACGTTACACAAATTTTTTGGTTTCTCAGTGCATATAAAAGTCACATTTAAACTATACTGTGGTCTATTAAGTGTACAATAGCATCATGTCTAAAAAACAATGTACATATCTTAATTAACTCATTTCTCATTTGCCCTGAGAATACTCACCAGTGGCACTTGCAGCTGCAGTGTTTACCCCGAGATAACTCTTGGGTTACAGTCCTAACCTTATCCCCAAACTTTACCATAAAATATTTTACTTTGATTATTATTTTCATGTCACTCTAGTATATAGTCTTTAGGGAAAAAAAGACATCATTCTATTTAGAGCATTCTGTTTTTATATTTCTATTTACAAAATATAATAATCCTTCATCACTGAAAATGTCAAATCTTAGAGAAAAAGTAGCAGTCCTATATGTCATGTTAAATTAACTCTAGCAGTGAGCTGCACTTTTTTTTTCTAAATGGGAAAAGAGTTAAAAAATATTTTATTGCTAAAAAAATGCTAACTATCATCTGAGACTTTAGTGAGACATAATCTTTTTCTACTGGGGGGTTTTGTCTCAATGTTGATAGCTGCTGACTGATCAATAAATAAATAACAATAAAGTTTGCCAAATCAATTGACTCTTCCTTTCATAATGACTAACTCTTTCACAAAAAATTTCTCTGTACCATATGATGCTGTATGATAGCATTTCACCCATGTGAGAATTTCTTCCAAACTTGGAGTCAATCGTCTCAAACCCTGCCACTGATTTATCAACTAAGTTTATGTAATATTCTAAATTTTTTGGTGTCATTTCAACAATCTTCACAGCATCATCACCAGGAATATATTTTATCTCAAGATACTATTTTCATTGCTCATTCATAAAAAGCAACTCCTCATCTATTAAAGTTGTATCATGAGATTGCAGCAATTCAATCACATCTTCAGGCTCTACTTCTATTCTACTTCTCTTGCTATTTCCACCACATCTGCAATTATTTCTTCTACTGAAGCCTTGAACCCCTCAAAGTCATTCATGAGGGATGGAATCAACTTATTCCAAACTTCTATTAATGTTGATCTTTTGACCCCTTCCCATGAATCACAAATGTTTTTAATGGCATTTAGAATGGTGAATTCTTCCCAAAAGTTTTTCAAAGGAACCTAGGATTTTTTGAATAGTAAATGAGTATTTGTTTCAACTTAAAGTCAGCAGCTGTATTAGCTCCTAACAAGACAGTCTGTCCTTTGAAGATTTGAGAGGACTGGGGAAAAAGGCAGAGTGAGAAGCATTCTTAGATCTCTCCTTTTGAAACAACAATGAAATGAACATCTAAAACTCAACAAAAAACACCCAAACTGCACACCAAAACATCTGAGCATGGAATATGCACATAAGAACTACCACAGGTCAGAACCTCAGGTGTCAGGCTGTGGACTGGGAGATATAAAGAAGCTGCCTCTTGCAGCCTCCAGAGCTCCCTGTAGAAGGTGTGGGAGGAGAAAAAGTCACCAGGGCAGAAAGCAGAGAAGCAGGACAGGATCACACAGAAACAACAGTTAATTTTTACCTTCCCTGGTTGCAAAACCAAGGCTGGGCTGCAGCCCATAACTCCCAACCCAGAGGGCCTCTCCCGCCCCCATATCCTCCAAGACCAAACACCATGGATCCCCAGGGGAATCTGAGCAAACGCTACCAAAATTGTTTGCTAACACTGACAGGGACTGAAACAGAGTAGCGAGTGTGATTAACGTTCTACAAGAAAATTTAAAAAAAAAACATTATTTAGGCTTTATATAAAGCAGGGATCCAAGAGGCTTAGACACCACCTACTGAAAACCAAAAGAAAAGCGCCTTCTTTGCAACAGGCTAAAGAGAGACCTTTAAAAACAAATCTTTCTGGAAAAACAACAGAATACACTTCCATTAATGGCCAGGTGGAGAAATAGTCCAGTAAACTCTACTAACAACCAAGGTGATAAGGCATCTCAGAAAGAAAGAGAAAAATCTCCAGAAAATAAGCTTATAGACATAGAAATATGTGACTTAAATGACAGAAAATTCAGGATGGTAATTCTGAAAAAGCTCAATGAGATCCAAAACAACTCAAATCAACAATTTTAGGGATTGAAAAAACAGCTAGATGACTAGAGCAAGGAAATTAAAACTCTCAAAAAGAAACAAATAGCTTCTGGAGATGAAGAACACACTGCAAGAGATGAAAAATAAAATAGCAAGCTTGAGAGATAGAGTCAACCAAACAGAGGAAAAGATCAGTGATATCGAAGACAGAAATCTAAAAATAAATCCGAAGGAAGAAGAGAGAAACTGAAGAATGAAATATAATGAAAGAGAAATACAAGACCTAGCAGATACCATCAGGAGAGGAAATGTAAGAATAAAGAGCATTACCGAAGGTGAGGAAAAGGAGCAGGGACTAGAAAGCATTTTCAGGCAAATAATGGAAGAGAATTTCTCAAATCTAAAGAATGAGCTAGAACTTGAAATTCAAGAAGTCAACAGAACACCCAATTATCTCAACCTTAAAAGGCTTTCATTATGACACATTGTAGTAAAGTTATCAAAAATCAACAACAAAGTCAAAATTTAAGGGGTCGACAGAGAGAAGGCGATAACTTATAAAGGAAAACCCATTCAATTTTCCTCAGACTACTCAGTGCAAACCTTACAAGCCAGAAAGGAGTGGAATCAAATATTTAAACTATTAAGTGAAAGGAACTACCAGCCTAGAATAATGTATCTTGCTAAGCTCTCCTTTAGATATGAAGGAAAAATGAAGACCTTTCTAGACATATAAAAATTGAGGGAATTCTCCATTACGAGGCCTCCACTACAAGAAACACTGAAAGGTGTCAGCTCACCCAAAACAAAATAACAAAACAAACAAACAAAAAATACATAATTAGGAGTAAAGTGACTATCAGACAAATAGAAGCAGAGGAGTGTAACCCTTATTAAGAACAGGGCATTATAAGCTTAATAAGAGAATTGCTATAGCAAGATATTAATGAATGGTCAGCATACATAGGAACAAATTGAGATAATAATGACTGAAAAGGAGAGGATTCAAAAATAAGGCAAACGCAGAAGAAAATGGATGACTGTATGTGTGTGTGTGTGTGTGTGTGTGTGTGTGTGTGTGTGTGTGTGTGTATGTATGTATAACTATTCTTTACATATTTATAATGGCAACTGCACACCAAAGATTCAGAACTGAAGTATATAACATAAAACAAGAAGAACCAGAGGCAAAACCCACAAAAGCCAACCAAAATAAAGAAAACAAATATAAGAACAAAGAAGCAGTGAAAACACTGAGCTACTAGAAAGCAAAAGATAAAATGGCTATAAGAAGACCTCATATTTCAATAATCACCCTAAATGTAAATGGATTGAACTCACCAATAAAAAAGCACATAATCACAGACTAGATAAAAAAAAAAAAAGACCTAACCATATGCTGCCTCCAGGAGACACATCTCAGCTCCAAAGACAAAAATAAACTGAAAGTGAAAATGTAGAAAATAGTATTTCAAGCAAATGAAATTCAGAGAAAAGCAGGAGTAGCAGTACCAATATTAGACAAAATAGACTTCAAAATAAAATAGATAAAGAAAGATACTGAGGGACACTTCATAATGATAAAGGGAATCATACACCAAGAACACATAATACACATTAATATCTATGCTCCCAATTAGGAAGCCCCAAAATATGTAAAGCAATTACTAACAGAACTAAAGGGAGAAAGAGACCAAAACACTGTCTTACTAGGGGACCTAAATACCCCACTGTCAGATATGGACAGATCATCCAAACAGAAAATAAATAAGGAAATAACATCCTTAAATGACACATTAGACCAAGTGGACATAATTGACATTTACAGAGCCTTTCATCCCAAAACAGCTGCTTATACATTCTTCTCTAGTGCACATGAAACATTCTCAAGAATCACCACATACTAAAACACAGAAATAGCCTCAACAAATATGAGGGTTAAATCCTACCATATTTTCTGTTCATAATACTTTGAAACTAGAAATCAACTTTAATAAGAAATCAGGAAGAACCACAAATATATGAAGATTAAACAACATGCTACTGAAGAATAACTGGGTCACAAAAGAAATTAAAAAAGAGAGATCAAGAAATACATAGAAGTGAATGATAATGATAGTACAATATATCAAAACTTGTGAGGCATGGCAAAAGCGGTCATAAGAGGAAAGTTCATATCATTATAAGCCTAGTTCCAAAAACAAAAACAAGCCCAAATAAACAACCTAATGCTTCATCTTAAACTAGAAAAAGAAGAACAAATGAGGCCCAATGTTAGCAGAAGGAAAGAAATCATCACAATTAGAACAGAAATAAATAAAATTGAAAACAAAAAAAAGAATAGAAAAAATAAAGACAACAAGCAGGTTCTTTGAGAAGGTGAATAAAATTGACAAACCCCAGGCTAGACTCACTAAAGAAAAAAGAGAAAGGACACAAATAAACAAAATCAGGGAAATACAAAGGATCATGCAAGAATACTATGAAAAAGTGTATAATAACAAATTTAAAACCTAGAAGAAATGGACCAGGACGTAGAAAAATACTACCTTCCTAGACTGAATCAAGATGATCTGGGAAATCTAAATAGATCCATCAGCAGTATGGAAATGAAAACAACCTTCAAAAACCTACCAAGAGGTAAAAGTCCAGGACCAGATGGCTTCACCAGTGAATTCCACCAAACATTCGAAGAAGATTTAGTACCTATTCTCCACAAACTCTTCCAAAAAATTGAAGAGGAGGCAAGACTTCCCAACACATTTTATGAGGCTAATATTACTCTGATACCAAAACCTAATATTACTCTGATACCAAAACACACAAAAAAACTCCAGACCAATATCTCTCATGAACACAGATGCAAAAATCCTAAAAAAAGATACTAGCAAACTGATTTAAAAGATACAGCAACATATTAAAAAGATTATACACCACGACCAAGTGGGCTTCATCCCAGGGGCACAGAGATGATTCAACAAATGTATAACAATTAATGTGATATACCACATAAACAAATTAAAAAATAAGAATCATATGATCACATCGATCACATCAATAGATGCAGAAAAAAACCTTTGACAAGTTACAGCATCTATTTATGACCAAAACACTTAACAAAATTGGTATAAAAGAAAAGTACTTTAACATGATAAAGGACATATATGACAAACCTGCAACCAACATACTTACTGCTGAAACACTAAAAACCTTCTCTCTAAGATCAGGAACAAGACAAGGCTGACCATTATCACGACTGTTATTCAATATAACATTGGCAGTCCTAGCAAGTGAAACCAGGCAAGAAAAAGATATCAAAGGCATTCTAATAGAAAACGAAAAAGTCAAACTGTTACTATTTGTGAGTGACATGATTCTCTATATAGAAAACCATAAAGACTCCACAAGAATACTACTAGAAACAATAAGAAAATGCAGTAAAGCCCCTACATACAAAATCAACATTTAAAAATTCATAACGTTCCTATACTCTAATAATGAAATGTCAGAAAAAGATGTGGAAAAAATACTTCCTTTTTCAATTGCAACAAAAAGAATAAAATACCTAGAAATAAATCTAATGAAACATGTGAAATATCTATATGATGAAAACTACAAGATCCTATTAAAAGAAATTTTAAAAAGATACAAAGAAATGGAAAGTTATTCCATGTTCTTGAATTGGAAGAATAAACATAGTTAAAATTACCATATTATCTAAAGCATTATACAGATTTTATGAAATCTCTATCAAAATCCCACCAGCATTTTTAAAAGAAATAGAACAAAAAATATCAGATTTATATGGAAGCACAAAAGACCCTGAATTGCCAAAACCATCCTAAGAGAAAAGAATGAGGCGGAGGCATCATTCTGTCCTACTTCAAATTATAGTACAAAGTGATAGTTATCAAAATGACATGGTATTGACAGAAAAACAGACACAAGACCAGTGGAACAGAATCAAGAGTCCAGAAGTAAACCCATATTTATATTGGCAAATAATTTTTGAAAAAAAAAAAGCCAAAATTACACAGTGGAGAAAGGAAAGCCTTTGAAATAAATGATGTTGGGAATTGAAAGGCCACCTGCAAAAGAATGAAACGACTTTTGTCTATCACCACACACCAAAATTAAGTCCAAATGGATTAAGGACCTGAATATAAGACCTGAAACAATAAAATGCATAGGGAAAAAAACATAGGAACTAAACTAACGAACCTTGGACTTAAAAAGGATTTGATGAATTTGACCTCAAAGGCAAGGGAAGTAAAAGCAAAAATAAATGAATGGGACTACATCAAACTAAAAAGCTTCTGCTCAGCAAAAGAAACTGTCAACAAGGTAAATAAACAACCATCCAAATGGGAAAATATATTTGCAAGCAACACCTTCGATAAGGGCCTAATATCCACAATATACAAAGAACTCATACAACTCAATAACGACAAAAAAATCAAACGATCCAATCAAAAAATGGGCAGAGGACCTAAACAGACACTTCTCCCTAGAGGACATACAAATAGTCAACAAATATATGAAAAGATGCTCAACATCACTAGCTATTAGGGACATGCAAATCAAAACCACAATGAGATACCATCTCACACCTGTTTGAATAGCTATAATGAACAGGACAATAATAACAAATATTAAAGAAGATGTGGAGGAAAAGGAACCCTTATACATAGCTGGTGGGACTGCAAATTGGTACAGCCACTATGGAAAACAATATGAAGTTTCCTCAAAAAACTGAGACTTGATCTACCATATGATCCAGCAATCCCTCTACTGTGGATTTACCCCAAAGACCTTAAAACTCATATCCTAAAAGATATTTGCACACTGATATTCATAGCAACTTTATTCACAGTGGCCAGGACATGGAAGCAACTGAAGTGTCCTATGATAAATGATTGGCTAAAGAAGCAGTGATACATATATACAATGGAATATTACTCAGCCATAAGAAGAGATAAAATACTGCCATTTGCAACAACCTGGATGGACCTCAAGATAATCATGCTGAGCAAAATAAGCCAGACTGAAAAAGTTGAAAATCACATGATATATGTGGGATATAAATCTAAAAGCAACAAATGAACAGGACAAACAGAGACTCATGGACATGGACAATAGACTAGTGGTTACTAAAGAGTAGTGGGTGGGGAAGGAGGACAAAGGGAGACAGGGTAAGGAGGTCAAATATAGGTGATTGGGGGAGGACAAAGTGGGTAAAGAGGATCAAATATACGATAGCTGAAGGAAACTGGACTCTGGGTGGTAATCACACAATAGAATATATAGATATCAAATTATAATGCATACCTGAAAAATACATAATTGTATTAACCAATGTTACCCCAATAAACTTAAAAAAAAGATTTGAAGTCAGGCATTGACTTCTTCTCACTAGCTATGAAGGTCCTAGATGGCATCTTCTTCCAATTTAAGGCTGTTGACATAAGTAGTCCTCAAAAATATGCAAATTAAAAGCCGTATAGCATTCCACAATACACTTATTATATGATTAAAAAATACTGACAATAACAAGTGTGGTCAAGGATGTGGAGCAATTGGAACTTTTCTACATTGTTGATGGGAATATAAAATAGCATAAACTCCTTACAAAACAGTTTTTCAGTTTCTTAATAGTAAACATACATTTACTATACAACTCAGCAGTTCTACCATTAGCTATTGACTCCCAAACTAAAAATACATATTCGCACAGACTCTTAAAAGAAACTTACAGTACTTTTATTCATTAAACTTTCAAATAAACACAGCTCAGATACAAATCAACAGGAGCAGTGATAAATAAATAAATGAACTACTGATGTACACACAAGAACATGGATGATACTGAAAAAATTAGGCTGAAAAGAAAGGCATACACAAAAGTGTCCATACCATAGGATTATATTTATTAGTGAGAAAAAAACATAATCTTGGTGACAGCTGATCAGTTCTTGCCAGAGGATGGAGGGTGGAGACTATTTTCTGGAAAGGGACACAGGAAAACTTTTTGAGGTGCTGGAATTAGTCTATATCTATGTTGTGGTGATACCTACATAGGTGCATATGTTTGTGAAAGTTCATGGCAGTGTACAGTTAAATGGATGCCTTTTATTATATGTAAATTATAACTCAATAAAGGTTATTAAACAAATTAGTTATCACCTTTATAACTCATACAGGCATAGGATAGAATATTTCTAGTACTATGACACCTTCATTTTAAAAACAAGAAAAAATTATGTACAAACAGAAGTGATATTCTCTATCTTGTTTTCTTCTCCTTCATGAAGCTACAATTCTGTTGATGTGCTAGTACTTTCTGGTTTGCCATGCCTTGTCTATGCCTCAAGCTAGCCCAGTCTCTTTATGCCAGTGCAACAAAGGACAATCTTAATCACACAGACTTCATTAACTTACAACAATTTCAGCTTGTAACTGTCACTAAGAATGTAAAAGTGTGGGGACAACAGGTGATACAATTTTCCTCCACTATGTTGCATGCCTTTCTAATTTGACCATAGGATCAAAGAATCACAATAAATATGGCAAAGAATCCATCTTTACCTTATTTTGGGAAGACTTCAGTGATTTAAAAGAAAAATAGGCATTTTGGCTATTATTTTCTTTTTTGCTCAATGATATATAAAAAAAAAACCCTGACCTTGTAATTTATGTAATCATGTCAATAGTTTCTTTTCTTCGATTCAAATGAATGCCATGAATACGTTACCAAGAATGTCTGTGTAATCGGTATGTTATGGGATTCATATGGCTGCACATGAGCTCCCTCAACTATTAAATATTTATAATAGAAATTTATACAATCCCTTTTTTCTAGCCCTTAATATCTTACTAGAGTTTCTTTTTCATTTGATCTAGTCTGTATCTCTCTTGTTGCTATTTTAAACAATTTTCTTACATGTAGGACTGGGGTTGGAGGACAGCTGGACAACATCCTCCAATTAACGTCATGTTTAAAGATTCATGATCGGTCACTTTCCAACCATGCTTTTTCCAAACCAAATAATCCTCATTTCTTTAATCTTTAATCATGCATCCAATTGCCTAGGTCTTTTCTTAAGCCCCAACAAGTAGATATGAGATAGTTCCAACCATGTGTTTACATCAGAGATTTCAATTCCCTTTTAACTTTGATTAGAACCAGTTTCTATAAGACATACAAATATATTTTCCATGCCTCGTGACATAAGAAAAATTCTTCTTAAGTGTACAAAGGGATACATTGTCATGCACCCAGCTGTTCCACTTTTTATTACCTAAATTCTCACCAGTTAATGATTTAAACGAAACACTGCCTATTAAGTAAGTTGGATGGATTAACCAACTCTAATACAGGCTTTCCCCTGGATACCATTCCTTACACTAAAATGGCTAGGTGGAGGAATGATCTTTGAAATATATTGAGGAAAAGACTTTCATTTTAGGAATATAATTTTCTTCCTAATGAATTTCATTAATATTCTTAATGGAAATGAATATCTTTTAAGACATACAAGATTCAATCAGTATTAATTCTTAACCTAAAATAAATCACTGTGCTACTGAAATGAGAGAGTAGATACTAGTTTGCAAAAATGATACATATCCTATATAATGTGTTCTCTACAAGAAGATCCTCCAGGTTCTCTTGAATCAAGCAGAAATCATACTGAGCTGAATGAAAATCCGAAACCCAAGAACAAGGCTGACCCTCTCAAGCCTTGATAAACTCAACCCCAGGGTTTGGCAGTGGGTTTTTCAGAAATCTTTCCCTCTCTGTCCAAAGAAATTCTCCTTTAAGAAAGTCATAAGTTTTTTTATTTTTTGTTTTCTTTTGCTTGGATTTTGTTTTGTTTTGTTTTGTTTTATGTTCTCAGTACTGACTAAATACAAGAGTTAATTTGAATTAAAAATACATTTTGCTACCCTCATAAAATTCACTTACTCATAGATAACTCTGGTTCTAGTAAAAATGAGCTGATACTTTTATAGTAATTAGAAAAAAATGATTCTTAGTAATATAAATATATAGTAAAATTTTGGAATGTGACGACAATCAGTAACCATACTGATCATTCTGTCTAGACCAGCAGTCTCAACCTTTTTGGCACCAGGGACAGATGCTCCTATGAAAATCTAATGCCTGATGATCTGAAGTGTAGCTGAGGTTGTGATGCTAGAGCTAGGGAGTGGCTGCAAATACAGATGAAGCTTTGCTCTCTCACCCACCCACTGCTCACCTCCTGCTGTTCAACCCAGTTTCTAACAGGCCATGAGTGGCCCCAGGGTTGGGGTTCCCTGGTCTAGACAATGTGATATTGAACAATTACACACAGGTAGATATTAAAGTAGCTGAACATCTAGGAAACAATATCCAAAACATTTCAACTCAAATGATTGCTTAGAATGCTAACTTAGTGACTAACATGACACACATATTTTATTATATTTAACTTTTAATAATTGAAATCAATTTCTAAACAACTAAAACAATTTCTAAGATTCTAGACATCCTTTGCATTGTGAAAGAAAATTATATAATGAGTAATTGGAGCCCTTTTCCTGCCTTTCAGTAACTCAGTGGTGCCAGTCTTTATAGTAAAAGTTAGTGTTAATAATCAATTACCATAATCTTGCTTTTTCAGAGAAAAAATTTTTCCTCTTATTATTGTGAGAGAATAGAATTTCACCTGTTTGTAACTATTCTATATGGAAACCTTAAGTATTTGAGATGAAATAAATTAAAATTAATCCTGCTATTGTCTACCAACCTTCAGAGGTGACTCTGTCAAATTAAAAAAAAAACATATTATTTCATTTTTATTTGCAAAGTTTAAACAATAGAAAAAGTAAAGATATCACTAAACAAGCACTCATGAATTCTGGAGTCAGAATTTTCACAATGCTCACACTTTTTTCTTCAGATATAATCATAATAAAAAAATAAAACTTGCCTGATAAGATTTAAATTTGTTCCATTTGCCAGTCCCCTTCCCTTTTTCTCTTCCCAGTAGCAACCACTATTATTAATTTGGTGGCTATTCTTACAGTTTTGCTTTTATATTTTTGGTATTTTTCATTCACAGACATTTTTTAAAAACATTTTATTAATTCATTAATTGTTGAGATTGTTTTGTAAATTATTATATCTATACATTTATTTGAGTGAAATTACATCTTTATTATATTAAGTCTTCCAGTTCATGAACAAGCATCACATAAATATTTCCCCTTTATTCAGTTTTCCTTTTATATCTTTTAATAATTTTCTTCATAATGTTTTATATATCTTTTGTTAGATTTATTCAAAATAGCTTTAGATTTTATTACTAATGTAGGATTATGTTATTGCTACATTTTCTAAATATTTTAAAACTAATACATATGATCAATAGTGATTTTTATATGTTGATAATCTTTTAGCAGTATTGTAAAAGTCTTTTCCTAATTTTAAATTCTCTAAAATCATTTATAATTAATGACAATTTTACTTTATGCTTTAAAATTCTCAGACCTTTTGCTTTTTTGTGTCTTGTTCCTTTGCTGTTTGGGTAGTTAGTAGTAAGTTTAATGGGATTTTTGAAGTATTCCTTATAAAGATTTTATCATTATATGATGCTTGATAAAGGTGTTTAGTAGATATCCTTTATGAATTTTAAAAAGTTTTCTTTAATTCCTAGTTTATTAGGATAGTTTTAAAATTATGAATTATTATGTTTCAAGTTTTTCTGCACCTATTGGAATTATGTGACATTTTCCCAATTTATCATTTTAAATACTCTACTTTAAAAAAATGTTATTCTAGTATAGTTGGTATACAATATTATATTAGTTAGTTATAGGTGTACAATATAATGATAATGTATAATGTTTATACTTTCCAATGTGATCATCCCACTAATTCTAGTAATCATCAAACAAAAACAGACTCATAGAAAAAGAGCAAAGTGATGGTTACTAGAAGGGAGGGGATAAGTAATGGGTAAAAAAGGTGAATGGTAATATAGTCAACAATATTGTGACAAATCCTCTACTTTTAAACCTTCATGTTCCTTTTTGTCTTTTATAAATAGCATGTTGAATATTATAGTTTTATCCAATCTTATAGTCTCTATATCTTACTGGGTACACTGAATCTATGAAAATTTATTGAGATTAATAACAATGAAGCTTTAAAATTTTTTATAAAGTACTTTGTCAGATTGAAAAAGTACATTGGCAGGGCTACACTCTCACTCTAAAAACTCTAGCAAACATCTGTTCCTTGCCACTTCCAGCTTCTGGTGGCTCCAGAAGTTCCTTGGTTTGTGATGGTATCATTTCATTTCTCTGCCTCTGTGGTCACAAAGACTCTTCCTTTTTTTCAAAGCTCTCTCTACTTTTTTCTTATAAGGATAGATATAATTGCATTTACTGTCCCGTATCATCCAGAATAAACTCTCTTAAGATCCTTAACTTAATCCCATCATTTGCTATTAAAGGTCATATTCACAGATTCTGGGTATTAAGATATAGATACATCTTTTTGGGAGCCACCAGTTAGCCCATTACCCACCCCAAAGTCACAAGAATTTTTTGTTCTTCTGTAAACTTCGTAGTTTTAGCATTAACATTTAACCACCTTGTTTTTATATGTGGTAAGAAGTAGGGTCATGATCCATTTTTCACAATATTGATTGACAAAGACTATTTGTTAAGTATGCTTTCCTTTCCACATTGAATTATATCAGCATATTTGTAACAAATCATTTGAACAAAATGAGTGATTCAATTACTGGAGTCCCTATTAAGTTGCATTAATCTATTTGTCTATTCTTATACCAATTCTACATTGTGTTAAATATTGTAGCTTTATAGAAGTCTTAAATTCAAGAGTATGAGTCCTCCAGCTTTGGTCTTTTTTTTTCAAGATTACTTTAGCTATTTCAGGGCCCTGATAGTTCTATGTAATGTGCTACACAGTTCGTTTTTACCAAAAATCACAAAGCCTGCTGAATTTTGGACTGGAGTTGCAAAGAATCTATACATAAATTTAGAGAGAATTAACATCTTTAAAATATTTTCTTCCATATAATAAACATAGCCTCTCAATTTTTATAGATATTTACATTTTTTTCATCTGGGTATTTGTGATTTTAAAATGTAAAGATCTTTGACTTCTTTTTGAAAATTTATTACAAAAAGACATATCTTTCATGAACATAGACACAAAATTTCTTAACCAATTATTAGCAAATTTAATTTAATTTAAATATATTTAATATATTTAATATCTTTTTGAATCATGAATGACATCAATCATAAATGTTTATTCTTTAATTCTTTGTTGCTGGTATGTAGAAATACAATAAATCTGTGTATATAATGATCTTTAGACTGCTGAATTAGCTTATTAGATCTAGATCTAGCAGAAATTTTTATAGAATCCTTTAAATTTTCTATATAGATCATAATATTTTCTGAAAATAAAGTTTTACTTCTTCCTCAATTTTTGTACAATGTTTTTCTTTTCTTTCTTACCTTAGAACCTCCAGTAAAATGTTAAATAAAAATGGTGAGAGGAACCTTCATTCAATATTTTCAAATTAATTAAATTAATTGTAAATTTTTTTAGATGCTCTTTATCAAATTAGAAAACCTTTTCTGTTTGCCTAGAGTTTTTGTTTTTATCATGAATAAGTGTTGAATATTGTCAAATAAAATTTCTTGTGGTAATCATGATTTTTTTTTCTATTAATATTGTGAATTATATTGACTGGCTTTAAAATATTAAGCCAAATATGCATACTTAGGATAATCTTGAATTAGTCATAACATACTATCTGTTTTATATATTTAATTAAATATATTTAAATTAAATTAAATTTGCTAATACTGGGTTAAGAAGTTTTGTGTCTATGTTCATGAAAGATGTCTGTGATTGATATGTTTTGTGGTAGCTTTGTCATGTTTTGATATCAGGGTTATGCTGGTCTCATAAAATGAATTGCGAAGTATTCCTTTTTATTTTTTGAAAGAGCTTGAGTAAGATTAATATTAAGATGGGGCTGTAGTTTTCTATATTTCAAAATTCAATTTCTTTACCAGTTTTAATCACTTTAGAAGTGGTTTTGAGTTTAATGTTTATAATAATAACTTACTTTCTCCTTACTGTAGGATTTATGGTCATATTGCCTGTTTTCTTAGAGTTATTTGTACTTTGTATTTTTTCCTTGATCAGTGTTGTTAGATATATTCATTTTAATCATCTTTTCAAGAACCAACATGGCTTTATGGATTTTCTCTTTGTTTCTATATAAACAATTTCTAATCTATTATTTCCTTCTATTGATGTTGTGTTTAGTTTGCTTAGATCACTGGTTTTAGTCATTTTAGTTTATATATATATATATATATATATATATATATATATATATATAGTTGCTATATATATTATAGCTCTCACAATACATTATTGTTGATTTTGTTTCAGTCAAGCATCTTTCAAAGAAATTGGGAAATTTGAAAAAAAAGATATATATATTTAGATAACTTTTTTGAACATTTTTAGCATTCTTCAATCTTTCCTACAGATAAAGTTCTAACCAGTGTAATTTCTTTTCAGCCTGAAGAATTTTCTTTAATATTTCTTGTACACAGTTGTACTAATAGCAAATTACCTTAGTTTTTGTTTATCTAAAAATGCCTCTGTTTCACCTTATTTTTCAAGAATTTTTTTTTTTTTTTTTTTGCTGGATATAGGATTTTAGATTGATTTTTTTCCCCCAGCATTTTAAAAATATTATTCCATTGTGTTCTGGATCACATTGTCTTTGTTGAGATGTTAACATATTTATTGTGGTTGCCCTGGTATTATATATCATTTTTAATTGCTTTTAGGATTTCTTCATATTTTTTGTTTTTTACAGTTTAACTATGATGTGCCTCAGTTTTATTTTCTATTTATTTATCCTTTTTTAGCTTTGCTGAGCTTCTTGGATTTGAGAGTTTAGATTTATTGTAATTTTATTTTAATTGGTCATTATTTCCTCAAATACTCTTATGCCCCTTTCCCTTCTTCCTGTGCTATTTCCGGAATTTTGAATACACATATCATAGATTACTTGATTGCCCCATAGGTCACTGATGTTCTCTTTCATTTCTGTCAGTAATTTTCTTTCTTCTTGGTTTATTTTGGATAATTTCTATTAACCTGTCTTCAAGTTCATTGATCCTTTATTTTTTGGTTTTAATTCTGAATAAATCACAATTAATGTATTTTTATTTCACATGTTATACTTTTTCAGCTTTAGAATTTTTTTATTTTTTAGAGTTCTCATGCCTTTGCTGAAATTTTTCATTTGTTCACCTATATTTTTCATGCAAAATTGAACATTTTTACAATAGATATTTTAAAATCCTTGAGTGCTACTTCCATTATTTGTCATTTGTGGCTCATCTTCTTTAGTTATTTTTATTTTCTTCACAAATATCATAATTTTTTATTGTATACCAGGATTTGTTTCCTACAAACTTTATCTTCCACAGTTTAAATTTTTTTTTCAATTATCTCTTCTCAGGCTGACACCTACCTCTATTTTCCTCATTGTTATTATTCTTCATTAATAAACTAATCTATGTTTTTTATTATTATCTATTTTGCCACATCTTTTATTTTTAAATCTAGTTTTGACTTTTACCATTCCAATGAGTATCTCTCATCTTTAGGTTTTCTATTTTTATAAATGCACCATAATCTTTCTGTCACTCACACTGTAACCCCTGGAATCACCTGACTTCTTTTCTTCTCACCATTTCATAGTTGTCAGATTCTACTGTATAATTTCTCCTAAAACTGTCTGTCCCTACCTATTTCTCAATAATTTTATTAAAATTGATGTTTCATTAATTTTCTCCTAAAATATTTCTTTAAATTTTTAGCCATTTTTTTTTACTTTGAATCTGTTTTATTCACAGATACCAAGTCAATCTCATAAAAATACAGCCCTGTTTATCCCATTTGCATTCTTAAAAAGTGACAGTGATGTCTCCATCTGCAAAAAAAATTATAAACTCCCAACCTTTATTTTAAATTACAAATTTTGTCAAAGATCATGTATACCTATTTACTACTATTTTATGCCAAATAAACTATGTTTCTTTTTAAATCTTCTCTTACTATTTTGTTTTAGATTTTAGATTAACTTGTTGCTTTGGAGAAAAGTGTTTTTACTACCTTAATAGAGTAGTTTAACTTAAAGAGGCTTTTTCCATGAAATTCTGTTTCCTCTGAAATTTCCTCAATATGTACACCCAATTGTTTTATGACATTTATCACTTACTAATGTCTATTAGAGTAATTTCCTTATCTCTCTTACTATACTGCAAGCTCATAATCAGATTTTAAGTGAACATCTGATTAACTTTTTCTCCATCATATCTCCCAGCATTTTGCTTGATTTTATAGGTACTTATTAATTATATATAGGGAGAAAACTGAACTGTGTTATCAAACAAAAATGCCAAAATATATTCAATATAGAATTTGCAAAAAGAAAAAAAAGTATGATATATTTGTAGAAGTTTTTAATCCAAATGGTAAATAATAAAACCAAGGTTCTTAAAGGATACAACTCCACTAAGTGAAAAACCTGGCTATCTACAGTTCGTGTAGTTCAATGTAACTAAGGATTTACTCCTGTTTCTAGTTAAATTAGATTATTCCCTTAGATAAAGAATCTCTGGCTCACTGGCAAAGCTAACATAATATTTTAACACAATAAAAGAAAAACAGGAAAATTAAAAAGGAAAGCTATACCTTGAAATTTTTATCTTTTCTTTGTCCTTATGCCCAGAGTTTTCAAAGAAATACAGCTCGAGAGACATAAAATGCCATGACAACTAAACACAAATCATGACATGTTTGTTAGCAGTTGGAGGGCTTATGAAAATAAAACTGACTCATGAAAGATCATGAAACAACTTTAGAGATGATCCAGATGATGATTAAAGGACTGAAAATGAAGACTGACATTGAGAGGTTAAAAAAGCTGGAACTATACAACATGGTGAAGAAATGGCCAAAAGTCATTTCATGCCAGTTTTTAAATATAGAGAGAAATGTTATTCAGGGAGTGGTACCCAGCTGTTTTCAAATTCTGATGTTCACAGAACAAGACAAAATGGGTTTAAACTAAATTAGAAGGCACTTAATTTTGTTTGGAATAATTCTCTATAAGCAATGCAATTAAGTTATTGAATAACTCTTCTCTAAAAGAAATTAATTTCTCCTTCATATTTATGGAGCTCTATGTGCTGCTGCTAGAGAAGATACACTGATTGTGTATTTCAAGGGTTCTTCTCACAATTTCATAGTATCAAAACCTTAATAGATGTACTTATCCTAAGAAAAACTCTTCTTCCTTTGATAGCTTCTCATTTACCTCAACTCAAAAAGCCATTTTTAAATTTTACATTTGTGAGAAATTTTAATATAACAGTGGAACCTTTAGTGAACTAGATTTGTCATTCAGGCAGAAGAGATTCTGAATGGCCAATCAAAGAAGGAAGTAAGCTAAACATAAAGAAATGGGTATAAACTATTATAACTGATATTTTAAATCTTTTCTTAAAATAATTTATCTACAATTACTTCTTTGTAAAGAATTTATACTAATGGATATTGGCAGTTGATCCAGTTTGTGTAATTTTGAATAGAGAAGAAAATAAATGTATAAAGTGACTGATACATTCTAAAAATTTTTTCTTAAGGTTCAAGAAACAGATTGACAAAACAGCTTTTTAAAATAAGTGTAAAATCCTTAAATCTTCATTCCATCACAACTTTCTTCACAAAAAGGACAATAATTTGAATTTCTTAAGTAAATTATACAGAATCATCCACATCAAACAATACTTATTTTTGTCCTTGATATGAAGAATAATAGTCTGGCAATGTTAGGCAGAATCATATAATAAATGAAGACATGTATGTTAATTCCTCTGCCTGGGAAAACTGAATCAATGTGGCACTGCCCTAATTGGATCTCAGGCCTCTGGATTCTCAGGTTAGTAGAAATTTTACTAAGTCAAGCTGCCTCTAACTTGTGTGTGTATGTCTCCCACAACTAATTCACCAACATTGAGCAAAGTCATTTAAATAGTTATATAACCAAAACAACTCTGAAGGAGGCTTCCATTGGAAAACTTGAATTACTTGCCTTTTACTACTCATTTTTTATTTTTAATTCAAAACTGGTTTGCTCTGAAGGTATTCTTATCATAATCATTCATCTTTAATGCATACTTATTTTGAAATTGATATTTGTTTAGCAGCATAAAAAATGTTCATAATAAATTTTTGTGAGAAAAACATATACAACAATATATAAACACACACATTCACTGAAAAGAGGAAGCAAATAAAAAAATTTAACTGTTCATCTACAAGTAGTCATGTTTTGAGTATGTTCTTTTTTCTTTTCATTACTTACCCATAATTCTAAAAATCCAACAAGAAACATATATATTTTTGTGAAGAGAAAAAAAATTCAAAGCACATTGGGAAGAAAGAATTTTACCCTACAGAGCTTCTTTTGGCTGGCCTAATAATCCAAATTGACATGAGACATGTTAAAAAGAGAAAAACAAGTTTAATTTTGTATGTACGGGAACCCCACAAAAATGAGAGGGTTCAAAAGCAGAAAAGTAAAATGGGATATATATGCCATCATGAGCCAAGGAATAAGATAAGGGCCTGAGGCTTCAGAGGAAAGGAGAGTAAGTTAAAAAATAATAAAATGAGCAGATGTTCAGTAATTAGACATTTGCTCTGCCATACAGATAAGTAATAAAAATTTACTTCTGTTCATAACTCTTATCACGAGCAAGCTTCCCAATTTAAAATTTTTAAGAGAGAGGTAAAAGCTTCTCTTGAACCTTCAGGGTCTCAATTGCCTTTAGCCCAAAAAAAATCTTCATGCCAAAGTGGCAAATTCTAGAAAGGCATGTTCTGAACCACCACCACCACCACCACCTTCAAGGCTTTCAAGTCAATTTTCTTATGATTTTGATTGGGAATGTAAAAATTAATAAACAAGAAGCCCCATTTAAAATGAAGTTGGGAGGCCAGCAGGGGGAGCTCACATACCCTATTGTTGATTCCTCAGCTCAACAGGAAGGAGTCCTTTTTTATAGTAGCTCTCCCACCTTCCTCTTTTTAAACGTTTCCTCTCCTTTGTTTCTCCAGGCTTGTGCATGGTTCACCATTAGAACATATGTCCTGATTGCAATTCTTTGTTGCTCCCAAATAAACACATTTTGCTGAAGAAAAATCTGTCTGCCTATTGTTTAAAGTCTGCAGGGATGTAATTTAAAGTGAGTTTTTAAGAAGAAAACATCTTAGCATTTTATAGGTGAAGTCTAGAGCAGTTACGAGCAGCTAGTACCCAAGGGTTTCATGCAGCCTCCCTAATTTTGAACATAATCCCAATTATAATTTTAGGATGAAACGTTACAAAGATTCCTTGCTCTTAATACAGCTCAAAATACCCTCAAACATTAACATCTTAGTGGCTAAAAAACTACTTAAATTTGACATTTAATATATTAGGTGATTAGAAGAACTACCATCTGAAAGAAGGTTTACTATATGCTGGGGCAAAAGCAGTTGACTAGAAATTATACATTCTTTGTTTTCAATGTACTGTATAATTATAGTTCCTATTCTGTAAATGTCATTATTTTGCCCACAAGATTGTAGCTA
This sequence comes from Macroglossus sobrinus, assembly GCA_004027375.1. Lineage (NCBI taxonomy): Eukaryota > Metazoa > Chordata > Mammalia > Chiroptera > Pteropodidae > Macroglossus > Macroglossus sobrinus. The sequence goes on along the minus strand of PVKZ01002548.1, from coordinate 44,548 downwards.
CTGACTATCTTATTATCTATTCATATGGTTAAATCAACACTTTCACTTGGAAGGTAAAATCATGGTAATAAAACAAAAGTATAAAAGGAATATAAAACATCATTTTTATATTACGATGCTGTTTGAACATATTTTAGGGATATATGTCCTCCAAACCTGTTAATGGAGAGTGGGGATTCTCTCCCGGTGCATTGTCCAGGTTCTTGATGTCTCAAACAAAGAAATGAAGAAGACACCGAAATACTAGAAAAGCTTTATTAGAAGAGAAAGCTTTATTAGAAGAGAAAGTACACTTTCAGACGTGAAAGAGGCTCTGAACAAGAGAAGCGTGGTTCAAAAGGCCTGGTAACAAAGCCTTTGGGGTTTTATCCCTATTTGCTGTGGGTGGTTACTTTTCTTAGAGAGGTGGACTTCCTTGATTGACAACTAAGATTGACAAGACTCAGTGATTCATCATTTGCTTTCTGCACATGTTTGTTCCCAGAATTCAGTTTGTTATAATGACATTAATGAACTTCTGGGCATATGCATCATATTATGGTATAATGGGGCTCAGGGGAGTTGAAGGTTGTTGGGGTCTTCATTGCACAGGTATGTAACTGGCTTAAACTGGTACCTAATTCTCTGCTTACTTGTTCTTTATATGACTTTAAAAAATGCCTTCTGGTTTGCTTAATTGTGGGTGGATTAGGGCGGACCCCTTCTAGGATAGGATGACTTCAGTGTCTTTGCTGGCAGACCCAAAACTCCCTAACTTACCTGCCTAACTTTTCTAAGAGCCATGAACCCCCTTATAATTAGTATGGATGCTCTGGGATGGGAGGTCTTTTCTTCTGTATCTGCTTCCTTCTGAGAAGGACCATTGTCCCTGCCTATTGGGGTTCTTTCCCTTTCTGCTTCAGTCAGGGTGGGGTCTTGGGTTTCCTGCTGAAATGCCACTTCAGTCCCTAGACAAGGAAAAGAAGATACAAACTTGTCATTTAAATCATATAACTATTAATTTCTATTATTGATTTACCTATTAAGTGAGTAAAGGGAAACAAGCTTGGTTAATATATTTCTTAGAGTGAAAAAGACCTTTGACTTAAAGTTCTCTCCTCTCTCATACTCTGAAGGCCCTATCTGACCTAACACTATTTCAGCTAACAGTGGGCTGAAGACCCTTATCAATAGCCAGAGGATCTGAGTCGTCAGTTTCCGGGCAATTATCAGGAGTTGAGAGAGAGGGGCTTTTTCCCAAAGAAAGGAGGGAAGAAAACTAAGTTTACTAAAAAGATTAAGAACTCTTCAAGAGATGCCCTGTATCATTTCCTGCTAAAAGATTAAGAATTTTATAAGTGATGTTCCTTATCAAACTCTCTTGATTTCTCAATCGCCCTTAGAATCAAGGACATCCTCTTTAAATTTACAAAAACTTTCTAATCACTAGTATAATAAGTCCACTTACTGGTATAAACTTGGTTTTCAATTTAAGGAAAAGTAATAGAATCTTGTTTAAAATAACTTTTCATATTCTTGAAGTAGAGCATAGATAAAGCTCCATTTGAATTGACCCTTCTTTACCTAAAATTATTGAGACTGAAGAGAAAGACTCTTTGTAACAATTTAAGAACTCCAAATCAAACTATGCCAATTATTAATAACAATTAGTAAATCAACCCTGTGACTCATTTTCTCTGGCACAAACAAACCCTTAATCTTATAACCCTTATTTATTTGATCTAACATTTATCTCATTAATCATTCTTATTGCTTTTTTCTAGATTATTCTCTGTGTCTTTTCCAACTGAGCTCTTCTGAAATTGTTTCTGTTATTACCGCCATAGCTCCACTGTAGAGAGGGCTTTATATAACTGGAACTCTTAGATTTCCTGGCTCTAGCTAAGGCTTAAAATCCTACCACTCAAAATAAATTTCCATTATTTTTGTTTTTAAACTGTTCACTTTGTAATATGGAGGGTGTTGGAGGTGGGGGGAGGAGAGAGATATGCATTTTTCTGAAGGGAATAGAAATAATAAGGAACAAATTTCAGGAATTCATTCTTTCAGCATAATGTTGATTTGGGCTCTGGTGTTAAGATTGTATCTATGAATATGAACATTTGGGCCTAATGAGATATCAACATACATTTGGATCAAGAATAAACAATGTTTCTCCAATCTAGTCACTGCTAGCTACATCCATAAAGAGCCTGGGCTTGTCAATAATTATAAAAATCATTCTCTGACACCTATTGGCCAAATGTCTGCTCTTTGGAAAGCAATTCCATTCATGGGTTATAGTAAAAATGAAATGGCTAGCCAATTTCTAATTGGTTACATTTTGCAAGACAGACAGACAGACACACGCACACACACACACACGCACACATGCACACACGCACACATGCACACACACACACATGGACACACACACACATGCACACTCACACTCACACTCACACTCACACATCACAGACTCAGCTTTTCTGTAGAGAGCTATCCGGATTCCTGGACTATCAGTAAGCCTCAAAAAAAGAGTCCTAAGGAAGGACCTTAGGAATTACTGACTGGAATTGTCATTGTTAGTGAAATCCCTTCAATTCATGGTGCTTACCACTATTCAGGGAGCTTTTAAAATCCAAAAGTTATTTAAAGTGAAAAATATATTCTACTCTTGACAGGCATTTTCTTTATTAACTCTCATTATTTGGAGCATAGTCCAAAGGCTGATAGAGGGGGTACAGGGTCAGACTTGAGGTGTGTTGCTGCCACACAGCACAGTTGGAGGAAGCCTTATGGACAGTGAGAGAGGTACAGGATGAAGGTGGGGAGGAAACCTGGCATGACTCCATCAGTTTATGTTTTTGCCCAGCCCAAGTCTCATTTAATGTAAACATGTCTGGTAGTACACACAAATGATTCTTACGCTTTGTGTCGGATAACTTTGTGTTTATGAAGTTGGAAAGTGAATCTTTCTTTCCTCTATACTTACTAGTTAACTTGAGAAAAACCTAGCCTTCGTTTCAAATGTTGTTTTAGGAATATCACGAAATTCATTTGAACAGGATATAAAACATTATCTATAATTAAATGAAACAGGTAATACAAGTCATGGAATGAGTAAAAGTTACAGAAGATTAAGATTAAAAATTGTTTGAATTAGGTAAGGACTGTATCTGAGGTGCTGCAAAACCCCTTTTACCTCTAAGATTCTAAAGCTTTGTCACCTATATTTGCAAGGCTTATCATATTTAAAAACTACTTTCACATACATTCTCTAATGTGATTTTTACAACAACCTTAGGTCAAAACAAATGAGACCCACAGATAAAGAAACTGAGGCTGAGAGATTTTAGAAGATTTTTCCCCAAACTCACCAACTCCTTATCATGATCAATTCTGATTATAATAAAGATTTACTTACTCAGGTCCAATGTTTTATAGCTTTCAATTCACACAATGCTGCATGCAAAGATATGTTTTATCGACATATTGAAAATCTTCTCTGCTAAGATAGAATTCTAAGTGAGCTAATTTATGCAGACAAACTCACTGTTCTGTCACCTTATCAGCATGCCAAAATATGGTAGACATACGGTTCCTGCCTTCAAGAATCTTAGCTATTAAAGGCAATAGAATTGTAAACTAGTTCCCTTTATACTTAGTAGGCTCTTTCACCATGCAGGGAGCACAGATGTTTTTAGGTAAGACAGAACAGGTAAGGAAGGACTTAGGGAGAACTGGGACATGAATCCTTACAGTTTGGGATCGACAAATGCTCGAGAAGCCAGATGGCATCTCTGGGAAGCCACTATGAACACACATCCCCTCTGTCCAGGACCCCACCCTTACTACCCTGCTTCTTTCCCCAGGTGTTAATTTTTATTCCATGTAAATCAACCTGTCTCTACATTCCTTTTTTTTTTTTTTTTTGTCTCCATCTTTTATTGATGATACCTTGTTAATAGCTTCCTGGGATTTTTTCTTTTATTTTTCTGAGCTATTCTACTGTTTATTTACTCTGTTCTTAGAGGTGCTGAGTCATCATGACAGGCTTGCTGGGGCTCTGATCACTTTATAGGTTTATTGCCTGTGTCTTTGGGTCATGTTCCCTACCCTCAGCCCAGATCAGCTTTCCCAAGGATTGTGAGGTCATGTTGTCACCACTGGGGTGAGGTGAAATCTGGTGTCGCCCAGCAGCATGGGGGAAGAGGAGGAGGTGGATAGTGGAGTAAGATGGATGGTGGCATTGTGTGTTTCTGTTCCCCAGTTCTTCCCTGACAATGCAGTAAAGAATTATAGGTCGGAGAGACTGAGAAAAAGTAGATTTATTAAAAGTACATTTTAGAAGGAAATGGGCCATGCTAAGGAAGGCTACAGCCCTAGGGAATTTAGGAGGTAAAGAGATAATATAGAACACCCCCAAAGGAAGGATGGGTTTCCAGCCAGGAACACTTAACAATGCAAAGATGGGAAAATTTGTTTATATATGGGCTGTGATGGAAGGGTCTAGATGATCTGTATGTGAGGTCACCTTGACTGACAGTTGGCTACTATATAGCTCTGCCTACTGCACATGTGCTTTTCTAGAATTCAGTCTGTTTGAATTAGATTGATAAACTTCCAGACATAGTCATGAGATTATAATGATGGTATAATTAGGCTGAAGTTAAAGACAATATTTGCTGCTCATGTGTTTGTAGCTGGTTTAGCCAGCAGCTTTTATGGCCTTTGTGCTCTAGGATTTGAGGTAATTTATAACCCTAAAAGGGAGGTATTTCTGGGCCTTCCTTAAGTAAGGTCTTCAAGGAAAGTTTCTGTGGTTACAGAGCTGAGCCTAGGCTCCTGGCGCTCAAGCCTGACTAACTACCTAATAATATGATACAAACCATGGAGATGAGCAAGTGCTCTATCCCAAAGGTTGGAGAGGGCTAGTGTTTAGAGACCTCTCAAGACAACCTGAATGTACTACACTATCTGACATTTCTTATTTTTTTATTTTCAATCTGCTAAATTACAAAAAAAAAATTTATTTTATTTTGAGCAGTCAAATTTATTGCTTCCTATCTATTCCCTTAGGCCAATTTTCAAATAAATATAAATATATAAATATAAACATGTCTGTAACACTTCAGATAACTAAGAAAATCAGACAGTAATAATAATAATAATATTAAATAAAGTAGAAGTTCTTTTATCTTCTGCAATCCAGATCACTAATTGATTAATCAAAAAGTCATTTAATATAAAAAAATTTAAATAATATATTGTTTAAAGATAATATTTTAACTTAATACACAGATATATTTCATTGGGGAGTTCCATAGTAGTCTATGTTGTATAAAGATCATCATTCCTAACATGATATCTCAAATTTTCAACTTTGGCTTCTTTAGAGTAAACTGAAACTTTAAACACATGTGCAAATTAATATTGATGCATTAGTTTTAAGATTTTGAGAATTTATTCCCAATCATTTATAATTTTATCTACATCTAATTTACAAAGAATATTATCTTTAGAAATGCAAATGGATCATGTTTTAATCCAGAGTAATAAATTTAGTTTTGATAGAAATAACTATTTCTCATTCATATTTTATTGTTATGTGATATTTCAATTAATAGTATAAAATAAAATAATTTAAAATAACATTAATATATTACATAAAATAAATAGCATAGGGCGACAGCAAAACTTACTCTATAAACCTATAACACAACCGAAGGTAACAGAAATACCAATATGGCTTGAAGAATAAAGTAGTCTACTGGTCATGAGTGTTTGCTTTACCATGAGCATCAGTCACTATGATTTACAGAGGGAAAACAGTCTCCATTCATCTGGCAAGTAAATGAAGGGGTTTTCCTATATAGATACTCAAACTTATTCATAATTTCTCTAAGAGCAAAATAACACATAAGTTTTAAAAAGATTTAAAATGAAGAGAAAATTCCATTATAGAATTTTAAATAATGATAATTTCAGTTAGAAAAATACAAGAGAACATAGAATAAACTTGTTAACATAGATAAACAAACAAGAAACAGATAAAGGCATCTTTTCAGAATATACACACAAAAAAATTCTATGTGAATGAAGAAGAGGTAACCTCTTATTTTCCAAGAATACAAGGAGCAGAGAACACAAATGTTTATCTTATAATAGACATTCTTTATTTTTTTCTTTATAGCAGCTTTTATTTTTATAGCCAAAAATTGAAAATAAACCAAATGTTCTTCAACAGGTGAAGAGTTAAAAACAATTTGGTACATCCATACCAGGGAATACCACTCATCAATAAAAAGAAACAAACCATTGACACACCCAATAACTTGGTTGGATCTTAAGAATATTATGCTGAGTGAAAAAAAGCCAATTTCCAAATGTTACATACTGTATGATCGCATTTACATAACATTCTCAAAATGACAAAATTACAGAGATAAAGAACACATAAGCAGTTGCCAGGGGATAAGTGTAGGGAAGGGAGGAAATAATAAAGAGGCAGCATGAGGAACTTCCTTGCACTGATGGAACAGTTCTGTCTCTTGATTGTGGTGGTAGTGATTATACAAATCTATGCAAGTAATTAAATGATTTATAATCCCAAAGACCTATCAAAAGCAAACAAACAACTGAAAAAACAAGTGCATGTAAACTTATGAAAGATCTATAGCTAGTTAATTGTATCATGCCAGTTAGTTTTCTGGTTTTGACAATGCTGAGTATAAAAGACATTCTTTAAATGCACTGGGAAACCAGAAATGAAAGAGATAAAGAAAGGGAAGTAAGGAGCAAGCACATGACCCAAGGCATATCTGCTCTTGAGATGAGTTTATCTTATGCTTTAACAGAGATTGAAGTAGGTACAAAGACTGTAGCTCTGAAAAGTATGAGGTTGGAACTGAGACCACAAACATAAAGTTGGGAAATGAAGGGTCTGCACTTAATTAAAGGGTTAAAAAGAAAAAAGAGGGGAAAAAAAGAACAGAGACAAAGGAAAAGTATAAGAAAGTTTACTTTAGCCTGAATTTTAATTGGCTAAAATTATTTTTTCTCTGTGCTGGGCCTGCACTAGATATTGCCTGGTTTTGAAGAGAAATTACCATGAAAATTGCTGTTATAACAGTGATACTTCTTAGAGTCATGGAGTAAGAAACACGGGTGTTCCCTGCTAGGACATGCTTTCAAACTTACGTGGCACAGGATTCTCCTAAGAATGAAAATGAGTTTCCAACACACTTAAAATAAAAGGAAACTTCATGAATGAGATAGCACGCACAAAATAGAAGAGATTTCAAATCCTGATAATAGCAGAAAATAGAACAATTGACAGGACTCTGAAATATATGTGATTAAGATAATTAAAGAGAAAAAGAACAAGACTCAAAGATATAGAAAAAAATGTGAAACTTTCAAAAGTAATATATATTGATAAATGGATAGAGGGATGGCTAGATGGACAAATATGTAAGTGTAGTAAAAATGTTTTTGTAGACTGTAGTGGTAGCTATATAGGTATTCCATGTAAAATTATTTCAATTCTTATATTTGAAAAATTTTACAATAAAATATTAGGGGAAATACACTAAGAAAAAGAATAGCTGGATATGAAAGAATCAATTAGAAAAAAAAACAAGTATAAAAATTGGGCATATATTTATAAAACTGCCATCAGTAAAGGACAAAATACTTTAAGAGAATGTATGACATGAGCTCACTTTCACTACACTTATCTCCTTAAGTATAGAGAAATAGAAACCAAATAAAACTGCTATAATTAAATTTTGGCACAAACAGAAACTGTCTCACCATGATTATACAACTTAACTGATGAGGAGGGAAGTTTAAGTATAACATAGGACAGTGGCAGTAGTATTCAAAGTATGATCCCCTGTCTGGCAGCATTAGCGTCTCTTAGAAATTTAGAAATGCATAATTTGGGGCTCCTCCCCAGACCTACTGAATTAGTAACTCTGGGGTTAGGGTCTAGCAATCTGTTTTAATAAGCTTTCCAAGCTCTCTTAATCATCAGAGAACTACTGGTTATAGAGAAATAGACCTTCCAATATAAGGTAGCTAATAAAAAATTAATAAAAGTTAACAATAACTCAATTAATCATAGAATAATTCCCTTTGAGTCCTAAATGAATAGTATTACCACTTCTGTCCAACAGAGTATTTGAAAACGACTTTATTATCTACATTAAAAAATTCTAATAAATTTTATTGTTGAGCTATTAAAACTGTTAAGAAAGTTCAGCGAAGTCATGCTGAGTATAGGATTCATACACAAATTATATAAAATTTAAATGTGTTTCTACAAAGTAGAAACAAACATTTATAAAATGTAATTTTTAAAAAATACATTTACAATAAACCTAAGGCATCTATAAATAAAGATAATAAAAGTTGTATAAAAACCTTATGAAGAAAAATATAAAATTTTATTTCAAATCATAGAAATATCTATGAGAGATATCTTACTGAATGGGAAGGTTCAATATCACAAGAATGCAATGCTCCTAGAATGTCTGTGTGTATGTATGTATGTATGTTATACATTCAATGTTATATGTATACATACACCCATGTATACAAACATATATATCTCTTTAAAATTTCAGGAAATCCCAACCAAATTCCCAAATACGTTTTTAACGTGAGAAACTGTTCGTAAAATAAACAGAACTCCCCCCAAAAAATCAAGAACAACAAAGAAAATCTTGAAAAATAAAAGCAGATTTGCCATCAAGACTTGCCATAATTAAAACAATGTGGCATTGAAGCAAAAAGTGACTGAAAGAACATAGAGCCTAGAATCTTACTTTTTTAAAATGGGGTTTGGAAAATAGCAGGGATATTATTAATTGTTGGTAAAAGAATGAACTATCCAATATGTGAGACAATTGACTAACCATATGATAAAAGATGAGATTACATCTTCATTTTATACCACATATAAAAAATAGATGTTAAGTAGCTGATTTAAAAAGCTAAATGTAAAAAGCCAAATTTTAAAATATTATTAAAAAATTGGAGAAATATTCATGGCTTGCAGCAGTAGTAAAGTAATTCTAACATAGAACAAAACGGTAAGGAAATGGGGCATGCATTCTTTTACTGAGTTTAATTTTTTTTTTTATTTGACAGAGACACCATACATACAGTGAAATGCCCAATCATGAGTTGGGATAAATATTGAAAGTGCCTAAAACTAACAAATAATTAGTTTTTAAAATATAGAGAGAACTTTTATAAATCAACAAGAAAAATAAAAACTTAATAGAAAAATGAATGAAGGCTATGAATAAGCACTTATTAAATCTGAATAATCCAAAAAACATAAAAATGAGACAAGTTTTTATAGATTTTCTGTTCTTTTAGTTGAATATTAGTGTATAGAAGGGTAATAAATGGGTATTGTCAATCTTTTTAAAGTAAAATCTATTTTTAGCTTAAAATCTATTGTTTTACATGAATAATTTGAATGTTTTTGCAAAGAACAGGACCATGGCACTCATTCAATTTTTATTGGAAGCAATACTTGGGATGAATTTTATATATATATATATATATAAAATATATATATTATATATTTTATATATATATAAATATATATGAGAGAGAGTGTGTATGTATATGTGTGTGTGTGTGTGTATATATATTCTAGCTGCATTTACTTTCCAGCTAATCCTAAAACAACCCATTTATTTATTTATTATTTTTACAACATTCACTGAAATGAGAGTGTTTCTGTCCTTACCACATCCCACATTAACAGCAGCTAAGAATGGATAATAGAAAGATTTGTTAAAAATGTTCTTTTATGTATTTCATAATTAAGACTCATTCTCTGAGGACATAATAACTTTGGGGAAAAAAAACAAATGTATAAAATAATTTATACCTGGAGAGGCTGTGGAATCTCTGGAGCTGAGAACATTCTAAATAAGATTAGGTTATATTCAAATGAAGTTTTCTATGGAGGCCAATCAAATCTGGAAATTAAGTGGAAATTGATAACAGCTAAGGATTAGGAGAGTTAACTCTAAAACTTTGTCATTACAAACTGGTTTTTCAGGATTTATTTATTTATTAAATATGATGATTTTAAAACATAATGTTTCTATTTTTAAAAAATCACTGAGTGGGAAGTTGTTTGACTATCTATTTTAGAAAATGGCTCCTAGGTGGACTTTGAAATAAGACAATCGAGATTCAAATACTGGCTTAGCTGAATTCCTTAGTAGGTAACATGGCCTTTTGGTCTCAGTTCCCTTATCTGTAAGATGGAGTAGTTAATATCACCAACCTCATAGGATTATTATAAGGATTAAAGGAAATAATACAGTTAAATACTTATGCACTGTCTAAAAAATACTAATCAATGGATAAAATTGAGCTATAAGTATCATACCCTATCTAAAGAAAGCCTGCCTGTTTAGATCTCCAGTATAAATAATTAATGTACTGATATAGTCCATCTGCTGCCATATTTTGTTCAAGAGAAGTACTAACTAGTCTCTTTTACGGGATGGAATTAAAAACTAAATATTAAGAAAAAGACAGGACACATCAACAAAGATAACATTTGTTACCAAATAATTTCATGGTTAATATAACTGAACATTGAGCACATGTGTATTTTTGAGGTAAGAGTAGATTAGATTTGATCATTGATACTAAACATATACATACACACAAACCCCAAGTATGTAGGTCAGCCAAAACTTGGGTAAACATAATTTGTGTTCCTAAATACCATGGAACAAAACCACTATGCTGAAATTAATATTCCTTGTATTTTTTGCTGTTAATCAGAAGTGAAAATATTTTCCAACATAATTAAAACATAATTGGAACTACAAAATGTGAGTTATGCATTTTAAAGCCGTTTTGAACCCAAACCATTAAAATTAAGCTTGTAAATTTACAGACTTTACACCCTGTTACTACAGGTGCTACACAGGGCTAGTATATATGTCTCTTAACTCTCCAATATTTTTTCCAGCTCAGAGTTCAGTGATAACTTTTCCAGTTGTACTTATTATAAGTTTAAGAGATACTTTCATATGGCTGCTTATAAGGAAAAGTTTGTGTTGAGCATAAGCTTGTGCCCAATACTCTGCTACATATCATGGAGAGATGTGTAGTGTTTATCCATGGCAATTTTAATAAAGAGATTTGGAAATTGTTTTGCAAAAGGTAACTGAATAAAAAGCTGTGTGATATTTTCACTTTCAAATACAATGTTGTAGTTAAAAGGATCTTAATTTAAGCTGGCAGGATTCCAACCTAGGTTTTACTTACTCCCTACTATGAAGTTCCCTAAACCTCAATTTTCTCATCTTATAAAACAGGATTTGTGAACCTAGAGGCTTATGCTAAGCAAAATAGGTCAGACAGAGAATGACAAATACCATATAATCTCACTTATATCTGGAGGAGAAGAAATTGATGAAGGTGGTCAAAAGATATAAACTTTGTTATAAAATAAATCCTGGGGGTATAGTATACAGCATAGTGACTATAGTTAATGATACAGTATTGTATATTTGAAAGTTGCTAAGAGAGTAGATCTTAGAAGTGCTCATGATAAGAAAAAAAATACAGCTATGTGCGATGATGGATGTTAGACATTGTGGTGATTATTTCACCATATATACAAATATTGAATAGTTATATTGTACACATGAATCTAATATAGTTATATGTCAATTATATCTCAATTAAAAAAACAAGCATTACTACTTGCTATAAAGAACTTTATGTCTTTTCTTAAAAAGAAGAATTATTTGATGTAACGAGAGGAATTTAAAGAGTACTGAGAACAAATAGTTTTCTAGGTTTAAGGAAGGCCTAATAAAGCAGGGAATCAAGTGAGACACAGAGGAATACCTACATCCACTAAGCATGCTTAAAAGAACAGAAAAGATCCAAAGATGTCAGGTTGATTAATTTCATACAAGTAAAAAATATCGTCAGCTTATTGTATATCATAATGAAAATTAATACATGTCACGAATATTGCAAAGACTATATATTTAGGGAGGAGGAATTGACCTTTTTGTTTTATTCTAGGGCCCAAATATTCTGTAACTGATAGAATATCAGAACAGTAAGTGACTTTAGACAGCATCTCATCTTATTAAATGGGGAAGTAAGGGAAAGTAAGAGTAAGTGGCCTGTGCAGTCATAAAGCTGGCCCAAACCAGAGACCTTTTGTCACTGAGACTAAGAAGAGGTTGAAGTCCTGGGGGTGAGCCAGAGTCTCTGTCCCTAGACCTTGCCTGGTGACAAAAGATTGCTTATTCAAAGCATGGTCTCTAAAGTTGACCATGCCAGAATGTTTATGAAACTTAAGTAACCCTCATAAGCCATTGGATCATCAGGACTCTAGGATCCAGCTAGTTTGTGTGGTAAGAAGCCAAAGAGAATAGCACAAACGAGCTGGATCCTAGTGTCCTCATTTCTGTGATTAGTTGTTTTTTCCTGGTTATGAGAATGTTGAACTTAAGCAAAGAGAGCTTGTAGAGCTGATGAAAAAAGCTATGCAGACAAGGTATTTGGGATGGAACAAAATCTAGCAAGTTGTCTCATTACTAACTGTAATTACACCATTTCTGATTTTTGTTTTGTTTTGTTTTTTGTTTTTGTTTTTTTTATGCCTTAAAGATTAAAAACTATGGAGTGGAATATAACTTAGAGAGAGTTAAATTCCCTTGATTTGCAAAAAAAGGAGGAGACCCAGAATGATTATGTATTGTCCCTGGTTATATTACAAGTTTGTAAAATACCAGGGCTAGACTACATTTCCTGATTTCTAATTCTGCTCTCTTTAAATAACACTACACTGCCACCCCAGGCAAGACTCTCTATATTAATTTTTGTTCAGTTTATAGTGAAGCCTGCAACCCTGTTTTGGTATTGATTAGTTTAGAAATATATAACTCTCACACGCAAAGTATAGAAGATAAACAATGCACAGTCCTTCTACGAGCTTGGCCAGCCCCTGACCCCTCTATGTATTTCATTATCATAGCCCCAGCTTACAGAGGAGATAGATCCTCCTCCAATCACTTTTATTCAAGGACATTCCATTTCTGTATGAAAGCTTAGACATCCTGATAGGTACCATGAAAATATACAAATGAATATAATAGATAAACCTTTGCCAAACACACATTTGGCCTTGATCTATGACTCAGTGTGTTTTTAAATTGCTCTAAAAGCAAAATAATTTTTTTAGGACTAGCCAGAGCATATTTTGAAATAGTCTGTGCCAAGATCTCTGCAATTCAGCTACTAACTGACAATGGTTGGCAGTCCTGAATTCATTCAATCCAAGTGTACAAGGGCCTCACTTTCAATGTAATGGCTGGCTCAATCCTATGGTGCAGAGCTAGCAAGAATTAATGGGTCATATTCTTCTCAGTGTGGAGAGGAGCAAGCAAAACTAACAGTGAAAGTCTACTGAACTCTTAACACTACTCCTAATTTATTTTTTTGATTAAAAATTGATTAATCTCAATTCTTCAGTATATAGGTCATAAATTTTGAGCCATAAGAAGCATTTGTAAGGGTTTTTTTTTTAGCCTCTTCTACTCTAATTGCTCTTCTGTCACAAGTCTGTTTCTCTATTAGACTGTAAGGGATTAATTAATAGCTTCATGAAGTACGGCTATCAAAAGGAGAAAGGGAAACCGAATCCTGCACAAATGTTTAAGCTAGAACATAATAATCAAGTTAGCAGTTCTATCATTTGTAAAATCCAATTCTAGTTTAAATAAAACATAAATTTTCAGTAATAATAAACTCCTTTCTTAACACCTTTTCTTCCATAAGCTGATCAAGAAAAATATTTATTTTGGTTGGGACACTAATTTGTCTGCTTAGGCCTATTTCTATTTCTTCATTTTTATGTTTCTCTCTCTACTTTCAGTTATCTGAAAGTTCTTAGAGAAACAACACTTTCACTCCATAAGTAGCCCCAGCTTAATACTTAAAATAATCATGAACGTAGTAGGCTACTCAATAAATAAATGAATAAATGGTGCCTGTAAGGGAAATACTTCCCACATTAATGGTTTACAACTAACTCATTTCCCAAAACTACTTGATTTTATTGAATTTGCATTCAAATTTAATCATTTGAATATTTCTAAATTGCTAAAAAAATATTGCTAAAAATTTGAAGACATATATTGTCACAATTTTTTTAGAAATGATGAGTAGATGCTTACAAGTGTTGAAACAGAATACAAGTGTAGAATCCCCACTTTATAGAGAAAAGCACCCAGCTATAGTGGAAACAGAACATGTGGAAATAGAGTTCCAAAATCCACTTGACAACTAGCAGAAGAGCAATAGAGCCACAGCTTCCAGAGAGAATAATTACCATTTCCAATATTAATAATTTTTGAGCTAAATTACCCTCTACCACATTTGAATAAGACAATTCCTCTTTTAATGAATCTGAATACAGAAATAGCAGAAAACCTAGAAAAATAATATATTTGAAAAATATTTTCTGAAAAAATCTAATCTTTTCCCTTTAAAACACCTTATATAACAAAACTCAAAAAATGTTCATGGCATTTCTCTATGTGTTTGATTTTAGTACACAAAAAATTTTTTTTTAAACAGACTACAGTCTTGCCTAAAATTCTAGGAGCCAGACTCTGTTTAGAATGGATAGTTTAAATCTCAGTAGGATTTTCTTTCCTAAAAGAAAAAATATTCCTTGTCATTCTTTTCTCAGGTTGGGGAAAGCAGCCAGGAATTTTCATAGGTAGACTCTTTCAGTTGGTTTGTTAAATTTCTAGAATCAAAATATGCCTTCACCAGACTGTGTTGTAAAAGTGATATTTGTTCAGTCCTCACATTTGGGGGTAGGTAGATGCCCCCAAGTAGGAAATATGAATGTCTGTCCAAGAGGTGTGGGAGTGTCTACCACAATTTCCTTTCCAGAGCATTTCTCTTGTTGGGTTGATGCATCTAGAATTCCTCAGCTTCCTTATGAAAATGTTGATGTTTATTCAGACTTTCTGAATCTCAACAATGATGGCCAACTACATCCCTGGATGTGAGGCTGGAAGCGCTTACAACCACTTATTTTGCTGTCTGTCACACACCATTGGAGATTTAAAAACAGACTGGTCAAAGTCAAGTCCAGATAGACGTGTAAATGTTTAGTCTGAGGTATTTTTTATCTGTGTCTCTTTCTTTTGACAACTTAAACTTACCCTCCTAGGTCCTTTGGACCAGCTTGGTCCTGACAAAATGAAATAGAAACTATTTTTCTATCTTGGCTCTACAGAAAGTAAGACTCAGTTTTGACCTGAATATGAAGGGAAGTTACATGAAACCTAGGACAACTGAAAGTGATAGAATGATTGTACCTTTTCAAAAGATAAACAATTCAAAATATACTGCATAAAACATGACTATGAGTAAAACTACATTTTATTTATACATTTTATTCTAATATCCCCGCGCATTCAAATCCCAGGAGATATTTGTGTTGTAAAGGTTAAATGGATGAGAAATATCTGGAGTTGGTCTGAGGATTTCCATGGCTCATACCACTGTACCTGGATGAGTCTCTAGTTTAGTCTCTAGTTTGTTCATCCATAGTTTGTTTATTCCATAATTAGACAAGGTTAATATCTAAAATTGAGCCAGTATTGTTTTCCCAGTTGTGCTTCTACAACTACAGCAGACTTGGAAAGTATAAATATATATGCATTTTAATATAATGATTCATTATGATCCTCTATGAGCATCAGGCCAGCCAGACAGTCTAATTCAGCTTTTCAAGGCAAGAGTAAAGGACAGTCCCAAAAAGGAAAACTACATTGAGATGATTTTACAATTCAGGAATATCTGGGGAGCCAACGATTTAAAAAAAACATGTGAACTTACCCAGCCTTTTGGTATTCCATAATTCCAGTCTAGCTGTCAGAGTTAAAAGATGAGGCATAAAATCTGTGAGCTGGAAGACATCTCTAACAAATTAAATATCAGCATAGCAAGGAGAAAAATGACTGAAACCTTTTATAGTTGCTTACATTGGGCAGCAGCCAAAACAAAACATTCATTATTACTGGGTAAACTTTTGTGTATCTAAGCAGATTGATTTTCAGATAGAATGCATGTATAGAACCCACATCTGGAAAACTTCTAATTATCTTCAAAATCTTGGTTCATTTTTTAACAGTGGACTAACCACAGCTATTAAAATGCTTGGACTGCACTTCCACAAAGGATGTTTTAGGTGAAGCAAAGCTAGCATTGTTAAGACTTCACTTCAGACCTGGCAGTGCTTCTCCAACTAGCAGGTATGGAAACTAACAACTGCATCAAGGAGGTTACAGAACACTCCACCATTCTTGTTGGTGTGCCTAGTAAAGTTCCCAGTGCCTGGCCACATACATGTCTACCCATGTTTCATTTCCCACTATTCACTTGGTAAAAAATTTTGTGATGCGAATACAAATATTTATAAGGTTTTATTCATCTCAAAATAATGGCAATATAATTTATTTAATAATTTTGAAAAGAAAAAATCTATATAGAAAGTTGAAATTTATTTCTTTTTATATTATATTTTTCTCTAGATATATAAAAAGAAATAATATAATTTTATTATTCATGTATTATATGATATACAATAAATGTGTATAATATAATTATAACATAATGATATATAACATATAATTATAATATATAAAGACAGAAAAAATATAAATAGAAAAGAATATATATTTGTGTGTATGTATACACACACACACACACACACAGATACATAAAATTGAGAGAGAGAGAAAGGTTGTAGATGTTGGAAAGTCTGAGATCTACAGGGCATGTTGGTAGCTTGAAAATTTCAGCAAGTGTTGATATTGTCATCTTGATTCCAAAGGCAGTCTGGAAGCAGAATTTTTTCATCTTCTAGAAACCTCAGTCTTTTCTCTTAAATTCTTCAACTGATTGGATGAGGTCCACCCACATTATGGAGGGTAATCTGCTTTACTAAAAGTCTCCTTACTGGTTTAAATATTAATTATGTTTAACATATACCTTCATGATATCTAAACTGGTGTTCAACCAAACAATTGGGCACCATGGCCTAGACAAGCCAACACATAAAATTGATTATCACACTATATTATGCAAAATTCAAATTTTTATCACTTAAATATGCTCTGATAAATTTGTGGCAAACTATAAACTTTATGCTTATCATAAATTATTCAATTTTATACTTCTAGTGGCCCCTTATACAGACTTTGCCTAGAAAGGATAGTATTTGGAAGTTATCATACTTAGGCTTATAGATATGCCAAAACAGACCAAAACTAATTGATACCTGAATCAACACCATAAGTAAATTTTGTTATAATTCAGTAAGGAAATCAAGAATTCAGATTTTCACTAAAACTAAATGCAGTGTAGAAATGATATTGACAGTACAAATTGAATTATGGGTTTTTGAGTTAGATTTGATTACCTCTTTATGAAAAGGTCGGACATTGATTTATGGGAAATTTCTGGAGATAGTAACAGTTTCTCGAATAAAGGGTAACATCCTCTAGTGGACAGAATCTGTCAGTTTAACTCTAAAAACTAGTGATGGGCAAATATTGCAACCAGATGGCAATCTAACAGTTTATTTAGGTAGAATTTCTTAGGTATAATATCGCCTCTAGGAGGTTTCTGATTAGAAAGAAATTCAGATTTGTGGCTATTCACACACAGAGAAACTAGAAGATGATATAAATGCAATACTTTTTTAAGCCTTGCCCAATAATTTACCTTTAATTCATACAGAATCCACTTTGGATGACCATGCAGCAGTTTACGAAAGCTCTCTGTTTTACCTATGTGATTTCCACCTACTCCACTTTCAGCCCAATTCTCTTAATTATTTCTTCCCATTCCTCCTCTGTCCCAGGATTCTGCCTTTATCTTGATCTAGAAGCATCTATAAGATAGGCTTTTTCTTACTAAGTACACTTCTCATATACACCATAATGCCAAAAAATCTCTGTCCTCTTACTTTTGCATTAAATACTCCTCACTCTAATTGCAATTTCAGAAAAGAGAAAACTCTGTCCTTTCACATGAGCTTTAAACTGTTTTCTAGGGGCCTAAAGCTGTGCAACATATGAAAATCAATCTGTTGCTATTATATTGATTAATTTTTATTATAATTATTATAAAGTTATAGTGAGACCAAGGTTTCCCAATTTTTAGAACAAGATTTTTTTTTGTCTCCTGTGTAGTTTTCTAATCTCAAATGTGAAAACAATAAGAGGAGAGAATGATTGCCTCAGCTTTAAAAATCAGAAAAAATTTTTTTCATCACTGATTAGGAATTAGCCATTAGGACATCAGAAAACTAATGGGTGAAGAAAAAAGCAAAGTAGATTATTATGGTACTTGCTTTATAAAAACATTTCATTTTATACCAGATTTTTTGGTATGCTATTATTGGTCATTGATGACCAAGAATCACTGGTCTGAAAAAGTAATGAAATAAAAAAATACTTGAGTTCTATTCTGTTCCCAGCTTCATAAAAGCTCACCCATTTAAGAAAAAAGTAAATATTTCAAGAAATCACAAAACAGATAATGTAAAATGTCTTTAGAATTAGGGCACACCTATTTCCACTATTTAATTTTACTTCGCCAGAACATTTGCCTCCATGTAACTACCTCTATGATGTCTATTACAATATTGGCTTTTAGGAGGATGACACTTCAGTGCTATGACCTCAAAAGTTTTTTATCATGTACCCCTATAAATTATTGCCACATGCCCACAATGTATATATTTATTTAGAAGTTATACACTTGTACCATTTTTTTAATAATATGTACATTATAAAACACAAAAATAATTTAAAATGAGACAAAAATACAATAGACAGAAGTTCTATTTTCTCCTGCACCCTAATGAATCATTTTATACCTCACAAGGTACACAGTACTCTATAACCTCCACTTTGCAGACCTTTGCTTCAGCAAACACTCCTCTTCTACCAGCCCTTTGCTTCCAGCAAATATCTCTTAATTTTAATGAAAAAAAGTCTGCACCTTCCTAACCTTCACTATTCTCTGAAAATCCAAGTTGCCCCTTTTTCATTCTTCTAAGTACTCCATAAATCTCTGTCACTTTCAATACTTTTTATACACCCTTAGTAAGGGCAGCCTCTTATTTCTATAACAAGTGAATCTATATATTTCAGACTATATCCTTAAACTTCTGCAGCACTAAATAGTATTAACCACAAACTCTTTAAAATGCTTTTTTCCTCTTGATTTCTATCTCAGAGCTTGGGCTCTGGAATATGGGTTAATATCCTGCCTCAGCCTGTTAACAGAACTGTAATATTGCACAAGTTTTTCAAACTTTCTATGTAGCATTATCTATTTTACCTGTAAATGGGAGTACTAATAATACCTACATTCTACATTTGAGGTAAATAATAAATGAGAGATAATATCCCATGGCTCTCCAAGGCATTCTCCAGCATCACTTCCCACAAAGACCTGAGGCTCTGCCCACAGCTATTTGTTATTTGAAAAAAAATGTGTGTGTGTGTGTGTGTGTGTGTGTGTGTGTACATCTTTGTTATGCATACATATATTGACAGACACTTAGGCTCTTATCTTAGCAGCAAGAAATAATACTATGATAAACATGAGAGTGCCTGTCTCTTCAACATCTGGTTTTATACATCTTTTGAACATATATCTAGAAGTGGAATCCTGGATCGTATGGTAGTTCTATTTTTAATTTTTTGAGGAATCTCCATACAATTTTTTTTAGTGGCTGCACCAATTTACATTCCCAACAGTGCACAATGTTCTCTTTTCTCCAGATTCTCACCAACATTTGTCATCTCTTGTCTTCTTAATGATAGCCACTCTAAGAGGTAAGAGATGATAGTTCATTGGTTAAATTTATTTCTAGGTATTGTATTGTTTTTGATGCTATTGTGAATGGGATGATTTTTTAAATTTATTTTTCAGATGTTTCACTTTTAGTATATAAAAATACTGTTAGTATATAGAAATCAATGATTTCTGTACATTGATTTTATATTTTGTAACTTTACTGAATTCATTGATTAGTTTCAACAGTTTTTGGTTAAGTGAGATTTTCTAAATATAAGGTCATATCATCTGCAAAAAAATCAACAATTTTATTTTTCCTTTCCAATTTAGATGTTTTTTATTTCTTGTCTTGCATAACTGCTCTAGCTAGGACTTCCAGTACTACACTGAATAATAATGGTAAGAGAGGGCACCACTGTCTCATATCTGATGTTAGAGAAAAAACTTTCAATTTTTTTTTCATTGAGTTTGTTAACTGTGGGTTGTCATATATGGCCTTTATTTTGTTGAGATATATTTCTTCTACATACAATACATTAAGGGTTTTTATCATGAAAAGATGCTGCATTTATTCAAATTTGCCTGTTCTGCATCTATTGAGATAATCATATGGTTTTTATCTTTTATTCTATTAATGTGGTATATTACAGTTATCAATTTTTGTATATTAATGTGGTGTATTACATTAATGTGGTATATTAAAGTTAATGATTTTTATATATTAAACCATCCTTGCACCCTAGAGATAAATCCCACTTGGTCATGGTAGATAATGCTTTTAATGAGTTATTGAATTAGGTTTACTAATGTTTTATAAAAAATTTCTGTATCTGTATTCACTGGAAATATCAATCTATAGTTTTCTTGCAGTGTCCTTATCTGCTTTAATATCAGGAAAATGCTGGCCTTACAGAATAAATTTGAAAGTGTTCCCCTCCTTTATAATTCTTTGGAAAAGCTTGAAAATAATTGGCATTGATTTTTTAAATATTTGGTAGACTTCATCAGTGAAGCCATCTGATCCTGGGGTTTTCTGTGTTGGGAGGTTTTTCATAACTGATTTCTTTACTTATTAACATTATATTCATATTTTCTATTTCTTTTTTAATTAGTCTTGGCAGGTTATATGTTTTTAAAAATGTATTTATTTCTTCTAGGTTATCTAATTTGTTGGCATATAATTGTTCATAGTATTCTCTTTTGACCCTACATATTTCTGTAGTATCAGTTGTAATGTGTCTTTTTTATTTTTACTTCTATTTATTTGAGTCTTCTTTTTTTCTTAGTCTGGCTAAAGGTTTGTCAATTCTGTTTATCTTTTCAAAAAAACAGCTCTTGGTTTTGTTGATATTATCTACTGTTTTTCTGGTCTCCATTTCATTTATTTCTGTTCAATCATTATTTTCTTCCTTCTAACCTTGGTAAATGGATTCTGATGAGCATAGAGTAATCAACCTTTTTGAAGTAATAGGTGCGGGATAAATTCTTATTTTTATGGGAATATTTAGTTGAAATTCTCCTGGTTGAGAGGAAAAATAGAATATACTCTCAAAACTCTTTCCAGAAATATAGTAAAATATTGTGTCACCCAACCCTTTAATCAAATCAACTTAGCATTTAAAACATTTTATACTTAAACATCATTATTGTATAGGTCTTTGTCTTTGACAACTCATTATACAAATTCGTTGCAGCACAGTTACCACTCGATTCAATGAGGACATAAACTTTCTATCCTAAAGCTAAAACTGTCAGGATGGACTACTAAAGACATTTTTGACAGAAACTACTAAGTACCAACCTAATATCTATTTTTCTCATCTTTACAAACATAATCTTGATTTTATTCTAGGTGGCAATGTGCCCAATTTAAAAATCTTTTTAAGGAAGCATTGACTCATAAGAAAGGACTTCTTGTCTTTTTTCCTTTTCTTTCTTCTTCCTATTACCTAGAACTCAGATGTAATCACTGGTGCTCCAGCGCCATCTTACACCAGAAGATTTAAGTCTTAATTAACTCAAGCTACTATTAAAAAATACCACAGACTGAGTGGCTTAAACAATAGACATTTATTTTCTCATGGTTCTGGAGGCTCAGGTGTCTAAGATCAGGGTGCCAGCATAGTCAGTTTCTGGCAAAATGTCTCTTTTAGGCTTGTAGGTGCCTGCCATCTTACTGTGTTCTCACATGACCTCCTCTATGTTTATATGGGGCATGTGGTGGGAGGAGGGTAGAAAAACAGTAAGAGTCAAGACCTGAAGGCATGGAAGAGCATTAGCATGGTAATTGGACAATGAACAGTGTTCTATGATTCGAGAAAGGAAAGGTGAGAAAAGGAGCAAGAGAAGCAGCTAGGAAAGAAAATAGGGGCAAATGCTTTGTACACAATACTTAGATTTTTTTGGATTAACCTCATGGTAATAGGATATGCTGAGGTTTTAAAGCAGTGATATTATTAGATTTACATTTTAGATGATACCATGGAAGTAGATGAAAAGCTGGAGGACAGGTTAGAGGACCATTATAATAATACTAACAAGAAGCAATGAGAACACAAACAAGGCTAAGGGACAATTCCCATCCACTTTAGTTTCAATCCAACTTGTGAAATAAGCTGCTAACCATCTGCAGCTTAGTCTGCATAGACCAACAGACTTTAATCTTGCACTATAGCAAAACTTCTGGCCACATTAAATAGTATTTCTTGAAAAATGATCTTGACTACTGTTATTAGCTATATGTAAAATAAATTGGGTGGAATTATCAGATGGCAGGCCTTCTGAACATCCCTGTGGCAAGGGCAGGCCTCCTGCTTGCTGTCTACTTCCTCTGAGTCCTTGAGTTTTCTCCACATGGACATCTTCCTACCTAACTCAGAGGCACCAAGGAAGGCTCCATACCCTGGCCTGCTAACTGGATTAAGTGTCCTACTTCCTGTCTGCTCATCACACTCTCCTATTTTCAGTTGGATTCCCTCGGACTTGATACCACTTGAAAAAATGTTATCACCATTTTGTTGTCAAACTGCTGAGGCTGTTCATGAAATATCCTGTTTTCATAGAACAAAGTTCTAATTAGCTTTGGATACCTGTTTGAATCTGAATTGCGAAAAATGTATTGTTATAGTCAACTCATCTCTGGGCGTGCTGTTTCTACTATTTTTCCCTCATCATGATCTCCCCTTCTTGCCCACATGCAGTCCTCTAGAACTGGATGGAGGACTCTTCCTGGAAATTAAGCTGATATATTGGAACACATCAGATGTAAAATGCATATGAGCTGGTGATCAGTCAATTAGAAAGTCAAATTGCAGCAAAAGCACAAAAAGGGTTAGCTTTTCTTTAATATCAACAAGGACATATTCTATGATATTTGAAAATCTCAAAGAGTGGAGTGCAAGTACAATGTATATAGTTCTTTGCCTTTCCTCATTCCCTGAATAAGCAAGCAACACTTTTTTATTCAATTTAAAACTTGTTAATCACTTTCAAATTACAGATTGACTTTATCTGAACATCTCCATAATGTCTAAATCCACACATCAATTACACACACACACATACACATACACCACATATGATTTTATTCAAAATCAAACCATGTAAAAAATAAAAGTGAGAGATTCCAAAGATAATGTAATTTCGTTCCAAGAAGTCCACTGTGCTCTAATTTCAAATAATGACTTTTTTTCTGGAAATCTCCTGTTATTTAAGTTGTCTACACACCAAGTTAGGTTCTCAGCTGGAACATTCAAAATCAAGACATGTTTCTGTACATATTTTTAAGGTTCATTCTCATTTTGTTTGAAAGTTGCAATAAATCAACTTAATTTAAATCATTCCATAAGCTCATATGCCTCTATAAATGTTTTCTTTGAAAATAAAGCGTAACAATACACTTTGGCTTTAATCACTTTTCTATTTCAGTTCTGTTTCAAGAATTCAGTGTGTGCTTATTTGCATTATTGATTTATTTATTTATTCACTCATTCTGCAAGCATATATTGGAAATCTACTATGTGACAAATCCTTTCTTAGGACTATAGAGATATAAAGATTAATAAGATTAATATTATAAATATTAATATTAATAAAGACTAATAATTCTCTACAGTCAAAGGGCTCTGAGTCTTAAAGAAGAGCTAACATTATCATGCATTTTTACAGTTTGTAGTTTACAAAACATTTTTAAATTCATTCTTATATTCAAATGTCTTCATAACAGCTTGATGAACTAGGCAAGGTAGGTGTTCTTAGCCCTGTTTACAGGTAGCGAATTGCATCAGCTATCATGAAGCCCTACTGTATACCTAATGACCATGAAAGTGGGTTCAACCTTAATACAATAAAAATCACATGAGAAGCTTAAAAAGTGACTAGTGCCTGCCCACCCCACTCCAGAGATGAAGATTTTATTAGGCATGAGCAATTTTTTTAAGCTTGTGAGATGATTTTACTATGCAGCCAAGTTCGAAAATCACTGCTCTACTATTACTAAACTGCTTATGATTTCTACTTGGACACCATACTGTTTCTCATTTCTGTGTCTTTGTTCCTTCGTCCCTATACTTTCTACTTTTTATTGAAATTCCCCTCACACATGCCTTAAATTGTGTTTTATTCATCTTTTAAGCCTCACTTCCCAGCACAGAACCTCATGGACATTAGGAACTGAGTGCTTCTTGAACTAACTTCAACTTGATCACAAAATATGCAATCTTGTGTTATCACTTCTTCCTCATCATTGTCCCCTCATCATGGTCTCCCTCATCAAGGGATAAATATCTTTCATCTTATTAGGTCAATAAGTTCAGTTTGTCCCTTTCTTGCTAAAGATTTGGCTTAAGTTTCCTGGGGCAAGGCTGTTGGACAAATTAAGTGGCACTATGATGTTCTACACTCAAAATCACTTGACCTCATTAATTCTTATTCTTTCATTCTTTCCCCCCATGCTATATTTCTCAGGAGAGTAAGAGATATGGCCCTTGATCTCCAGCTGCCTAGCTAATCCCGCCAATTTCTCTGTTAGTAACTTACCCAGATCTTCATTAGAACATGATTTGTACAATTGGCCCTTGGAGATACACACATCTGGACAAAAATCACAATGTGCTCCTAGTTTAGGCCTTAACTCTGGAATCTAAAATATTCACCCAATACTCAGGAAATTTTTGTCTGAATAATAGATCATTACAGTACTTTTTTTCTGATAGGATTAATGTTATTTCTAAGAAATACAAAATCAAGTACTTTCATTCTGAAAACAAAATAAAGTATCAGTATTTTTAAAATAATTTCTGCAAATTATAAAAAATATAAAATGTAAATGCTAATACTAGTTTCTGGGCTTAAAACTGAGGACATATTTGGTTGTAAATATCAATTTTTTTATAAATATCAGTAGAATAAAATTGCTACACATGATGTGTATTATTTTATCTTACTGATGTTTGCAAAATTGACAAATACTATATCTATGGTAGTATATCTGAATATATATATGCGTTTGTATAATATATGTATATATGTAGTACACGTTATATACACTGACAGAAATGTGAAATTATCTGGATTAGAAAATAAACAGATTGTTCCCACAGAGCATTTTAACTCTAGTTCTCCACAGAGCACCAGGATGAGGACCAATTTTGATCTGGCCATGCAGTGAGATTTTCATTAGAAAAGAGGAACTCTGAAATTATGACTCAAGAGTTTATTATATAGGGGAGCTAGCACATCTGCCTTTTCCTTCCTCTTCTCCAAAGAGAGAGAAAACTTCACTCTGAAATGTAACCAAATTTTCTCTAGGAAATGGAGGGGAAGGGCTTTACCATGGAATATGAGAAAATGGCTTTGAGGAGATAAGTCTCTAAATCTCCCTGGAGCAATGCACAATCTTTATTTTTCAGCATGTTTGCTATTCAATCATACAGCCTGAACTATGCAAAAATATGACAATATTTGTGGAGAATTATTTCCCAAGAAAAATATACACATATTTTTGTAGATAATTTGGAACAATAGACCAATATCTTTACTTTTTTGATGAAACTGTATTTCATGAATTTTCACAAATTCTAGAAGCTAACATAGAAATAGCCACATATCTACTCAATAGTGAAGATACAGCATCATCTACAACAACGCCAGTCTCTTCACACATGAGATCCTGGCCCAAGTTGTTAGAATAACCTGCTATCTGTCTGCCAGATTGGTGGACATTATGAATTTAGTGAGACATAACAATAAAATGTTTTCCTATTTTGCTAATGCTGCTTTCACTATGCCAAGAGGAATCTTCATTTTCCATGTCTTTATGAAATCTCAGTCAGTCTCCCTAGTCACTTTTACTTTTTCAGTTGTCAAAAAGTCCAGAGCAATTAAATAATTTCTAACAGTAACCTTATATTCTCCCTTCCCCAGCTCAAGTTTAGTTTTGGCCTGAATAATACAGAATAAGAAAGGAGCATGGGGTGCTCCTAAAATACCTCCTTGCCCACTTTCTAGGTCTCTTTCTCTTTTGGCATGCTGGAAACAGGGAGGAAAAATGAAAGATCATAAGCAAATGTTTTTTACCTGTCTCTTGCTACAGTTGTCTTCCCTGTGAGATTATCTTACTCTGATGGCTTTCTGTTGGGCACATAAATTGATTCTTTACAGAACTTTTGTGGAGACTTCTAACTGCATGCTTTTGAATGGAAGATTTCTTCCAGCTTGAAATTTTCCACCTGTATTATCTCCATTCCATAGTGATCTTGCTACTGGGTTTCTTTTGCCTGAAGTACCTTTGATCCAGAGGTGTCGCATCCATCTTGCCATGACAAACAGTGGGAGTAAGGTGCACTCCTGCTCCACTCCTGTCCCTACCTCAGTAGTTTCCCCATATCTCCAGTCTGTATCTCTTCATTTCCCTTTCCTCTGCTTAATTCAATATAGAGGACATTCAGCAAGTCTTTTGCCTAGGTATATATCTCACCAGATAATGAGATGCTAGACTACCATCAGGGCTGACTCCTCCAATCTCTAGGAGTGTTTCTTTTGGGTCTCTTGATATGGGATCCACAGGAAGCACTATTCTACCTCCTCCATGGAGAAGAAGAAAAAGTACCCGCTCTCACATCTTAGACTCAATCTTAAAGTTTTTTAGTCTGCTCATGTAAACTGATGATCAAGGTACATTGATGTTTCATGTATAAAAGCCAGTTTAGACACATATTAATAAGACCAAAGAGTTCTGCCCCCAATAGGACTCATTAAATAACTTTATTTGAACATTTGGCAGGCTCACCTGTTATTTTCCTCTTGTTCACCTAATTATTTCCTATATTGCAATTTCTAGTCTTATACTTTGCTTCCAGTGAATATTAATGCTCTCTTTTTATTTATGTCACCAATTACTCTGCCTTCTGTTATTCAAAACTTTCTCAAAACGCCTTGCTTCTCCTACACTAATTAATTAACTTTACACAATCTAATGCTAAAAATGATTAGCACTAAAGATTGTTCCTGATGGAGATGATCTTTCCATTGACTGGTAAGAATAGTATATTTTAAAAAGTGAAATCATTTATTTATTTCAATTCAAGGTATTGAGTTAATTAGTGAAAAGATAAAACCAGAATTTTAGTCTCCTAAATTCTCCAACACATTGTGATATTTCTCATGTCCGAATCAATATAACTCGACAGCAAAATTCAAGTGAACTGAAAACACCTAACTAATTATACTTACTGAATGATAGGTCCACTGCATACCATGACCTTAAAGGGACATAAAAAGATCATTACATACCACAAATGATCAAATAGTCACTTTCTACATTTTATAATTTGTCATAAAATTTAGCTATGTGTTCTGTGAAGTCAAGCAAGTTAACTATTCATGTCGAGTGATACTTAAAAATTGGCACATTGTTTTTGGGATGTATTTGGGAAAGTTCATTGCACAAAGATGTGTATTCAGCAAAATTGGCTCAAGACCATAGAAACCAAGTTTCCAGGCAAAGTGTGTCATTTTGCAGCTGTTTCCTGCATCTGTAGGATGCAGGAATAATGTAGTAACAACCTTATTACAGTTAAGCAGATTAAGCTGGAGATATCAGAATGTAACCTAGAAGTATGCCTCTTGATGACTCCTCTGGGGTGCTGGGGAATTTTAGTACAAGCAAGTACTAAAACACATATAATAAGCTATTGTAAGATATACTAAGACCAATGAATAAGAACTATAAACTGAAACCGTCTTTTCTACAAGCTTCAAATTTGAACTAACTTTGCCAAAACATTTATGGGAAATATACATTTCTTAGGAAAACTGAAGTGTGCATATCTTTCAGGAATGTCTTTGGAAATATTTATGGGAGAATAATCCTGACACTGGGGATAAGAACAGTCGAAGAAAATAAATTAATTCTATTAGGTGAACATTCCAAAGTCCAAAACCAGGAAGATCCAAGGCAGAGCAAAGAAACTGTACATGTGGGCTGGAAGATTTATAGAGTGTTTATATATGTAGCGATATAGTGCTTCAGCCCAGCTTCCCTATTTGGGCTCATTTGTATAACTAATCTTTGCTGAGCTTCTAACTTATTCCAATAGCAGGAATTATAAAAATATTATACAAGACATGGTCTCTACCATTTCAAATTTATTGCCTCTATAACACAGAACGTTCATAGTGATGCCTTCTCCATCTTGTTGCGCCCCTCGTTCTTTGTGTATACTCATACCTCTTCTGCTAGAGGGTAAGCTCTCAAGGAATATCAGCTGTGTCTTATCATTGAGGCTCTTGTAGTGCCTGGAAAAGGGCAACTACTTCATAAGTAAAAGGGATCACTTTGTGAATGATGCTTCACAATTTATGAAAAATTTTAAGTCCATGAAGCCACTTGACAAAGTCACCATAATGCTGCGAGACAGGCACAGCCTATATATAGTTAGTCCCATTTCACCATCAAATAAGGTGCAGGGAGCTTATATTGGTTTCCTATATAATAAGTGGCAGAAATGAGGCTAAGTTCTGCCTTCCTATTCCCTATGTTCTTCCTACAGTCCTTTGCCAACTCTTTAGTATGTGGTAAATGAACTGTAAATGTGATGGATGTTTGGAAAAGGGAGAGATCACATGAATAATGAAAAAGACTTTATGAAAAAGATAAGTTTTTCTTCAGAACTTCTCTATTATTAACTATATTTCAGCTAACTTTTTGTTGTTATTTTATTGTTTTTTTCTGTATTATATTGAAGACGCTCTTTTAAGTTGAAAGTTTGTAGAGAAGGTAAAATTTTCTGTGTATGGGGAATATTATTCTTAATACCTATTGATAATAAACATTTGATTTTCAACTACTGGGTAATTGCTCATCTTAAAAATTTAAGACTTAGTTGCATACAATTATAGAGCTAGAAGTAACTGTAGAAAAAATGTAGTAAAGTGATCCCTGACATTTTTGCCACCCAGTGGCCTTCTCATGAGCTCTACTCTCCACCAGTAATCCTCCTTGTTTTTATATTTGCCTATTTGTTTTAAGTATTTGCCTATTTAATTTAGTCCAAAGTCTTAGAAAACATGGCACCAGTGCTCAAGGAACTCACAAACTAATGGGAGATATAAATCTGTAAATAAAATAAGTATACAGTAAATATGTTATCTTCTCTCTTGTGCTCTTTTAATCTTTTTCATTCCAGTAAATGGTGCCACTGTTCATCTAAATGCTCATGCCTCAAGACTAGATTTTATTCTTGATTCTTCTTTCTCTTATAACCCATCCCCAATCCATTAGAGTTTACCAGCATGACCTACACACTTAATTCAGACCTCTACTCAATTATCTATAGAAAGACCTTCCCCTACTTTTTGATTTAATATAGCCATCTTCCCCACTCTCTGTCACTTCTTAAACTGCTTTATATTTATCCATGGCACCATCACTACCTGAATCATATTATTTCAACTTTTATTTATTTATTATCTATTTTATACTAGAATGTATAAAACATTCATAATGGTAATGACTTTGTATCATTCTTGTTGTATCATCAGCTACTAGAATACATAGACAATAAACATTTGGATAAATGAATAGATGGATGAATATAGGGACAAAATAGATGATTAAATAAATGAATACATAAAGAAAATGTTACAGTGGGGGTATAATGAAAAGGAATAACTAATTATACCTGAAAGTAAAGCTAAAGATAAGTGGAAATGAACTGAGATTTAAAAAAAAAATGAGTAGAAGTTAACAAGAAGAACTTAGGAAAGAGCAGTGCTGTCTACAGAAAATGACAGAGGTGAGAGTGAATGTGGATGTTTTAGTGAGTGGTTAGAACATGAGGTATGGATCAGAAGTAGTAAAAAATCAGGCAGCTTGTTAGACTGAGGTTATGTATTAAAAGCCTTTGTATGATTGCTAAAGAGGTTGGACTTGCTCTCTGGGTAATATAAAACAGATTTTAAAATAAGAAATACATGATCAGATCTGTGGTGACTATGGATTGAGTGCACTTTACAGGAGAGAGGAAAGAGTCAAGGACATTTTTATACTATACCTACTGTGAGTTCAGTTCCTAGACCAATGATGTGGCCATGGACATGGAGAGAGAAAGACATAGATGGAAGATATTGCTAAAATAAAATGAAATGACATAATTTAATGGCTGCATGTAGATAAAGAGAGAGATGAAGAAACTAACGGTAATTCCATAATCCCTTGCTTAGGAAATGTGAAGAAAATGATGGAGTAAATGAAAATAGGAAAGTCAAAAGAAGATTCAGGGTGAACAAAGAGAGATATGAGTTTAGTTTGAAGAAGTAAAACATCTGGCACTTGATACTCATCAGGTTGGTATTTGATCTTGTAACAGAGAAAAATATGTACTTTAAAAACACAGAGTTTGCGGTCATAAGAGTACAGGTAGTAGTTGAATCCATGAAACAAACTTCATGTATTAATAATTATTTTTGCTCCTTTAGTACATAAAACAAAACTTTTAGTCAGAGCTATTGATTAGGAACTAATGCTAACACAACTGTTGATAACAACAAAAAAAAGTTGGATTTTTCGTTAACTTTTGGTGAAAATATTATTTCTGAATTTTTTTAACAGGTACTGTCAATAACATACAGTCCTTATTCTTCACAATATATGGGAGGAAGAGTCTAGGTAGGGCCTTTACATTAAGAACCAAAGTTCTAGTCCCATTCTTTAGGGGGAATGGGGAAACCTGTAAACCCAGGGAATTATATCAGTTTTACATGAATTAATTCTTATCTAGAAATTGGGTATGCGGGCTCCTTGGCCATGGAAACTCCTTGAATCATTTTTAGGATTTTTCTCTTAGTTCATTTGATACAGCAGTAAAATAATATGTGCTGAGCAATGTTTTGACATAAAAACCACTAAGTTCAGGCACAGCTGCCATCATATCTTTACCTATGTTCCTTAACCAAGGGAGGGGGAGAAATGCAGAAGGCAAGAAGAAAAACCATCGGACAAAGGCACAAGAGGGAAATATGTGAATTTTGTAGGCTTTTGTCCATAAGATGGAGACAAAAGCAATATTAGGCATTATTATCCTTAGTTTCTAGAGAATACAACTAGATTTTCAATTTCTTGAAAATAAAATAGAATTCCATATGAAGCTTATGAATATAAAACCTATTTAAAAACAAAATCTCTTCAGTTTAACTGAGAAGGAAATGCTAGTCTTTCTTACATATTAAAACCTATTTGAGGAATATTAGGAAAATTAAAGTATACATTTGCATAATGCCTATGTCCATGATAAATTTTTGTAACTTTCCAGTTAAGTTATTATTATTTCTTGTTATTTAATATTATTTGTCCTTTTAAACTGCCTAGCAACATTAAACATAATCCCCATGCCACCCCTCTGTGGTGTTTTACCATGGGAAAGATGACTTTGGCGCCACACAAAATATAGGTTTCATTATATCCTGAGTCACAGCTGAAACACAAGCATTTTGTTCTTAGCATTCTAAGCACCTCTCTCTCAACTCTTAAAAATCTAAGGTATTCAGAATTTCATCCCAAGATTATTAATTTTTAATTCTACCTTCCTTCCCACACCCCAGTAAAAATTATTCTTCCTCCTCTGTAACTGCTATCAGCTAGTTCTTGAAATGACGCATAGCCCAGATGGGCTAGGAATGACATTCTGGCACTCCTTAGCTATGTTAATGACCTTGGACAAGGCAAGAAAATTTGGTAAGACTCATTTTCCTCATCTATATGCTAAGGATAATTGATCTACATAGTAAGGTTGTTTTGAGAATTAGATGAAATATTATAAAGAAGGTCTTTAGCTTCATAGCTGGCACATAAAAGTGTTTTAAAAATTGAAATACAAATAACAACAAAAAAACAAACAATCCAATTAAAAAATGGACAGCAGACCTGAACAGATACTTCTCCAAAGAGGAAATACAGATGGCTAACAGACATATGAAAACATGCTCAAGGTTGCTAATCAGAGAAATGCAAATTAAAATCTCAATGAGATATCACCTCACACCTGTCAGAATGGCTATCATCAATAAATCAAAAAATAGCAAATGTTGGCGAGGATGCAGAGAAAAGGGAACCTTCATACATTGTTGGTGGGAATGCAAATTAAAACAGCCACTAAGGAAAACAGTATAGAGGTTTCTCAAAAAATTAAAAATGGATATACCTTTTGATCCAGCAATTGCACTTCTGGGTATTTATCCAAATAAAACCAAAACAATAATTCATAAAGAACGATGCACTCCAATATTCATGGCAGCACAAATTACAATAGCCAGGATATGGAAGCAACCTAAATGCCTATCAACAGATGATTGGATAAAGAAGTTATAGTTCATATATACAATGAAATATACTCAGTCATTAAAAAAATGAAATTCTACTATTTGCAAAGACATGGATGGACCCTAGAGATTATTATGCTGAGTGAAATAAGTCAGACAGATACCATATGATTTCACTTATGTGCAGTATCTAAGGAACAAAAAAAGAACAAACTAATCAAAAACAGACTCACAAATATAGTGGACAATTTGATGACAGGCAGAAGGGAGGGAGGCTGGGAGAATGGGGTGAAGGGTTAAAAAAGTACAAATTAGTAGTTGATAGCTGGGCATGGGGATGGGGAGCCTGGCAGAGGGAATGTAGTTAGCATTAATATGATGGCTAAGTGGAGGGCCAAGGTAGGAAGGGAGCTAACTGGGGGGATTATTTTATAAACATCTAACCAATGTACTGTATACTTGAAACTAATTTAAATAAAAATAAATTTATTTTTTAAAATTCTACAATATATATTTATAATGAACTTTATTAACAAAGAACTTTTTTGAAAAAAAATAAAATACATTATTTAAAATAATTCAACTGAACCCTAAATAAAAAAGATGATCAGCTTTAAATTTTTAGGGTATACCTACACTTTAAAATTGGAGTCTATAGCCTAATTAGTTTCTTATTGATGCAGCAAATAATAACAATAAACATTAAGTGATTATATGATTAACCTATAATGTTTTGTTTAAACTTCAAACAACTCTATGAGAGATGCTGTAATATTAGGCCAATATTGCATATAAGGAAACTGAGGCACAGACAGGTTAAGCCACTTGCCCAAGGTTATACATCTGATGGGTACCAGAGTTTAGTTTCAAAGGCAAGCCACGTGGCTCCAATTTAAAATAAGAATTTTCTCATTTTCTTTGTATCTTCTTTCTCTGTTACCCCCAAAATCAGGAAAAAAAGTGGAGCAACAATTTTCTATTCCTAAGTTGCTTATGTCAAAAGAATGCTTCAGAGAGGAAGAACAAATGTGAAATTAAGGGGATGGTGACAGAAAAGAAAGTAAAGAAGAGAGAAATAATGGAGAAAGGCAAAAGTTTTCAATATTGGCCAAAATTCTCGATTTTGAGACTCTTCCTTGTAATCAAGAAGATAATGAAAACTGAAGGGAGAAAAATATCAATAACTTTACAATTAAAAACAAATAACAGCAAAAATCTGATTTAAACTTTCAAAAATGAGTTTCACTGGCCAGATAAAATCAACACTAGAGTAATATTCCCAGTAGACTCGTAAAGTTTCATCACTGAACTAGAAATAAAGACACCAGGTCCTTGTCCCTGCTCTGACTCAGTAGCTTATCACACAGGTGGAATTGTTATTCCAAGAGATGCAGAGGTGGAAAGTCTCTGAGGAAAGAGCACGCTAAAGAAGAAAGAAGCCATAGTGCACACAACCTCATGGCCTAGTTAATGGGAGTGCTGATACTCATACTGGTTCAGAATGATGCTTACTAGATAATCAGCAGTCGCCAGCATGGTTTTCATTACAAATGGTAGCCAAAGACAGTCACCTAAGTAAGAGGTGTTCTTTATAACTGCAGGGGAGTACCTAACTCCCACCTTTGCTTCCCGTAGGGCACGAATACAATGATCTTAAAGAGAAACTCAGCAAAAAAGGAAAGAAAAACATGCTTTTAGAATTCTTTCATAGCACCACAGCACTCATGTATTTTATTTATAAAGTGAGTGGGCAAGTTGAGATAGTTTCTGAAAGTTTTTAAAGTTTTACTACTCAATGGTAACTTGAAGAATTGTGACATTCTGAGTATCTCTCATAAGGGAAAAAAATATTTAGGAAATATATCTATGCTGCAAAGATGTTATCATAATTTGTAACCGTGAGAATTTGAAATATCAACAAATGTTTAATAATCTATGGTATATCCATATTGCACATGATTATATAGCCATTATTTAATTTTTTAATTATGATTATGAAGAGGTTAGATAACATAGACAAACACATGAATTATAATGTTAATGTGCAATGTATACATATATCAAATCATCATATTGTACCTTAAACTAACAATATTATATGTCAATTATATCTCAGTAAAGCTAGGAAAAAATATATATAAAATGTTAAATCATAAGAGGCAAATATAAAATTTTATATACAATGTAATCATAATCAGAATTGAAAATGTGTGAGAAAAAACTGGCTGAAAATATGCAAACTGTTACTATAGGCTGATCAACTTAATTGCTATAGAGAACCCAGAGATCACCTCTAATACTCATCTCTCACCCTGTTGACACTTTTTTATTTGTTAGCAATAAGATTTCTACTTATGGAATGATTTATGAGCATCACACACCCTTTTTTTCCCTCCACTTTGATCTAGGCTGTGTCTTGATTTCTAGCAAGTAACAATTTAAACTCATTAGTGCCACACCTTACTTCTTTGTAAGCAAATATAAAAAGTAAAGCTTATTTATCTTCCTAAAGATTTGATTTCATTTTTAAAAGCCACTTCTAGCCTCATGAGAGAAAAGCACAAAAACAACAGAAGCTAAATTTTATCATCATTCAGACCTCTGAAGAACTTTCAGCCCATCAACTTGCAGATCTTGAGAAACACTAATGACTTTCAAGAGGAAAAATACCATCAATCATTAATTTGTTCAGTTTTGTTAGCCAACTCCTTTCACCCTTTACAGAGCAGAAAAAGTGACTCCAAGAGGAATTGGGAGATGTGAATATGTAACCACCAGTCTCAAAAACACATTCTCTGGCAGCCATTGTGGGGTTTGTTTTAAACCCTATGCACCAGCAACTTTTACCTTGGAAAATCCTGCCTGGGCATCAATCACGCAGCAGGATATGGTCTCTGTTTGCCTAAGCAGAGCCTTGAGAGCCTTGAGAGAGAGATGAAGGACTCTAGCAGCACACTACTTATGCCCACTTTCAGGGGCCTTCTGAGACTTAGTGAAAGCTGAAATCATTTGCCAGGAAAAGCCTTCAGGGTTCAATTAGGAGCAATGAGATGTTAAAAAATACTTAACAAAACCAATATCCCAACCAGCCTAGAATGTGAAAATTCTGGACACTGGGCAATGTATTCTGCCAGATCCTTCTGATTATATTTGGTATGTAATTAGGACTTATTCACCAGAAAAGTTTGGCCCTCTTTTGAAGTAGGAAGGTGTACAAGACGCCTAAGTTCTACCTTAAATAACCCAGATTATAAGAGAACAGAGTTTGTTTGTTTTTTTTAAAATACCTACTGAACAAATATTCTCAAACCCAGGGCTTTAAGACACAATTTCAGGAACATCTGCCTTTGAGATAATCTTTTTTTTTAGAATAGATTTGAATTAGCTATAAAGCAACATCTCAAAATCATAGACTATTAGAACTAGAAGCTGTCTTAAATATTTAATGCAACTTCCTCATGTTCTGATGAAGCCACTGAGACCCAATGAGATTTAATGGCTGGCCGAACATGATACAGCTCATCAGTGTCAGAACCATTGAAATAATCTCTCACATTCAAATATAGTTTGGGAATTCTTGAGCATTTTTTTAAATCTAAGGATTCATTTGATTCTCAACTATTTGAGAGATATGGTGACATAATTAGTTGGTTGATTCTTACATTTCTGACATGATTTCAACTAAATGACATATAACTTAGAATGAAAACAAATTTTAAAAACTGAAAAATGTTTCTATCAATTTAATTTTATTGCTACATTTATCATAACATCAAGAGATTCTATCTTATTTGTATTCTGTCTCAGAACTATACCAGGATAGTTGGTCACCTATTTGAAAGTAGAAGGGGTTCAGATTTTGAGAGGAAAACCTGATATAATTGAAGAACACAATAGAATTCTTTGCTTTAGAAAGAAAAGTTTTTAGAGCTGGGCAGACAATCACCTCTGAGCAAGAGTTGAGGCCAGTATTTTCTGGAGTTGAAGATAAGGTCTGTCTTGAACTTGCAGGTCCCTTCCAATCCTGGAAATAAGGACTCATTGGCTTTATTATCATCAGGCATGAAGATGATCTTTATTTTTAGCCTTAATACTTCTCAGAAATCTTTTGATTCTGAAATTTGTTGAAGTCTGAATTCACCTAAAAGTTGACTAGTTTAGCCATGACATTATCTATCAAGTGCAGAAATTAAATTGGGCCTAACCAGAGACTCACTCTAAGCATGATTAATGTGACTTCCACTCTTTTCCCATTTCCTCTCAGAGGATTGACATGGAAAGCAAGACTATATTAATGCCTAAATAAACAGAAATGTTTTTCCTTCATTTCACTTTTAAACATCATACTTTTTATAATGTATTGATTAAAAACATAGTTTAATCATACTTCATGATGTATTTAACTTTTCCTTAAATAAAACAATAATATTCTCCAACACCTGGTTAAGGTCTTTTCTTCCAAAAGCTACTAACTAAACAACCAGGCTAGAGTAAACCAACAACTCTGTGCTTTCCATGGAAGTAGAACCAGAATGTCACATTTGAATAACCAGGAGTTTAAAGAAATTAGATACAGATGTGTGATTATATACATTCATGTTTCTCAAATTTGACACAATATGGTATATATGTTTTATCTTCTCTACGAGGTTTTGCTATCACCACTCCTTGTTAAATCATGCAAAATGTGATTAGTCTAAGGCTCACACTCATACCAGTTGCCTTTTTTGGCCTATGTGTCTTCAAATATACCTCATAATAGGTTATGATAAGGGATATATAGGCTGAAAGATACTAGACAGAAGCTTTATATTTTACACTAAGACCACCATTTATGAAAAGTTTTTCAATCTGATTTTATTGTCCAGTAGAATACCTGAAAGTTTTACTTTTTACAGAAAATAATAGGCCTTTATTACACAACTAAATAGTAACCTTTGTGTTGTGTCTGTTTAGGCAAATAGGTCTGTCCAAGGCTATAACAAAACAAAACAAAAAAAATGAAAACAAAAAACATTAAACACCAAAATTCATGTCCCTCCTTTCAAATTTGTACCAGAACCAAATGGTGAATATTAAACCCAGAGGCAGCTTATCTAGAAAGAAATATTTAGAAGTATGTCAACTGCATTCACATTTCATTCTTCCAGTCAAACCAGACTCAAGGCATTTTGAACAATCTAGTTGAATATCATTTCAACATGATAGATGCAGTAGCATTCTACTCTCTATATATCTTCTTTCTATATTTCATAGTCTGTGGCTATTTAAAAAACATTTCTACTATATAATATTGGCCAGGGGCAGGGGGTGAAGAGAAGAAGAAAAGTCCAAGGAATCTCATGGTTGCAAGTGTCTTTACACTCTCTTACCTGTTCTTCATTTTTGCATATGAGTGGTCCACTAAGCTAAATGAGCATCACATGTTCTGACCCCTCTATTAATAAATAACATATTATACTGCCTGACGTTGTAATTTTCAATTACAAAATCTAAATTGGATAAAAGCTAATGAAGAGAGATAATTAAATCTCCTGTTACATTGACTTGGATTAGAAATATTTCCAATTTTAATCTAATATTGAAGAAAAACTAATGAAAAAAATTTTAAACTCTTCTGAAATATAAATTTAGGATATTAGGTGAACTGTGCAACTTACTACAATAATAAAGCCAAACTAATGTCACTTTTTAATCAAAGTAAGTGCTTGTGTACTTCATTTTAAATGGACTCTGACCTTTAAGAAAAAGATAGGGAGAAGGCTCTTAAAAGCAATGTAAACCTTTACTTAAGTTTTTCAAAGTGTTTCCAAAAAGAATTCCACTCATAATAAATGGTAACAACTATCTAAAAATCTTCCGTTTTTCTCTCAGTGTCCTACATTGAACAAATTCATCTGCCCCAATTTTCTCTATTCTACAAAATACCCATAAGCTCTTCTTCAAAACACAACCACCTATTCTGTCTCTTTTTGGCCTTTACACATCTAAGTGCTACACACAAATTTAACTTTATAACACTTTGTAAGACAATGCCTGAATCCCTTAACAAGGTTGCCCAAAGAAGATATTCTACTGGCTGCTGAGACAAACTCACCCTTTTTTATTTGGGTGCCTGCAATCCTATGGAAATTCAAGTATTTTCATTTGGGTGCCCACAATCCTATGGAAATTCAAGCATTTTTAGCTCACACTACTGGCACTTACTGTCTAAGGCTTGAATTTCAGGATTTCAAAACAAAACTTTGATGCCAACTTGCACCATGGAGGGAAGAAAAGCAAATGAAGCCACAGAGACATGCCAGTTTTCATTTGATTTCCGGCTCTGCAACCCAGCCCTGGTATAAAAATAAAATCCAAACCCCAAATCTCTCTTGTGGTAACCAATAAAAAAATGCCCTCTCACTTCCTCCACCCCTCTCTCCACCACCACCACCAAAAAAAAAAAAAAACCACCTTCAGAATTCTTCCAAACCCAACCGGTGAATGTAATTAACTTCTCAAAAGGAGGACTGTGAATCACTGTGTCTTTTCAGGTCTAGACTACATGGCAGGGACACATAACCTCAGTGACAGAATGTATATGTGGGTATAAGAAGAACAAAGGGAACTGAGCTTTGGTTTAGACTATAAAATATCCTGAAGAGAGAATTTGTACATAATTGAATCTAACAGCTTTAGCAGGGCCTATTGGGTAAAATGCTTTCAATTCTATCCTGTGCCTCCATAATTGATTTAGCATGCATTGGGATGGGCACAAAAAGACCTGAATCCTGAACTTAGTCTGGTTAACCAAAACAGAAACACCAACACAGATACAACGCAATTCTGTCAAGTCCAAAATATACAGGACCTAGAAAAAATTAAGGAAACACAATAAGAGATTTATCCTGCCTTTGGGGCAGGATAAAAGATGTGTGCTAATTTCCAAATAACAGTTTCTTTTTATTTTATGTGCAAATATTTTCTTAACAAAAATTCCAAGAACTAAACCAACTTCACATTAGAGTGACTTCTTAAGTGAAGTGTGTTTTGCAGGAGGGAAACAAGGAAATAGCACATAATCTAAAAAGAATGGTTATTTAGACAAACTCTGATAAGTAAATTTGAACTACATATTAGTCAAAGTTATTGATGTGGTAAATGTCTACCAGTCTGAGGACTATCTTGCTGAGACTGTCCCCATATTCTTTCAATTTCTCAGAACGTTCCTTACATAATTCTCATTAACTCCTACTCTTACTCATTTTTTTTTCCCCTCGAACATGGCTTTAAGTTACCTTCATGGTCAAAGTCTTCAATTGGAGGGAGAAGGTGGATGATAAAGAGTTGAGGAGATGACTTAAGCAATGGTTAAAGAACTATTCAGCAAACCAAAGGAGATTACACAAAGAGAAAATTTCCCAGGAATCTAACTTGTTATTTTCCTATTCTGCAATCATCAAAAGTGAGCCAGCCAAACTTTTTGAACATTTGATATAAGCAAAATAATTGAAATTTTTAGAAACCCAGAATTGGTGAAAAGAATGTATGTTAAGTAATTTCATTAATTAATCTATCACTAATTCCTTTTTGTGTTCATCTAAGCATTTTTATCCCAACATTTTTAAGATAATGTATTGTCCTCATTTAAAAATATTTATGCGTGTGTAAACCTATCACCTGGATTCAAGTGTATTAAGATTGTGCCACACTTTTTGTATTTTTACACTCTTTATTTTCTTGTTAATGCTAAATTATCTAAAGAATCCCAGATATATCATTTCATCCCAATATATGTCAGTCTGCATATCAAAAAGTTTTAAAAAAATGGTGACAATTTCATCCTTAAAATTTTTAATAACGATGTATTTTAAAAATATATAAAAAAATAAGAATTAACACCTGTGAATATTTGGCTTCACTTGCTTTAGTAGTTTTTTAATTTTTTAATCTTTTTATCTTTTCCAAAGAAATCATTGCAAATATGCAAATACCGTCAAGTTTCTCCTTTTTTCACTAGCTTTCCAAGTATATACTGCCTCTTAACCAGAATATTAAAATGCTTTATAAACCAATCCACACCAAATTACCAAATTTTCACATAACTTCTACAATTGTTTTATTTTACATAGAACTGTAAAGCCTCTACTAATTATGGTCTTTGTCACTGGATCACTTCTAGAAGAACTAGACTGTCCCATTGGCTCAGTTTTAAATTATTACACATTTCCTGAATGTTTTAGATTAAGTTTTGTGGTTTATCGCATGCTTAAACATAATCTTTCTGATAAACATAGAGATAGGGGTTAATTTATAATAACATTAATTTACAGAGACTATTATCATATCTTTTTCATAAAAATTTAGATAAATTTAATTGATTTTGTCTGGAACTAAATGTAAACTGAAACAAATTAAATGCATCTAATTTATTTGAAGAAGTATACACCAAATCTGAAAGACTAATGTGGAATATGGTGATAGATTTATATATACCTACTTCAACCTAACAAATGAAATAATTATTTTTTATCTATATATCTTTCTACCAATGCACCTCCTCATATATTTTTAACCTATTTTACCTCATTTATTGCATAAGGAATAATGTGAGGAGAAAATGTAAGAGGGAAAATGTCCTAAAATGCAAGTTACCTAGGAATTTGAGGGTTTTTTATTTGAATATCAACTTTCCTCTGATTGTGGCAGGATATTTGTGTTTAATTTTCTCAAAGTCGAGTAGAAAGTAGTTTAGGATGAACAATTATAATTTATATCCGAAAATAATGAGCAGGTTATTGACTAAAAATTCTTTTGACAACAAAGATCATAGCCAAATCATAGAATCCTAATTGATTTGGGATTTTATTTTTGTTTTCTCTTTCTTTTCTACTTTGCCAGGCTGCCATTTGTCAAATTTACTGTTGTGGGGGGGAGGAGTGGTTAATAACAGGAATAAATTGTACCTGAGTCTAGTTACATCCTGAGTTAAAGGAAGAGGTTAGTTTAATTAAACTGAACACTTACAGATAAGCAGAGTATTAGAATAGAGCAGGAAGACATCAGCAGATTAAGAAAAAATATAACCACTGTTATGAAAAGTTGGTGCTCTGAAAATTTCAGACAAGGCTTTTGTTCAGTGAAGATAGGTGATTGAATTTGGAGAGCCAGAAAAATCTACCAAACACACATCCATGTAGATAATTAGCCCAATGAAAAGCTGGCCTTGCCTCTGAGATTCCATGCAGTACTCACTACATCTAATATTACCTCCCAACTTATTGATGATTGATTACTCTAGTCTAACCTTAGTAACCAGTAGGAGGGAGAAGGCAAGGACAGCTAGAGTTACAGTAAAGGAGGCAGTTCTTTCTAATTGCCTTGCCTTTCATTCTACCTATTCATATGTTCTGCTAATTTATACTACATTGCAAAAAAGGCTAAAGACATACATGTGTAACCCACTAAATGTTCTTTTTCTTGGTACTCAGAAGTTAAACTTAGGATATACTAAACCATCTAAATGCTTCTAAGGCTAGTCCTCCTCCCTAACATTCCCCCACTCCAGAAAAATAATTTTTATCTTTAACCAGTCATCTTTATGAAACAGTATTTAAGACAAATAGATCTCACCAGATTTTACAGCCATCTTTATTTTTAGAATTTTAAAATATACTCAAAAGTGGGTGAATATACCATATTTTTATTCTTATAATTCAAAATGTGCTATAAAGGAAAAAGTACCAAAGAGGAGGTGTTTTGATAATGTCCCCCACTAACCAGTCTTTTCTTCTCTGGATTTCAGACTTATCTGTAAAATGAAAAGATTAGACTACATGATCTATATGTTATTATTTGATATGCAAGAGTAGCATTTATACTTCCTGATACAATCTTCATGTCTCTTCATATGTATAATGTAGTCTTATTGCCTAAAAAATATTTGTACAATTCTTTCTACCTCCACTTCCTCCTTCCTACTTCAGCACAATATCATCTCTGACCTGGATGATACAACACCTTTGTCTGATAGTTCTGTCCCTCCATTCTTGTCTCCTTCCAATTCATTCTCTGCACAGAAGCAAGTAATCTTTTTTAAAAATATTTTTTTATTTTTCAGTAACAGTTGACATATAATATTATATTCATTTCAGGTGTACAACAAAGTGATTAGACATTTATATAACTTACAAAGTGGTTATCCTGATAAATCTAGTACCCATCTGACACCATACATATTTTTTACAATATTATTGACTGTATTCCTCATGCTATAATTTACAACCCTGTAACTATTTTGTAACTATCAATTTGTATTTTTTTGTTTGTTTATTTATTTTCAGATTCCACATGTAAGTGAAATCAGATGGTATTTGTCTTTATGTCTGACTTATTTCAGACTACCATTTAGGTTTTTCAACATTGTTGTAGATGACAATATTTCATTCTTTTTACAGCTGACTAATATTCTATTATACATATATATGTATATATGTAAATATATATAACACAAGGTCTTTATTCATCTATCAATGAACATTTAGGCTGCTTCTATATCTTGGCTACTATAAAAATATATTACATGGAAATGGAAACAAAAAAAAACATCTGGGGTACCAATACTTATATCAGACAAAATCAATTTTATTTCTTTTTTTAAGACTTTATTTATTTATTTATTTATTTATTTATTTATTCTTTCTTTAAATTTTTTATGATGACATTGGTTAACAAAATCCAGTAAATTTCAGCTATATATTTTAACAGAAAGGCATATTTACATTGTACGTTCACCTCCCATAGTTAGATTTCTTTCTGTCACCACATATTTGACCTCTTTTATCTCCTCTACCTCCTCCCTCTCTCCTTCCCCTACACTCCAGTAACCACTAGTCTATTGTCCATGTCCATTACCCTCTGTTTGTTTCACCTGTTCATCTGTTGCTTTTAGGTTTATATCCCACATATAAATGATATCATGTAATATTCGACATTTTCTGTCTGGCTTATTTTGCTTAGCATGATTATCTCAAGGTCCATCTATGTTGTTGCAAATGGCAGTATTTCAGCTCTTCTTATGGCTGAGTAATATTCCATTGTATATATGTACCACAGCTTTTTTAGCTAATCATTTATTGTAGGACACTTCCATTGCTTCCATGGCTTGGCCACTGTGAATAATGCTGCAATAAACATCGGTGTGCAAATATCTTTTCAGATATGGGTTTTCAAGTTTTGGGGAGAAATACCCAGTAGAGGGATTGCTGATAGTTAATATAATAGGTCAATTCTTAGTTTTTTAAGGAACTTGCATACTGTTTTCTATAGTAGCTGTATCAATTTACAGTCCCATCAGCAGTGTATGATGGTTCCTCTTTCCCCATGACATCTCCAACACTTGTCACTAATTGTGTTGCTGAAGACAGCCATTCTAACACATGTAAGAAGGCATCTCATTGTGGTTTTGATTTGCATTTTCTTAATAGTTAGCAATGTTGACCATCCTTAAACATGTTTGTTGGCCATTTGTATGTCCACTAGGTAGAAGTGTCTATTCTGGTCCTCTTCTCATTTTTTGATTGGATCGTTTATTTTTGCTATTGAGTCATATGAGTTCTTTGTATATTTTGGATATTAAGACCTTATCGGAGGCATTGCTTCCAAATACATTTTCCCATTGAGAAGGTTGTCTCTTTACCTTGTTGATGATTTCTTTTGCTGAACAGAAGCTTTTTAGTTCGATGTAGTCCCATTCATTTATTTTTGCTTTTATTTCCCTTGCTTTGAGGTCAAATTCATAAAATCTTCTTTAAACCCAAGGCCCTTGAGTTTTGTTCCTATGTTTTCTTCTATGCATTTT